>JAAGEH010000022.1:1967011-1999342 GCA_011751065.1 Lasiurus cinereus
AATGCCCCTGAGAACCACCGCACCCCTCTGTCCAATGCCCCTGAGAACCACCGCGCCCCTCTGTCCAATGCATCAATGCCCCTGAGAACACCACACCCCTCAGTCCATCCCCCTGAGAAACACCGCGCCCCTCTGTCCAATGCCCCTGAGAAACACCGCGCCTGCCCTGCACCTGGGAAGGGAACGGGCCGCCCGGACAAAGCAGCCCTGGCACATGACCGGTCAGTCCAAGTCCCACCCCTGAGAACCCAGCACTCTTCCTGGAGAACACATTTTCTCCCCATAATCCAGGACCGGGGTGTGTGTGTGTGTGTGTGTGTGTGTGGTGTTTTCTTCCTCTCTCTCTCTCTCTCTCTCTCTCTCTCTCTCTCTTTTAATGCAGCAAGGATTAAATGTCACCATTTTGCTCCACTTTCGTTGCTAAACTGCAATAATCACCAAATAACTACTTTGACAGAACATATTAATTTTTAAATCTATTTTTTATTTTCTAATTATACTTTGTAAACGCGGATCTGAGGGAATTAGCATGTATGTGGACATTTGGTTTCTAGCCTAATGTGGCACAAAAATAAGCACCATAATGAGCGCTAAAAAAATCAGGTTCATGATGCTTCTCACATCCTCATCATTGTGCCGGGATGTCACAACAGTATTATGTGCGATTGTGTCAGATCCGGCCTTCCCCGTCTCCGAGTGTTGGCAGGTAGGAGGGCTGTTGGCAAGAGGCGGGGTGTTAACCTCAGGATCCTGGACCCGTTCCAAGGCTGGCAATTACATTCTGCCAGCCAAAATTCATCCCGTAATTTTAATTGGATAAACCCTTTCTGGCCTGAGCCACTGCGAGGCCTGTCAAACTGCTGCCACGTGTCACCCCAGAGGTGTCTGTGTTAGTCGAAAGCATCAGTCCCTTTGAGGTTGGCTTCTCGGTTTAAATCCTCAAGTGCTTTGGGAGCCCAGGGAATTAAGTACATGGTTAAGCATTTTTCCCACTGAATCTGCACAGACGTGTGCAAAACAGACACATAGTCATGTTCATACCTAAAGACCAATACCCCTGTAACGCCAGCAGATCATTTTAGAGCTGCTTCATCAGATCCATGCCCCTAACTTTCTCTTCTTTCCTTTTCAGAGCTGTGATTACCTAGTCCAGTGGTTCTCAACCTTCCTAATGCCACGACCCTTTAAGACAGCTCCTCGTGGGGTGGTGACCTCCAACCATAAAATTATTTCCGTTGCTACTTCGTAACTGTAATCTTGCTACTGTTATGAACTGTCATGTAAACATCTGATAGGCAGGATGTATTTTCATTGTTACAAATGGAACATCATTAAAGCATAGGGATTAATCACAAAAACAATATGTAATTGTATATTGTGAAATATTTATTTCTAATGACAAATAAATGAAACGTTGTCTTGAAACGCGGTGTAGCATGGGCAACAGTCTTCCTAGGACAACAGTAAACTACATGGCTACACTTTGCTACACCGAGGAGCGGTGTGTTGGTTCCTAAGACCATGGGGAATAGGTGTTTTCCAATAGTCTTAGGCGACCCCTGTGAAAGGGTCGTTCGACCCCAAAGAGGTCGCGACCCACAGGTTGAGAACCACTGTTCTAGAGGCTCCTGCGATGAGACCACTTGCTAAATGAAAGGCAGAGCATCCATGAGGGCCTCGTGCTGCCAGCTGTAGCAAATGCCGGATCAGGCTTCCGCCCACTCCCCTAATCCTGCGAGAGGAGTCCCTCTCGGGGTTCCCCAGGACAGGAGTCTGCATGAACCCCGGGAGGCAGTCAGCCTCAGGCCCTGGCTCCGCTCCGCTCTCACCAAACGCCCGCAGGGAGAAGGCAGGCCTCCAGCTTCGTGTCTTTGGGAGAGGCAGGGACAGCTACAGGAGTTCAGCCAGAAGATCCCAGTGCCCTCACGTTCTCTGCAAGAGCAGAAAGGTGCCCTGGGTGCGAGCTGAGCGCCACCACCCGTAACCCTGCCCATTCCGTGATTTCAAAGAGCCGTGGGTCCGTTTTCAGGGTCTGTACACCCAGCCTCTCCTGTTTGATACAACTGAGCATGCTGGGCAGGGGTTCTTCCTGCTTTTGGGGCGAGTGGGGAACTCTCCTCGTTTCTTCCGCGAAATCCACGCTGAGGGCATGAATGCCTGTGGCATCCTGGTTCCTGTCCACGCACCGACGCCCGGGAGGAGAGCACAGCTCCGAGGCCAGTGTCACCAGCTGTGACACCCCCAGTGGTCCGCACAGGACGCCTGTCTGCGCCCTTCACTGCACCTGTGCAGGCCTTGCCTGGCCTATCAGAGCTGAGGTGGTAGGGGGGGAAGGCTGTGTTTCAGAGGGGACCCAGAGCCCCCGTGCTGGAGCAGAGCTGGGACTAGGGTGCGGGATGAAGGAGATCAATTCGGGGAGCCAAATTTCAGCGGGGGCCACCAAACTCGGGAATGCCATCCCTAAACGCCAGCGTTAACGCAACGCCAGCCATCCACGGCGCACACAATAGCAGGGTTTAAGTGGAGGCTGGCTCATACCCTGCCGTGGCCAACTTGGTCTCCTCGCCTCACCCTGATCCCTGCCCAGTGGTTGCGGTCCCCTTGGTGCCAGCCGGTTCTGATTGCAGGGTGGAGAGGACACCGCGCCGCTCGGCTCTGCCTGCATCCTATCCTGGGGCCCCCACATGGGCAACCAAACCAGAAATGTCCAGGGTGGAAATTTCCAGGCCAGTGGACACATACAACTTATAGTCTGTTCAAGAGTTTTCTAGATTTCCATAATATTGGAATTGGCCAACTTATCTTACAAGAAGGCAAAAACCCTTATTAAAATGAGCAAAATAGCCCAAACCGGTTTGGCTCAGTGGATAGAGTGACGGCCTGCGGACGGAAGGGTCCAGGGTTCGATTCCAGTTAAGGGCATGTGTCTTGGTTGCGGGCACATCCCCAGTGGGGGGGGGTGGGAGGCAGCTGATCGATGTCTCTCTCTCATTGATGTTTCTAGCTCTCTATCCCTCCCCCTTCCTCTCTGTAAAAAATCAATAAAATATATTTTAAAAATGAGTAAAATAACTCTACTCACCTAATACATCTCATTACCTATCTACCTGAAAAATTTCAGAGTGTGGGTAATTAGGGAGTGTCCTATCTCACTCTGCGATTTTGAAACAAAGTTTTAAAGACCATTTTAATTAATGGTATGGCTGTTTTCTATTTTCATATTCTGGCATCTTCATGTTTCCGGATAACACGAGTAGAGAATTCCCCTTAGGGAGACAGAGTCAATTCCTAATGCAATTGTTTGCTCTGAAGATTTCCTTTCACCTTCTTGCACTGCGTCAGAGTCCATGCTGCTTCCTTCCCTCCTCATGGAGCATGAAAAGATTTTTTTTCCTGTAAATGTGGCCTGGTAAATGAAAGATTTTTAAAAGCGGCTCCGCCCGCTATTCTAGAATAACCGCAGAAGTGGTTTTAATCACTTGTATTAAGCTATTTGAATCCCACGAATCTATGAAATATGTGTGTTATTAGTCATTTTCTAAAATAGCACATGGGTTGGTTTCACTGCCGCCGTCTTTGGTTTGGAGAGGGGGGAAGCTAGAGCATTCATTTACTTTGAAGAAAAGCAGCTTGATGGCCTGAGCAAAAAGTTACAGCGACTAATAGAAATACCTCCACGGCCCATCCATCTCAGCTGAATTCTGGGAAATGATCGCAAGCAAGTTTTGTCTTAATGAAGGAGGGAAAAAAGCACAAAATTGCCAGAATTAACTTTTTTTTCACCTTAACATTTGGAAAATGTCTTTTCCCTTTATACCACATGAATCGGCTTCTTCCTCTGGGGTCAGCTGATCTCTTTATCATGCAAAACCGGTTGTCTGGAATGTAAGCATAGATAGTAGCTTCCATGGAAATAACTTACTATGCAGCTATTCATTTGCACCCGGAACATCTCATGTCACTAGCCAAAAGTTAAAAGTCTATGATCTACCCACCCCTTAATCCATTCCTTGACCATTCAGGCCTTCTGCACGGTCATACAGCGTGGGTCCCTTTAATCTTGGACGTAGTTCACTCAAAGGAGGCGGGGCCTCTGAGAGCCCTTCTCCAAAGCTGTTTTTTTGTGTGTTTTTTTTTCTAGCTATTAGTCATATTGCAAATGAAAAGCAATTCCTAAAACTAGCTTAGAATCTTGGCTGAAAATTTAACTTGCAAGACTACACTAAGATCATTTCTGAAACTACTGCAATTCACAAAATGTATCTCATGTCCAGAAAAAAAATGCTGGGGATGTTTAGGAACATTTCCCCTGGGGAACATGAATTTTCTTTGGGTCATGAAGTTTTCAGCAATAAATATTTACCTGAAAATTGTAGCCAGTGGGTAAGAACCGCCATGTGGCAGTAAGAGCAATGGCAGGTGTTGTGACAGTGCGCCTGTGGGCACTTCTGGACTGTGGCTACTTAACGTCCTATGGACATGCCAGTGACTGTCCGCTCCTGACTGACAGGGAGAGAGCACCCTCTGGTGTGAAGGGGAGTCAGAGACCCTGAAGACAAGCCCCTGTTTGGCTGCTCCCAGCCATGCCTGACTGTGAACTGCCCCTTTAAGAACTATTGCCGCTCTAAGGCAGGTCTCTAATCTCAGTCTCTACAGGGCATTCAAGTGGGAGGTTGGAGGGAAGGTTTGTCTTTTACTGAACATCTCAGTGTTGGAAGGGATTTGACTTTTTACATGTATTTTACTTACATTTAAGCAGAAAATGTCTAACTTCTTAGGAAGAGTTTAACTTTGGGGTGCTGTTATCTGTAACGTTTTCGTTACCCTACCTGGTGCCTCCGTTACGATTCCATCTTTTCAGCTTGAAGTTCTGTGTTTGGGGAAAGCATCTGGAAGTAAAAGTGCAGAGAAGGTCAGCTCAGAAGGGACCTTAGAGATCATGGGGTGCCTCGCAGGACCGTGGCTAATGTGTGACCTGGAACAGATGGAGTAGGGGTGGAGTCAGAGCTGGGAAGGAAGCAGGGTAAAGGCGGTGGTGGTGGCTGAGTCCTGCATCCTACACTCAACCCCCCGCTCCCCACCCACCACTGCTTCTTCTGTGGCCCCTCCGGGAACCCTAAAGTGCTTCTGCAAACCACTGACTAGTTCACCCCTCTTTTGGTGCCTGGTATCATTTTGTAACCTCCTGCAAGGTTATCATCTTTTAAAGATGAACTCTCAATCTGGACACAAGTCCATGATGCTATTTCAAAATGCAAGCACTGTGGGAAATTCACACTACTTCTTATATATACATATATATTTTGATTTTCTACAGAGAGAAAGAGAGAGGGATAGAGAGAAACATCGATGAGAAAGAGACATCAATCAGCCGCCTCCTGCACGACCCCCACTGGGGATGTGCCCGCAACCACGATACATGCCCTTGACCGGAATTGAACCCGAGACCCCCCCCACCCCCCCACCCCCCTCCTGAGTCCACAGGCCGACACTCTATCCACTGAGCCAAACCGGTTTTGGCCACAATACTTCTGAAATTATTGGGTGGGTTTTGACAATAACTTTTGTGCAGGAAGATAAGTATGAATGGGTATTCCTGTCTGAAGGAATCCGAGGCTTTAATTAATAGCCGAGGAGATGTGGTACAGAAACAGGAGGAGGAGGATGTGGGAGAAGGAGAAACAAGGATTCAAACAGAGGCAATCAAATGTCAAGACAACAGGCGAGGACGGAAGTGGTCAGGTAGTGCCACCAACCAGTTCAGGGACTGAAAAACGGCCTGCCCTTCCCAGGGCCTCTGTCACTTTAACATCAGCATTTTCATTGCTCTATTTGGGGCAAGAGGAGATTTCTGTGTTTTCATTTAGATATGGAGCCCATTTTTCTTTTCTGCAACCCCCAACCCCCATCTAATTTTTTTTTGTTTTAATCTTAGGCCATTTTATCTCTGGGCCCACATTCTGAATGACAACCGAACTGGTTTGTAGCAGTGGTTTCAGCTAAAGTTGAATTTAAATTATAAATATTAACACACTAAATGAAAAATATGTATAAAATGTATTTTATAAATCACAATCAAATTATACTAGTATCCAATATTCACTTGATAGTTAATAATTTTACTCAAGTAAAACCCTAACAGTTGTTATTCTTTGGGTTTTCTTCAGTTATTAATGTAAAATATAAACTACTTCATTCTCTTATTTCCCTTAAATCTAATATTTTTGAAGTCGTTATTCAAATTACAAAACATATATTAAACCATTTAGATCAGCTGAAACGTATGGATAAAAGTGCATGTAGTAGAGGAGGTTGAGAAAAAAATTTCAAAAATCTATCCTGGGTTTAAACTAAAGTACTTGTTGACAGCTGAATAAACCAATAGGAAGACTGTATATTCTGCAGAGTAACTTGATCTTTTAAGTATTTCCAGCCTTGAAAAGGACATGAAATATATTAATAGGGATACAGTACATTGATTCATTATAATGAAAGTAAATACCTGTGACAACACAATTTTTGTGTATAAAAAGATGTTTTCTTTATCGATATCATGATCTTTATTAATCGTTGTAATATAAATTTAAGAACATACAGCATTTAATATCTCTAATAGGTTGATTTTATAGATTTACCGGTTTTAAAAGGAAATCTGAAATGTATCTCACCGAATCCTTTAATGGTATGAAATTCAGGCCTCCAGAGGTTAAATGAATGCCACAAGGCTAACATCTTTCTCCTATTTTTAAATTCAAATGCCTGGAGAATAAAGCCCAAGGCTCTAACCATGGGTGGCCCCATTCTAATTTTTAAAGGTTTTCTCTTTTTCTTTTCCCACCCTCCCTCCTCACTCTAATCTCATACCACAACAGTACACTGCTCACCAAACACGCTTTGGACTACGCTGTCTCTGGCTCTGTTGGTGCTTCGCTCAAGATTTCATTCTATGACTCCCCTTCCCCCACCCACCCCATAACTACCCCCACCTCTACGAAGCCTTCCTGAATTCTGTCACATTCTCCAGAATTCATCACACTCTGGGCGTTCTCGTGACATCTCACGCTTACCACTGAAACACTGAGCACATGTGATGGCAATATCATTTCCTAAGCATCTCACTCCCCAGTTAGATGGAACAAGAACAGGATACTAGTAAGTCTTATCTTTGCAATCCCTAGAGTGTAGTCCAGTCTTGAGTCACAGTGGACAGTTTATAAAAATCTGTGGAAGGAATTAATTAATTGGCTGAAGGATGGATAGTACATATATAAAATAATGTGTGGCTAATGAATCAATAAACAGACAAACCAAAATAAAAAAGAAGAAGAAGAATAAATAGGCCAAGTTTCTCAACCTCACACCACTGATGTCTTGGGCAGGAGAAATCTTTGATGAGGAGATTGTCCTGTGCATTAGCAGCATCCCTGAGCCAACAACCATCACCTACCCGCACCACACTGCCAGTGTGACCATCAAAAATGCCTTCAGACACTGCTAAATGGCCCCCAGGGCAAAATCGTCCCTGAGAACAGCTGGCTATAGCAATCCAGGTGGAGCTTAGAGGTCAGAACCTGGGTCTCTGTTTTAGTCCAGCACTTTTTACATTATGACTTAACCCCGCTGAGATCCAAGTTCAATTCCCAATTCAGAAAATATCCTTAAAACCAGATCTCAACAACAGAGTTCACAGGAGTGTCATTTATGGGGTAAAGTATTTTTTTAAAAGCAACACTAGGAATAAAGGTAGGTCTTCCTTAAATCAACAGATCTGGCGTACATTATTGTTGTTTTTTTAAATAGCATTTATCTGTAGTCAGTGTCATTAAATGGTATTTATTTGGCCCTGCCTAAAAATAGCTCCTAAAAGGCATATGGTTTTTAAGACATTTTTAAACACCACTTCATAGCACCATCTTGTGGATTTTAGAGGAATTCATCGATTTCAGTTTAGAATGTCTAATTATTTCTCCAGAAAAGGAGGAAAGGAGAATTTAGAAACTATAAAAAATTAGGATATTCTTTACTTATTTAAATGTTCTGATTCTCTGAATTGGGTCTTAGGGAAGTTTGACTTTGACTTTGACTTTGAAGCATGTGGTCAAGATTTCTATTTGGCTTCAACTACAGCCGTGCCTTTTGCCTTTGGAAAATCAAATAGCCACATACCTACGTTATCATTGTGTGAGTCTGCATCACATTCAGTCAGCAAAGCAGGAACATAATGCCAACAAGGAAGGCCAGTGAACCTGTTAATATTTGAATGTTCAATTTGAATACAGATATAACTTGGAATTAAAATTTCCTTATGTGCTGTAAGTATTGGGAGAACAAAGTGTTGCAAAATTAGGAAAGTTTGTGAAAGTTGATGATCTTCTATAAAAAACAAGAATCTTTAAGTCGTTAAATTGAGAAATAGGGGGATTAACCACAATCTGAGTATTTGTTCCTGGACCATGATATCAAACTTTAAAATGTTTAATTCCTGAGAATTTCTCATTGTGAAAGTGGACAATAAAGTACACATTTTATATTTCTTACATGCAAGAAGTTGAGCCTCTAAAAATTGTTGATGTGCTATTACACTGTTTGGCATTCAGCTGAAAGGTGAATTTATATGCCTCTAAATCTAAAAGGGGAGTACCATGTAAACATAATAGATTTGAAGTTTCTCTTTTTCAACCATAGGAGTTATGTTTGTGACTTGAAAGATATTCAGCACAAACTACCAGGAGCATCAAATGCTAAGGGCAGTATGGGAGCCTCCACAGGATTACAGATATGGAGAAAGCCATTTTAACTAACAGAGGCAATTAAAATCTAATTTTATAGACAAAGTGTTTATTTGGCTATAACATTTTTTTTCCGTCCCAATACACAATCATCATTTCTTCTTCATGAGATAAACTTAGCATAGCCATATATTAAAATATTTCGTTCTTTGATCATCTCTTCAGTTCTTCTTTTCAAATAGAAATACGTACCAAGAATTGCCAACCAGGTTCAGCCTAGGGCCGTGGTCGGCAAACTGTGGCTTGCGAGCCACATGTGGCTCTTTGGCCTCTTGAGTGTGGCTCTTCCACAAAATTCCACAGCCTAGGCGAGTGTATTTTGAAGAAGTGGCATTAGAAGAAGTTTAAGTTTAAAAAATTTGGCTCTCCAAAGAAATTTCAATGGTTGTCCTGTTGATATTTAGCTCTGTTGACTAATGAGTTTGCTGACCACTGGCCTAGGGCAATTAGGAATCTCTAAGATAAGGTGCCCTTACTTTGGAAAATGGAAGAAGGCACAGTTGTTAAAAAAAAAAGGATTTTTATGCAAGAATTACCACATACTGGTTTTGACCCCAAAGTAACTATTTTGTTACAAGACAGTGGGCTATTTTTCCAACTTGTGTAGCTTACCATAGAGCCCCAGCAGGTGGATCAGAGCAGTGAAATCTGGCATCCATGACAATAATTGTAAAGGCATTTCACTCTCTTTAATCCACATTATCTCTGTAAGAAGGCAAGCAATGCTATGAATAACTCATTTTTTTGTCTTTGAGTGGATAGAGAGATATCCTGATTATTCAATAGAGCATCATGGGAAGAACTTCGGGCTAAAGATCAAGAAGCCACACTTTCATTCCGGCCTGTCACCAAGTGGGTAACACTGGACAAATGACTCAGGTTCTCTGTGCCTCAGTCCCCATATCTGTAACATTAGGGAGCTGGTCAGTGTCTTCCATAATGTCCTTTCCAGCTCCACATGTTAAGGTTCTACGAATGTCCTTTCAGGTGGGAAACACAGCCCAACCATCACCTTCTCTTTTCATAGTTCAAGAGATGATTTGACGAGTGTTGCCTTTCACAGTTTAGGAATCTAACTAGATAATCTCTAACTTCTAATGACCAAAGGTAGAAGTACTATCTGTTAAGTTTTTCAACTTAATACCATCTTCTTTCCATAAATACCACTTCTGCAGAAGGTGTTGTTGTTGTTTTTTAACATGTAAATGTTTCAGAGGACAGCTTTTAATTCTAATATTCAAAAAGTCTCTAAGCCTTTTATGCTTTATAGACCACAGTCATACATCCCTTAAGGAACCTTTTTCTGAAGAAGGCCTATGGGACAGTTCCTTCTTGGGGTGCTAAGTTTTCCACAATCAAAACACGTTTGGGTTTCACCGCTTGGTATATTGTCTTCTTGGATATTCACAATGACCATTATAACTTGAATGATTATAAAATCTACTTTTGTCTTATTTCCTGATTGCTTTGTTTTAATTTAGTTGATTTGGGTTTGGTTAATATGGCAGGATTTTGGGGGGTGGGAGTGGAGAGGGGTGATATCACTTTGGGGAAATGGCTTTCTCTTTCTAAACCTCTCATTTTAACTGACCGGACCCGGAAGCCATTCTGGGAAGGTGTGAGGCTTCCCTGGAGCTTTTCCAGCCCCTTTGTTTTTATTGTTCTTAATTCCTTCCTAGAAACAAGTAAGAACCTCTGACCTTTCTTTTCAACATGAGGATGGCCACTGAATGGGTAAGTGAACTGCCTTAGTGCAATAGTTAGGTCTTCCCAGTGACTCAGGTATCTCCTTTCTCATTACTGTACCTACCATTTTAGTATTAGATAGGTTTAACGCAAAGGTAAACTAAAAAAATCTATGATTATTTTAGTGGGTCCCTTTGTGAGACCTTGGTCAAATATGGTACTGAAAGTCCATGTTCAATATTCACTGGAATCAGAAGTACCTGAGTGTGAGAATTTACACACACACAATTACCTATTTACAAGAACCGAGAAGATCAGTATAAGAAGCTGGAACTTGTAACAGTAAGAAATAAGAGGGGATAACATTTCTACTTAATGAGAACTTCTTATAGTTCTGAGCTATGTTTGTGACTTGAGATAAACTTAGCATAGCTGAGGCACAGAGAACCCCACACCAATCTCTCATCTACTGAAATAATACACTAACTTCGTAAAACCAGAATCATGATCTGTGTTTTGTTGGACACAAGGCAATCATTGTGGCAAAGGTGATGAGTCAGTTCATCTCAAAGTTAAACATGGTTTTAAATTTAAGCTATAGCCTAAACCGGTTTGGCTCAGTGGATAGAGCGTTGGTCTGCGGACTGGGGTGTCCCGGGTTTGGTTCCAGTCAGGGGCACATACCTTGGTTGCGGGCACATCTCTGGTGTGGGGCATGCAGGAGGCAGCTGATCGATGTTTCTCTCTCATTGATGTTTCTGACTTTCTATTCCTCTCTCTTCCTCTCTGTAAAAAATCAATAAAATATATTTAAAATAAAAAAAATAAATAAATTTAAGCTATAGACAGACACACCATAAAAATAGTGTTTAGGATAAGCAACATAATTTATTTATTGGCATTAAATAAAGATACATTATCAAATATTCTGCTAAAATAATCATTCAAAATATTTTTGCTAAATATTTTTCATTAACTTTTGTATTTTAATGTCATAATATGGACCCACATATCGTAGTATTTTATGGCATTTTCTGATGGCAACTTTGTTTCTATTTACTATTTAAAGATATTCATACTGTATTTTTCCCTTAAAGTTATCTTATACACATTCATTTTATTTTTATCTTATTTACAAATTAAGCACATTTAAACTATGAATATACTTTTAAATCTTAAATGAGAAATACTTTTTTTAAAAAGCAGCAGGAATTAGACATCGAGTGTCCAAAATATTGAAAACATAACCCCTTTAAAAATATCTACCATCTCTTTCCTCCCTTTCCTTCTAATTGAAACTAGTTTCTTTTGAACATGTCTTTTGCCAATGTTCCTGCAAACTATTTTTGTTTGAAAATTTCAGGGTGGAGTAGTTTGTTAGATGAAGGAAACTGTATTTGCAATTATAGCTTATAAAGTAAAGAAAACCATAAACTCTATTTAGCATCAATTTGACTCAAGGTCAAAATTAGATTTTTCTCTTCCTATAATATTTGAATTATAAACTTCTCTTCTTGTAAGTAGATTTGTGGGGTTGGCTGGAAACTACAATATAATGTATGAAACACCATATTTAAGGTCCAATTTGAAGCGACCGGCTCACTTAATTTTGACCTTGTTCTGTTACAGTAATGATTTTCCAGTCTTGGTACCGATGCCATTGTATACTTTCTTAATTCCGTAACAAGACTGGTTTTAAACATTTCAGATTAACACTATTAAAGATTGGAGGCATTTATTTTCATGCCAGGCTGTGAGGTGACAGATGGTAATAGCTGCAAAGAAAGGTATTAGGGTCTACCGTGCAACATAATCATACAGTCTTAGGTGCTATGAGAAAATGAAAAAGGTTCTGTCGAGAGACAATTCCTGACCGTGGAGCCCTGTCATATACAGATTTTTAAACTTCAGCTTCCAGGCCAAACATTCACAAGCCAATTTCAGAGCAAATATCCTCGGAGGAGGAAAGCGTGGGGATTGGGCTGGAACAATCACCTCCCATCAACTCTTACTGAATGCATCGCATCACTTAGGATGGTTCCTAAAGACAAATTGAAACATCAAATTCACTGTGCTTTAATTACTTTATATTAGACTGTTTATGAAATCGCAAATCACTGAGCTGAAAAGACCTGAAAAAAAAAAAATCCTCCGAAGAGGCAGGGATGGGATACATGCATCCCCTTGTTAAAGAATTAGACTTTGAAAGAAATAAAAATCATGAAAGGTTTGCGATGGTCAAATGTCTGTGTCACCCCAAAATTCATATGTTGAAAACTGGGCGCCCCAGGTGATGAGGAGGCAGAGATAAGAGAGACCCCCAGGGCCCGCATAGAAGGGTACAGACACAAGTCTGCAGTCTGTAACTGCGCAGAGGGCCTCACCAAAACCCATCCACACTGGCATTCCGGACGGTAAAAATGCTTTCTGTTGTTTGCAAGCTACCCAGTCTCTGCATTTTCTTAAAACAGCTGGACGGACAGAGATGGCTGTTAGCCAGAACCTACGATGTGGACCATTCAGCTGGCTCATGACCAGGCAATGAGCAGCATCACACAGAAGCTCTGGACAGCACTCGAGGAGAGGGCTACGCGTAGGGTCTTCTGCAGATGACCAGGTGGGTGGGGGACAAGGCTCCCTTGGTTATTCGGGAACCTCTCAATGACCTGCCCAACTCCCTTGGTCATCCTTGCAGTGCGTATGCAGAAGCACTGAGGACCACTTGGCCTTGGGGAAAGCCAGGCTAGGCACGCCGCCTCAGCTTCCCTCCAAGATTCTGAACGCCTGATGCCAGTGGTATGGTCCTGATTTTATCATAATCGGTTGCATCTCGAGCCAAAAGTAATTTTTTTGTCATGAAGACAATGTTTTTTTTAAGTTTCTTTATCTATATATGCTAAGAAGGGCTAAGATTAGACTGATAGCTACATATCAGGCAGTATATATGTTTAGTATGCGCAACTCTTAAGAGAAGAGGTATGTATTGGCTAAAATTTTCGGTAAGATTTCAAACATAAGCATGGAGAAGAGTATAATGGCTCTCTGTACCTACCTTCAACAATTATCAATGTGTAGCCCATTTTTTTCATCTATGCCCCATCTATTTTTCCTGTTTTTCCTCCAACCTACCCCTCAAAGAAAAGCCCAGTTATATATCATCCATAAATTTAAGAGGAGGTATTTTAAGTCCATACATCATTGTTTTTTCCACCACTTACCTTTGGAAAAGTTCGGGTTATCCAAGTGCTGTCTGCCCTCAAGAATCCCTGATCCCAACCAGGGTTCCGTTCTCTCAAATAACTTCCACGTGTATACTTCCTGCACCACTCGCTGATCAGCGGGGTTACCTGTGAAGATGAATGCTAGTTTGGCAACTTGATTTAAAAGGTGTCCAAAAGAATTTTATTAGTCATTCGTTCACTCGTTTATTCATTCAACAAACATTTGCTGTTCTGGGTACCAGAGGCACAGTGTTGACAAATTAAGACAGAGAACCTGCTCTCGTTTTCTAGGATTTTGACAAAGAGCAACCATATTTGTAAGACTACCTTTTTGTATGTCATTGATGTTCCTGATTCCACTCTATTTTCCCTCTGGGAGATTCTTTAGATCCTCACCAAAAGCCTATGTTCCCAGATAAGGTTTAAAAAGCTTTCCATGTGTCGACTGCCACTCTACTCTCCCAGCTCCCACCCCTGCCCTGCAGACTGCGCCAGGCAAGTCTGGGGAAAATATGAATGGCTATATTTTCATGTCCAAATAAGGCACTAATAGAATAAAAGTAACCTGTGTCCAAAATTCATGGTTTTGAGAATAAAATTTCTAAATAATTACATGACAGCATTCAGAAAATATGTGTTTCTATACAAAATTGCTGTATAATTTAGTAACTATGCTGTATTATTCTAAAAAGAATAATTATGCAAAATTAGCTCCTTTCTAGATCAATCTCTAATTTCAAAAACTGATGTTTAGAGCTAGAGAGGTTATCATTGTTTTTGCAACATTAAATGCTAATTTGAATTCCTTTAGAAAACCATTTGTAGTCCTTTGAACTTTGGCTGTTCCAAAATTGACCTTCTCTCTTGAAAGGGGAAAAAAATCAATATTTAAGCACACAAAATAGACCTTTCATGAAAAAAAAAAAAGTATAACAATAAGCAGTCACATAAAAGTTTCCTCCCTTTTAAAATGTAAACTGGTTTTAGCTGTTTATTTTTATTTCCTCAATCAAAAATTTAATTGTAATAAGCTATAATATAAGGCATTTTCTGCCACTGCTTCTTTGGAGATTGAGAATAGAAATGGTTTCTAATTTTAAAGATTGAAAAGATTTAATAACTGGATGAATTATATTTTTAAATTCCCATTAATTTATTTTCAAATGAGGAAAACCCACAACTTTGAGAAACCGATTATTATGGGGGGGAAAGGGCTTGATTTGTAATTGTACCCAAATATGAAAGCCTACATTTTGTAAGCATAACGATTACATTCTCTTCAAAAGATTTGCAAATTCTCATAGGCACATAACTTCGAGAATGAAAAGATTGTAATTTGAAAAATTACAGATTTCATTGTTTTTTTTGATGTGTGAAACCTATAAACAAATATCAAGAGATTGTATTGCAAGACTAAAAATCCCTTGTTTAGGTTGTGAGGGACAGTGCCCTATGTGGCTTGCAACCCTGACTGAAGAGAAAAATGCAGAGTAATGCAAAAGACACTCTAATCACTGCGTCTAATTACAAAGAAGAATAACGCCGTAAAAAAATCTAAGTATCCTTGGGCAGGCGTGTGGTCTGGTGGTCAGAGCATGGGGTTTCAAGTCAGTAGTCTAAATTTCTATTTTAAACACCACTTCTAAAATGTTCCATGACTTTGGGTATGACATTAACTTTATTTTTAAAGATGAATTTGAGATTCATGCTTGATAATTACAAAGGAGCCTTTTAATCCTCTATTAGAGGTATAAATCCAATACCATAAAAGTTAACAGGGGGCGGGGGCAGGTGTTTTCTTGATTTCTTGAGAGTAAACAACAACAACAACAACAACAATAAACATACTTGATAAAAAAAGGTCAGGTAAATGTAGATGAATTTAGAATTTTTTCTCTACCATTTGCTAGTCGCATAGCTATCCCCATGTGTTATTTCAGAGTCAGTTCAGGGCATTATTTAACAACCAGTTCCAATAGCTTTCCTCTAAATTGCTCATTTGCTTTCAGGAAATGGTAGTCCCCAGTGGAGCCAGCGTTGCTCTTTTTATACTAATTGTTATTGTCACTCAAAGGAACTTGCACTCCGTGGTGATGTGCCTGCTTTGTATTTTGTTTATGTGCAGTGCTTTTTAAGTGTTCCTCCAAGTGTAATAAGTACAGACAAATTACCATGTAAGTTTTCTTTAAACCACGGCTAGATTTCTAGGGATGAATGCAGGTAAAGTGATTCAAATTCTAACATTCCTCTAGAAATCAATTACCAAGGTAATTTTCACCGGGAATAATTAACATGTGAATTCAAGGAATGTGACCTGACTTACAGGACTGTTCTATTTCCTTCTTTCTTTCTTTTTCAAGTTTCAGTATTCAACGGATCTTTCTAAGCATGGTGATATTTTTATATACTTTTTAGTCCTTAGTTTAGCTAAAGGGTGTGCTTTGTTTTTGGGAGAATCCAGCCAGTCTAGTTTGCTAAAACAGCCAGGATACAGCTCTACTGGTTTGGCTCGGTGAATAGAGGGTAGGCCTGCGTACTCAAGGGTCCCAGGTTTGATCCTGGTTTGGGGGGGGGGGGGGCGGCGCGAGAGGGAGGGCATGTCTGGATTGCAGGCTCGATCCCAGTAGGGGGCATGCAGGAGGCAGCCAATCAATGATTCTCATCCTTGATGTTTCCTTCTCTCTCCTTCTCCCTTCTTTTCTGAAACCAATAAAAAGATATTTAAAAAAATAAAACAGCCAGTATACAAATTAGAAACAGAGTAAAATCAGGAATATGGTGGGTATTAATACAGCAAGCAGGAGGTTATACAACATGTAGCCAAAACCCCAACCCCAGAAAGAGCCTTCAGCGCCTGATGTATTGCACACTTTTCAGGCAAGAAGTGATCTTTAAAAACAGCCATTTATCAAGATAATGCCTCATGAAAGGAAATGGAGATCGTTCTAAGGCAAAGTAAAACAGCTTCAGGACAGGTCTTGTTTTATGTTCCCCTGATTAGAAACGCAGTGGCAGAGAAAGTACTTAAAGCACTGTTAAACGGCCCAGCTATCAGTTAGAAATCACGGAGTTGAAGGAGCCAGTGCCCAAGGGACCAGTCTGGCCTTCGGCATTAGATAGGCGGAACCTCGGAATTGTCCTCTGGGGGAGATCTTAAAATGGAGCCCTTGTGAGATGGTATGCAGTAGCTCTAACAGCTTAAGAAAGTGCCTCTAGATCCCCCAGTGAATGAATGCAGGTTAAATAAAAAAAGGGGCAAAATCCAAATGATTAAGTTTATAAAGTTAAAGTTATATTTATTTTTTTTTCAAGACCTTGAACATTTCGGAAAATCGTAGTAATACCTATTATAAATGCAGAAATCCAGTCCTGCCTTAAGTTCACTTCTCAGTTTCCCGCTTGGGCCTGTTCCATGCATCCTGCATTCAAAAATGATAACAAGAAAGAGAGGAATTTCTTAAAATTTGTTACCTTGGTTATGAAACTTTAAACCTCGCCTTAAAAATCAAACTCTGATTCTTCTTGTTCTCTAGAGCTTCCTAACTCCAACCCTGCTTTACCTCCCTAACCCCTAACACACAATGGGAATGAATGAAAAACAGTCCTTCCTACACCTGCTGCTAGCCATCTGCGAAGGGCAAGATGACAAAGCCGACAAACACGGGACTAAATTCTGCTGCAACAGAATGACTGCAATGGATCGACTTCTAGGATAGGGCATGCAGGCTTCTCACCCGTATTCCTCAGAAGACATTTTTCTACGAACTAACTGGAATGATAAATTGTAATGTCTGGACTGATTTCGTAGATACCTGAACTATCTCCAAAAGTTCATATTTCAGGCAAGGAAATAGGTAAGAGAAAGACCCTGAGCCCCAGTTTTAGACATAGTACAGCATAAAGTTTGCATCGCAGTCCTAAATCTGCTAGAGCACTTTATGCGGACATGGGACATTTGGCCTGGTGCAACAGAGCTAGAAACCTGGTTGGCAACTTTGGGAAAAGAGTCCCTTTGTTGTCTCAATGTATTACTCATCTGACGAAATGCAAATTTTATTTTTGACATGGCAAACTGTCTCTAAAAGGTTACTGTGGAATCAGAAATAATGATTTTAACAATAGATTTCCGTGATTTTATTTCAAATCTTGAATTTATTTCGAATTTAAAGTGTGCTACAAACAATTTTTATGTTGGATTGCCAACAAAAAAATTTTTTTTCCAATAACTGTAACTTAGAAGCTATAAAAATGACAATGTGTATTAATTATATTAAAGTACGACATTCTCATTATTGACTAAGGTTTTGAAATGGCTTAATAGCTCATAATGATTAATATTTATCATGATAGAACTTTATATGACAGAAGTAATTACTGTTAGGATTAGGTTCATCTGTGAGAAACAGAAAACACCAAGTAACGGTGTTTAAATAAGAGAACTTATTTCTCATGTAAAATCCAGAGAGTCAAGCCTGGCACACATTCAGAATCAGGCTTTTCTGACCATCCTCAGTGTTCAGTTTCCAATTTGTGATTAAGATGGCTACTCCACCTCCAACCACTGAATTCATAGTCCAGGTAGCAGGAAAAAAAAAAAATGGATCATGTCCCACCCAGAATACTTCATTGTAATTTTTATGACTAACATGTGATCATGATTCTATGACATAGAATCTTCATAATTTTCAATTCTTTTGTCATTATATTATCTTTTAAAAATATTATTTTTATTGATTTCAGAGAAGAAGGGAGAGGGGGAGAGAAATAGAAACATCAATGATGAGAGAAAAATCATTGATTGGCTGCCACCTGCATGCCCCACACAGGGGATCAAGCCTGCAATTTGGGCATGTGCCCTGACTGGGAATTTAACAGTCACTTCCTGATTCACAGGTGGACACTCAACCACTGAGCCATGCCAGCCAGGCTGTACTGTCTTTTAACACAATGTTTGTTTATACGTTATCTATGTTAAAAGATCATATCAGGAAAAGATAAAGTCATGGTTCTCATGCCAAAGCAATTTTGAAGAAGAAGGCATCACACTTCCTAATTTCAAACTATATTACAAAACTACAGTAATCAAAGCAGTATGGTACTACCATAAAAACAGACACATAGATTAATGGAGCAGAATAGAAAGCTCAGAAATAAACCCATGAATATTTTAATTATTTTAAGACAAAGAAACCAAGAAAGTACAATGGGGAAATAAATAGTCTCTTCAATAAATAGTGTTTGGGAAATTGGACAGCCATCACTATCTTATACCAAACATAAAAAATTAACACAAAATGGATTAAAAACTTCAATGTAAGACTTGAACCATAAAACTCCTAGAAGAAAATATAGGTAATAAGCTCCTTGATATAAGTGTTGACAATGATTTTTCAGGCTTGACACCCAAAGCAAAGGTAACAACATCAAAAATAAACAAATGGTACGACATCAAACTACAAAGCTTCTGCACAGCCCCCCAAAAACATCAACAAAATAGAAAGGCATCTTACTAAATGAGAGAAAATATTTGCAAGTCATATGTCTAATAAGGGCTAATTTAAAAATATATAAAGAATTCATACAATTTAAGAGCAAAACAACAACAACAAATCCCAAATAATTCAATTTTAGAACAGGCAGAGGATCTTCAAAGACATTTAAGAAAGTGTTATAGAAGGCCAAAGTATACATGAAAAGATGCTCAACATCACTGATCACAAGGAAAATGTAAATCAAAACCAAAATGAAATGTCACCTTACATCTATTATCAAAAAGATAAGAAATAGCCTAGCCGGTGTGCTCAGTGGTTGAGCGTTGACCTGTGAACCAGGAGGTCACAGTTCGATTCCCAGTCAGGGCACATGCCTGGGTTTGGGCTCAATCCCTCAGTGTGGGGCTTGCAGGAAGCAGCTGGTCAATGATTCTCTCTCATCATTAATGTTTCTATCTCTCTCCCTCTCCTTTCCTCTCTGAAATCAATAAAAATATATTTAAAAAAAAAAGAAATAACAGTGTTGATGAGGATGTGCTGAGAAGGGAACCCCGTGACATGCTGGCAGGAATGTAAATTAGTGCAACCCCTCTGGAAAACAAGAGAGGTTCCTGAAGAAACTAAAACCACAGCTGTTGTATTATCTAGCAATTCCACATTTCTGGGTGTTTGTCCAAAGGAAATGAAAACACTCATTTGAAAAAATGTCTGCATCCCGTGTTCAATGCAGCATGATTTACAGTAGCCAAGAGAATGAAGCAATCTAAGTATTTACAGATCGATGAATGGATAAAGAAAATGTGGACACACACACACACACACACACAAACACACACACGAAGGAATATTATTCAGCTATCAGAAAAGAAGAAAATCCTGCAATTTTCAGCAACATGGATGGACGTTGAGGGCATTATTCTAAGTGAAATAGGTAAGAGAAAGACAAATAAATACCTCACTTACATGTAGAATCTAAAAAATAATAATAATAATAATTAAGTTTTTAAATCAAGCTCAGAGATATAGAGAACAAATTAGCGGTTACCAGAAATGATAGGCTGGGGGGATGAAAAGGGTGAAATTGGTCAGAAGGTACAAACCGCCAGCTCTAAAATGAAGAAGTAATCCTGTGAATGCCATGTCCACCATGGTGACAACAGTTACAATCCAATTAGCTCCTTCACCATCTTAGGAAGCTGCGGCTTTTTAAAAACCTCACTGTGCCTACGGATGACCGTGGGAGCTGTTTACAATGGACACCATCACCCTCGCCGGTGTGGCTCAATGGATAGAGCGTCAGCCTGCGGACTGAAGGGTCCCAGGTTCGATTCCGACCACAGGCACATGCCTGAGTTGCAGGTTTGATCCCCAGGAGGGGGCGTGCAGAAGGCAGCCGATCAATGATTCTCTCTCATCATTGATGTTTCTCTCTCTCTCCATCTCCTTAACTTAAAATCAGTAAAATACTTTAAAAAATAAAAGAAAATGGAGACAGTCCTGGATCTGTGATCCTGGGGCTTGGAAGGGAAAAGCACCAAGAATGACTTTTGGGGTGATGGTGCCTAGATCCCCTCTGAGAGAAAGTGTCCGAGGCGCGGGGGCCCCAGGTGGAGGAGCGGTTGTCTGCTGGTCTGGTTTGCTCTCTGAAAGATTGAACAGATGGCTGAAGGCCAAAGGGGTTCCTTCTGACACCTCCTCAGCCATCTGTCACATGTGGGTAATGACCGCTTCTTCGTTATCGTCAAACACTCAGTGAGGGTTTAGGAATCAAATCCATTGTTTTTGTCCCAAGTGAGACTTTTATAAAAAACGACCAAGAAAAGGAGAGTTAAAGCTGAAAAAGGAATGAAACCAGAAGGAAATACGTTTGGTGAAAGGCATAAAACTGCGTTTGGAATGAGGCAGGACATAAACACACAAAGCGGAAAGGGACTGAGGACAAAGTGACTGACGCAAAGCAGAGATCAGCAGGAGCAGGGGCAGGGAGCCACCAGGTGCTCACTCCGATGTCACTCGGAGAGTTCAGGAAGGAGCAGCGACACGTTCAGCTGGGGAAGGACTTACAAGGAACAGGAGCAAAAGGGACCGGGGGAAAAGGAATGAATTCAGGGGCGAAGAAAAAGGGAGAGGAAAGGAAGGCAAAGTGGCTCTGGAATGTGTATCTTGCCCAATTCCCTTCAGATCCACGAGAAAAGAAAATTCTGCGATAAGAAGAGAACCACGCAGAACTTCTGAAGGGCAGGGCACAGAACCCGGAACCTAAAGAGCAATTTGTAGTTGGAGGATCTGTCTTCTAAGTCAGCAAACACCCACACAAGGATCTCATTGAAGGAAATCTGATTATCAAGTCACTAGGGATGATTTAAGGCTCCCTCGTTGGCAGATGCCAGGATGAAAGACTGAATTTCAGAAATAGACCACTTTAAAACAAATATGGGGGAGAAATGGTGAGGGGAGGAAACATCTGGCTATTAATGCTATTGAAGTAAGATTCTAAGGGCCTGGCAGGTGTGGCTCAGCGGTTGAGCTTCAACCACTGAACCAGGAGGTCACAGTTCAGTTCCGGTCAGCGCACATGCCCAGTAGGGGGCGTGCAGGAGACAGCCAATCAACGATTCTCTCTCATCATTGATGTTTCTATCTTTCTCTCCCTCTCCCTTCCTTTCTCTCTAAAATCAATAAAAACATATTAAAAAAAACAACAACAAGATACAAAGGTTTTTTTTATGATTTTTAAATGAACGTGTTATTTATAATACTGGTAAACTGAGAAGAAGAGATCACAGAAATGGTAAAACTCCTGAAAAAAATGAAAGAAAAAGTATAAAAGTGTGATAAAGCATCTATAGCAAGGTCATTTGCGTTTCTAGTTTGTGCCTTCCTCCTCCATTTCCCTCCCCTTCCTCTCCCTGCACGTCCAGCTGACAGCCAGGCTCTGGATGCCCTTTGCCAGGGAACTTTTGTAGATGGTTTAGTTTAAAAGCAAAAGCTGCATATACACAAGCTATTGCTATTTTTTGTAAAAGCCCTAATTCAGCAGACATATGATAGAAACCCCACCGACGCGGGGAGAAGGAAGCAGGAAGAGAGGCATGCACTGCGCCAGGTGTGTTTTGAAATGTTCCAAAGGCTTTTACCTTTAATGGGTCAAAAGGACAGTGGTACTTAACAACTGCTGTGCTTTTAATAGCAAACAATTTACTCAAGCTGTTTGTGTAAAAACTGGTGGTTCTTAAGCCGTGAAATACAACTTGGCAATCTAACAGATTCACTTTATTTTACTTTATTGTGGATATTTAAAATTACTAAATACTTCATTCTTACAAAAATGTATATATGCACATACATACACACTAGAGGCCCAGTACACAAAATTTGTGCACGGGGCTGGGGTGTGTCCCTCAGCCCAGCCTGTACTCTCTCCAATCTGGGACCCCTCTCACAATCCAGGACTGTTGGCTCCCAACCACTCACCTGCCTGATTACCCCTAACCGCTTCTGCCTGCCAGCCTGATCACCCCCTAACCACTTCCCTGTCAGCCTGATCTACCCTAACTGCTCCCCTGCTGGCTCTATTGCCCTTAACTGCCGTCCCCTACAGACCTGGTCACCCCTAACTGCCCCCCCTACAGGCTTGGTCACCCCTAATTGCCCTCCCCTGCAGGCTTGGTCCCCCCTAATTGCCCTCCCCTGTAGGCTTGGTCCCCACAACTGCCTCCCCTGAAGGCTTGGTCCCCCACAAATGCCCTCCCTTGCAAGCCTGGTACCCCCCCAACTGTCCTCCCCTGCTGGCCTAGTCACCCCTAACTGCCCTCCCCTAACTGCTTCTCCTCTGCTGGCCTGGTTTCCCCCAACTGCCCTCCTCTGCCAGCTCAGTCACCCCTAACTGCCCTCCTCTGCAGGCCTGATTGCTCCAAACTACCCTCCCTTGTAGGTCTGGTCCCTCTCAACTGCCCTCCCCTGCTGGCCTGATTAGTCATCTTGTGTGTTGGAGTGATGGTCAATTTGCATATTACCTCTTTATTATATAGGATATATACACATATATAACATGATACACAAAAATGATATCTATAGCTCAAAAAATAATAAAATAACACATCCATGTAGTCACTGCCCCGTTTAAGAAACTGAACATGACCTATCAAGGCCTTCAGGGACGATCACACCCTCCTCCCCACCGCCTCTTCCAGAAACAACTGCCTATTGTAGTCTTTAAGTTCCCTTGCTCCCCGTAACAGTTTTACCTACAAGTGAGTGTGTATTCCTAAATCATATCGTTCAGTTTTACATGTCTTTGAACTTAGATCATGCTTGTCTGTCTATAATAGGCTGTTTTATCCACATTACATATCTGAAGGTCCCAAAGCAGTTCCATCTGATTACAGTTCACTCATTTTTCCCTGCTGTGTAGTAGTCTGTAACTTGAATAAACGATCATTTATATGACCATCCCTGTGTCAATGGACATTTGGGCTATTTTGTTTTAGGGAAATTTTTATGCAGCAATAGATAAGGACTTCTGCTTGCTCTGTTGCTGTTCAGCTTTTATGCTACTGCAGCAAAAAAGTTCCCCCCAAACTTGCTGGTTAACACAACTATCCTTTTTATTACATCGGGTGGTTGTTGTACGTCATAAATTCATGGCGAGCAGGTTCTTCTGCTCCATCTGGCTTCACCGAGGCAGCCATTTGGTGGTCAGCAGTTGATGGCTGAGTTGGGCTAAAGGGTCAAAGACAGTGAAGCTCAATCATCGGTCTGAATGTGGAGGGGCTGGGCATAGGCGAGCCCCCTCCATGTAGTCTCTCCTGAAGAGTAAGCAAACTTCTTGCATAGCTTCTCAGGGCTCCACAAAGAGTTTCAAGAGGCCTAGACAGAAGCCCCCAGACTTTTTATGACTCAGCCTCAGAAGCTCCAGAGTGTCACTTCCACCATGTCCCATTGACCAAGTAAGTCACTAAGCACAGTCTAGATTCAGGAGATGAGGACTTAGACTCTGCTTCACATTGAGAGGAATGTCAAAGAATCTGCATCCATCTTTCACCCTCCACAGTTGAGTTCTGTTTGCTATGTCAACGGGCAACCCTATTCACATGGATCCTCTAGATCTAATTTAGCCTCCCACTCTTAGTTCCTAGGTATCTTTCAATTTCCACATTTGCCAATTTTCACTATAAACCTTTATAAAATTCAATCACCTGACTTGGAAAAATCAGATTATGAACTTCCCACTTAGGTTGAGGCTATTTTCTGAGTAAGTGATGGATTAATTTTATTTATTCTCCACCACTTACCCAATCTGGCTTGTAACACTTTATTTATTTATTTATAAATTTTATTGATTTTTTACAGAAAGGAAGAGGGATAGAGAGAAACATCTATGAGAGACATCGATCAGCTGCCTCCTGCACGCCCCCTACTGGAGATGTGCCTGCAACCAAGGTAAATGCCTTGACCAAAATTGAACGTGGGACCTTTCAGTCCACGGGCCGATGCTCTATCCACTGAGTCAAACCGGTTTGGGCAATAACACTTTATTTAAATTTTGCTTTTGTATCTGCCTCTCCAGTCACAATTTTATGGTCATTATATGACATCCTTCATTGGGAAAGCTCAGAGGTTTCCAGATCCCATGTGTCAGCACCAGGCATATCAGACGTCAGAGGGCATGCGAGTAGACTGACTGAAGGCATAGCAGCTACTAACTAGCAGAAAGGTCCCATCCCCCCAGCAGGCAGCAAAGTGCCTGGGTCTAAAGGGCTGGCCATGGTGGGGGAGGGGGAGAAGTTATTTTGGTAGTAAAATAACCAATAATGAATGAGCCAATAAATTAAGTCCAGGTGTCTGGAGGGGCCTTTACAGTAGTGGCTTTTATACCATTAGGAGAGGAGGAGGTTAGGGAGCCCCCAAAATGAATTAGGCTCCAGCTTTCTTAACAGACAGCTCAGAGGTCAATTTAAATTAGCTTTTAAAAAATAGTGTGGTATTCTCTCCAGATTTAGTTTGTGAACAAAGATGCACACTGGTCTCAGCTGAAGCTTCAATACTATTTGCCAATCTCCTTACTATCCTTTGGTAAAACATCCTCTCACCTCGCTACCATCCCAGAAACTATTAATAAACTTCTACCATTATCCCAGTAACTATTAATAATCAGGGCCTCTGCTCTCACATTTGCAACTGATGGCCTTGTTTCCTTCTTCTCAAAGAACTCTCCATGTTCTCTCCCTCTGCCTCCCAAACGGAGCTATGTCCACGTGCACTCTTCCCTCCAAGGTCAGAGGGCATGGGGGCTGAGGCAGCTTCCGGTTGATGCAAGGAACCATTTAGATAAAAGGTTGAGGCTAGAGAGCAGTTTGCTGACCAGAGTAATTAGAGGTATTTTTTAAGTTTTCCTTTTGGCTTATCTTTATCTTCTAAATCTCCTATAATGAAAATAGTGTTAAAATATATCAATGTGTTTAAAAAACCATGCCATGCTAGGGTGGTGTACCTAAAAAAAGCTTGCGAAATAAATTCATCATGAGTGAGCTTGTCCAAGACAGACTTTGAATGAAAAGTGGCTGCTGGCCGAGGCTCTCAGTTTTCCCATCTGTAAAAGGGAGAAATGAGTATTAATCGGTCATTATGTCGCATAGCTTGATACTTGGGGAATTCTTGTCACTGTGAGTGGCCTGTGCTCCCGCTGGGCAGGCTCTGTTATGTCAGTTGTACTTTGGTTCCCCGCTCTTGAAGCAGATACAATGCGCAGCTGTCTCTGCACCTCTGCAGCGCTCTGTGCAGGAACACCTGCTTAGACTGTACCCGAGTTCTTTCTTTGTGTTTGTGATAATTAAGGCACTGCTCTGGCGACGGCTGACATCTGGATTCGCTTTGAAAGACGATGCTGCGTTTTCCCGGCTCCTGGGAGATTCATGAACTGTAACGCGTGCGATGGAAATGTGTGATGTGCTTCTTTTTGCAACAGCAGTGGTACTCCGGCTTTGTTATTTCCCCACCGCGATGAGCGAGGGCTGCCGCTCTGGTACTGCTAAGAGATTAGGGACCTGAGTTGAGCCCCAGAAATTTGATATGCCATAGATACCTGCTTTATTTTGATTCTGGCGTTGCTTTGAACTGATAAAATCACTTGGGACTGCTTTTCAGAATCAATATCCAGGGATTCAAAATTTTTGATAAGCTGGTTCTGAAATAATTTCTATTTGGGGAGCATGAAAGCCGAAGCTCACTGAAGTATTCCCACTCGTAATAGAGAAGGAGAAGGTTGGCCAAAGCATTCTAATATTTATATGTAATCCTCAAACTCCACGCCATGATAGCCCAATGAACTTTTCCGGGATTTGCTTTCTAGAATTATTTCATTATTACTGCCTCTTCCTTAACATTCTTCTTGGCCTGTTACTCACAGGTCAAAATCCCAATGAAGAACATACATCAGTCAGGGCTCACAGTGGTGGCTATTTTAGAGGTAAGCAGAGTGAGCCAATAACTTAAGTCCAGGTGTCTGGAGGGGCCTCTCTAGCAGTGGAGAGTACATTTAGGAGGAGGTTAGGGAACCCCAACAATGCACTGAGTCTCCAGCTGCCACTCCTGTGCCCAGCGAGGCCCCTGCTGCACGAGCTTAACCTTTCAAGCACTACCATCCCCAAACGGCAGATGCCTTTCTTAGCAAATTGGCTTTCAAGCAGAATCTTTCCTTCCTCAAGCCAGTCACCTCCAAATCTTAGACTCACAGCGAGGGCACGCATGTGACCAGTGTGTTGAGCGTGGAAGCCTGGTCACATGTGTGCCCTCGCTGTGAGGCGGGAGGTTTTGTGTTCAGAGGTCACCTTGGGAAACAGCACTTACTGTAAGTTAAGATCGGAAATGCCCTACATGTGGCAAAATGTTCACTTCCTGGGCAGCCAGAAAATAGGAAAATGTTTACAATGGGAGAGAATGAGTATTTGCTGAGAGTATGTGCTAAGAGCCAGGTACTTTAAATATTATTTAATATGCAACAAAGGAGATTTTAACCCTATCTTAATAGAAAAACTGAGATTCAAATAAATTGTTCCCACCCCAGATCGTACTGTTGGTAAAATGGAAGACATAGAATCACATCCAACAGGTATTTTTCCTTCAGAATTTTCCTTGTGTCATAGGGTGAGCCTAAATTTCCATGTCTTGAGCTCTGATTGGAATGTGATCAATGGTGTGCCACGCAGCGGGGTGGAGGGAGAGAGGAAACACAGCTCTAGGAGCAGGCAGAAATGGGTGCGGAGCTACAGGAAAATTTAAAGACAAAAATGAAACGGACTATGCCGAAACCGGTTTGGCTCAGTGGATAGAGCGTCGGCCTAGGGCCTGAAAGGTCCCAGGTTCGATTCTGGTCAAGGGCATGCACGTTGGTTGCAGGCACATCCCCAGTAGGGGGCGTGCAGGAGGCAGCTGATCGATGTCTCTCTCTCATCGATGTTTCTGGCTTTCTATCCCTTTCCCTTCCTCTGTGAAAAATCAATAAAAATATAAAAAAGAAAAAAAAAGAAGCCTTTAAAAAAAAATGAAACGGACTAAACATATGTCCACCATATAATTATTACTATCATCAATGTGACAACAATTCTAGAGAATGTCAGCAATAAAATACTCCTTCTTGCTGGGACATCCCTACTTCTTGGTATACAAGTTATATAAGAAATATAAGAAGCCGTCAACTTAATTTTCAAGTTTTTTTGTTTTGTTTTGTTTTTTTTTAAGAGCAGGTTGTTTAGAACTTGTAATCACAGTGCCACCAAGTTTCATGGCCTAGGATAGCTACTTAAGGACATTATGTACCAAGCCCTTATCTTTTAACGTTATTTCTAAGGAGAAGCGAGTTCTAACTTTTATTGCAGAAGTACATCTCTCCCGAGGCTGGCAGTGCGAGCAGGGACCTTTTATCTGCTGGCAGCAGCAGAGGCTCTGCTAGTCAGAGTCCTGTCGGTAGCAGGGGGTGTCTGGCAAAGCGGCTGTTAATGAGGAGGAGGAGAGAGATCGATCCCAGAAACGTATGCAGTGGGAGAGGAAAAAGTATCTCTTTAAATTGGCATGAGAGTTAGGTTCCGATGAATCCCCAAGTGTAGAGATTGAGATCTTAAAGAATTGCTTTACCCCATCCCCAAGTCTTATATGTTTTATCTCCTGAATATCTTTCAAATATGTTCTCTTTTCTCCTTGGTGTTCAGATCCTAATTCTATTTTAATAGACCACTGTAACATCCTGCTAGCTGGCCTGCCTTCCTGTCATGGGTCTCAGCTAATTCCAACGCAGGGTCGCTACAGCTGGTCAGAGTGACCCACCTAAGCATGAGGTCCCAATCCCAGACTTCCCTTGCTTACTCACTTCCTTTGACTTTCATGCCCACAGGATAACAACGCAAACTCCCTTGCAATACTCAGAAACTTTTTAAAGATACACCCCTTCTGCCTGGCCAGCATGCCTCAGTGGTTCAACCTCTGAACCAGGAGGTCACAGTTGGATTCCCAGGTCAGGGTACATGCCCGGGATGTGGGCTAGATCCCCAGTGTGAGGCATGCAGGAGGCAACTGATCAATGATTCTCTCTCGTCATTAATGTTTCTATCCCTCTCTCTCTCTCCCTTCCTCTCTGAAATAAAAATATATTTTAAAGAAAGATATTCTCCTTCCCTACCTTTCTTTCATCCTTGGCCATTCTTTAACTCAGATACTGTAGTAGAGCTAATCTGAACTACTTGCTCCCCAAATGTGTGATGCTCTTTCAGGCTTTTGCATATGTTTTTAGTTCAGAGGACATAACTTCTATGTGTTTTCCTCTGATAAGTCTTCTCTCCTTCCCAAACTCAAACTGCATTGAATACTGTATACTCTCTGCTCTGTCCCATAATACTAGAGGGTGTAAAATCATATTAGAACTTAAGTTACATAAAAGAAATTGCATTCTTCTCTGGCTTCTCCAACTAGATTATAAGCTATTTTGGGGTTTTGGTTGTTGTTGTTGTTTGTTTTTAATATATTTTTATTGATTTCAGAGAGGAAGAAAGAGGGAGAGAGAAATAGAAACATCAATGATGAGAGAAGATCATTGATCGGCTGCCTCCTGCATTTCCCAGTGGATCAAGCCCACAACCTGGGTATGTGCCTTGACCAGGAACCGAACTGTGACCTCCTGGTTCATGGGTTGGACGCTCAACCAATGAGCCACGCTGGCTGGGCATAAGCTATTTTCAATGTCTTTTATCTTTGCCACTCCAGCATTTAGTGATGTTTTGGTACAGATATTATGTGCTCAATAAGAGTCCCAAACAAGAGGAACCCAAAGAGGAAGACACCAAGACACATCATCATTAAAATGTCAAAGGCTAAAGACAAAAAGAGAATTTTAAACACAGTAAGAAAAAAGCATTACCTGGAAGGGAATGCCCATATGACTGTCAGCTGATTTCTCAACAGATACTCTGCAGGCCAGAAGGGAGTGACAAGAAATATTCAAAGTGATGAATAGCAAGGACCTACAACCAAGATTACTCTCCCTGGCAAAGCTATCATTTAGAATTGAAGGTCAGATAAAGAGCTTCACAGACAAGAAAAATCTAAAGAAATTCATCATCACCAAACTAGTATTATATGAAATGTTGAAGAGTATTCTTTAAGAACTGGAAGTAGAAGAATTGAATCTAAATATCAAAATAAACGAACAAGAAATCTAATGAACAGACTAGACTGGTGAATAAAATAGAATCAGAGGCATGAAAATGGAAAAGAGTGATGATTCTCAGAGGGACAGGGATAAGACAGGGTGGGCAGGAATAGATTAAACAAAGTTCTTATATGCATATATGCATTACCTGTGGACACAGACAATAGGTGGTAAAGGCCTGGGATGGGGCGGGAACCAGGTGGAGGAGGGCAATGAAGGGAAAAAGGAGGGATATCTATGATAATCTCAACAATAAAGATTTTTTTTTATTGGCAAAAGATTTGAGCAAACACCTCACCAAAAAAGATATAAGGATGATAAATAAGTATATGAAAACACATTCAACATAATGTTATCAGACAATCCTATGTAATACAAGCCTAATGTGCTAAGTGTCTGGTTGGCGGGTTGGCCATTCAACCAATCAAAGCATAATATGCTAATGATATGTAAGGCCACTCAACTGCTCATGATGATGTGCACTGACCACCAGGGGGCTGATGTTCTGACCCATGGATTAGCTTGCTGCTGGGATCCGGCTGATCGGGACTGAGCAAGACAGGCTGGACATGCCCTGAGTTCCTCCCTAGCTGGCCAACCTCCCGCATCCTTCCCCTACCTCAATTGTGGATCGTGTATCTATGGGGTCCCTTGGCCTAGCCCGTGCCTTCTTGCAATCTGGGACCCCTCAGGGAATGTCAAAGAGCCGGTTTTTGGTCCGATCCCAGAGGCCAGGCTGAGGGACCCCACTGGTGCTTGAATTGGTACACCGGGCCTCTAGTTATAAAATAAAACAGTAATAAGATACCACTATACACCTATTAAAATGGCTAAAATCCAAAACACTAACAACAAAATGCTAGTGAGGATGTGGAGAAACTAGAACTCTCACTCCTTGATGGTGGGAATGCAAAGTGATGTGTCCACTTGGAAGACAGTTGGGCAGTGTCTTACAAAATTAACCATACTCTTATCTCCCAATCCAACAATTACACACCTTCATATTCACCCAAATGAAGACTTATGTCCAAACAAAAACCTGCACATGAGTGTTTATGGTAGCTTTATTCATAATTACTAAAATGTAGAAGCAAACAAGATGTCCTTCAATAGATGAAGGTACATACAGTGGAATATTATCCAGCAATAAAAAGAAATGAGCTATTGTGTTATTAAAAGAACAGAGAAGGAACTTAAAAGCATATTGTTGAGAGAAAGAAGTCATTCTGAAAAGCCAACATACCATATGATGTGAACTCTATGACATTCCAGAAAGGGCAACACCATACAGTATAAAGGTCAGAGGTTGCCAGAGATCCGGAGGGGGGAAAGAGGGCGAGAGGTACAGAGGATCTCTATTATTTCCACACCTGCACACGAATCTACAATTAGTTGAAAAGTTCAACTTGTTAAAATTTCATTAGGCTAGTTTTTATCTTCTTACTGCAGACAACAGTTTGGACAGTGGTTTCCCTATCATACATCATAGGTCACCATCTTTCAAGGCTTAAATATAATTTCAAAGTTGACTTAATATCCCAGATTCCCCACACTGACACTGGCCTCAGATATCAATCTAGAGCAGTGGTTCTCAACCTTCCTAAGGCCGCGACTCTTTAAGACAGCTCCTCAAGTGGTGGTGACCCCCAACCATAAAATTATTTCCGTTGCTACTTCATCACTGTAATTTTGCTACTGTTATGAACTGTAATGTAAATATGCAGCATATATTTTCGTTGTTACAAATTGAACATAATTAAAGCATAGTGATTAATCACAAAAACAATAGGTGATTATATATTGTGAAATATTTATTCCTAATGACAAATAAATGAAATTTTGTCTTGAATCGTGGTGTAGCATGGGTAACAGTCTTCCTAGGACAACAGTAAACTACATTGCTACACTTTGCTACACCGAGGAGCGGTGTGTTGGTTCCTAAGACCATGGGAAATAGGTGTTTTCTGCTGGTCTTAGGCGACCCCTGTGTAAGGGTCGTTCAACCCCCAAAGGGGTCGCGACCCACAGGTTGAGAACTGCTGATCTAGAGCTTTTGGAGGTGGGCGTGGGTGGGAGGGTAGATAAGGAAATGTCATTACTCCTGATAGTTTTTAAAAACTATTCAACTGTTTTCTAAAACAGGTGCATCATTTCTGCCCACAATGCACAAGGGTTCCAACTTGTCCACATCAACGCCAACATTAATTATCTGTGTTTTGTATGATGGTCACCTTAACAGGTGTGAAGTGTAGCACTTGTGGTTTTTATCTGAATTCCCTAGTGGCTAATGATGTTGAGTATCTCCCTATTGTCCACTTGTACATCTTCTGTAAAATACCTTTCCAGGCCCTTTGCCATTTAAAAAATTGGATTATTTGTCCTTTTCCTGTTGGATGGTAATATTTATATATTTTGAATGCAAGTCCCTTATCAGATATGTGATT
>JAAGEH010000022.1:2004342-2029119 GCA_011751065.1 Lasiurus cinereus
CCATGCACGAGGTCATGCACTGGGCCTCAGTATTTATGCCTCTAATCTCTCTCTCTCTCTCTCTCACACACACACAGATACACACTCACACTGAGTGGCCAGATTGTCATGCGATCAGAGATCACAATAACCTGGCCACTCGGTGTATGTATTCATTCTATGGCTTGGTTTCTCAGTGGAGAGAGAGAGAGAGTGTGTGTGTGTGTGTGTGTGTGTGTGTGTGTGTGTGTGTGCGCGCGTGCGTGTGCACGTGCAGGCAGAGCCGGAGACGGGGTGCCACAGGCAGTAAGAATCAGACAGGCAGCCACAGAAAGAGACGCCAGGCGTGTGGCGCTCAGTGACGCCGAGAAGGGGGAACGGGTGGAGAAAAGGGCCAGGCCTTGCTGGGCGTGTCAGCACCTACCCTGCCGCTCCCCCACATCCCGTGCTGTCCGTGTGGTGTGCCGGTGTCTTCATGACTGATCTTACAGCTGCAGGCAGGTAGCGGGGGGACGTGTTGTCCTGGGAAGCCGGGTGTCAGAACCTGGGTCTTCCTCTAGAACTGTGCTGTCTAACAGGTAGCCGTTATTTAAAACCCGTCTCCACAGTCACCCCGCTGCATTTCAGGGGCTCGGGTGCAGCTGAGGTCGGTGTGTGCTGCAGAGGGAGGAAGGCAGACAGAACGGCTCCATCACCACCGAACGTTCTACAGGGAACTGCTGGGTGGCCGGGGAAAGCTGGAACATGCCTACATGTGTGTGTTATAGCAGGAAAACTATGAATTCCGTTTTTGAGATGGGTGCGTTAAAATGATAGAGTGACAAACTTTATGCCTCCAGGCAAATGGTGATGAGAGTATAATTTTTTCAAAACTAAAATTTAGATTGAAGAGAAGTTTAATTTACTCAATGCTCTATTGGTCAGCTTAGGAAAACAGCATGGCATTGCCAGCAGAGACCTCCAGATTATAGTGTGCCTATTAATAATGATGACCAGCTATAGTGGGCCTCTATTACTAATGATGATAATATAACCTTTTTTGAACACCTACTAAGTTTTGTTTTTTAAAGTGTGCCAGCCAGAATACAGTGCAAATCTTCAGGTGAGGCCTAAAAAAATGCTAAGTACAGTTAGAGTAAGACCTCCTTTTGCTTTGACACTATCCGTTTATTTGATGTGGCCTGAGATTCCATTAGATTTTTGGACGGGGATATACTGCTGATTTATTCAGAGTATAAAGTGCTCTGAAAATCCAGGTCTTTTAGAGAAGAAATAGAGGATATGGCATTAAAAGGCTTTAGGGCCGCTTTCCTAGGTTTGAACCCTGATTATGCCATTTTTCGCTATTAAATCTCTGGCCAATTGCAGCTACCTCAACCATAAAATAGGAATAACAATTTACAGGATATCAATGAGAATTAAATAGGTAAATACATAATGAATTACAGGGTGTTCTCATCTTTCTGATGACCTCTTTAATCATGGGGCACCCTTGTACTCAGTTCTTGGGCTTTTTCTCTGTGTACCTTTATTCCCTTAGTGGTCTTTTTTCGGACCTGTGGCTTCACATGCTACTTGTACTTGGACAACCTTCAACATTTGTGTATATAACCTGGACATATACCACAAACTTTAGACTTAACAATTGCATGCATAACTTCATTTTGGATATTTAACAGATACCCCAAACCTAAAGTCTCTGGATCTTTGCCCTACACCTGTTCTTCCTGTCATCCTCATCTCAGTTAAGGAAAACTTCGTTTTTAGTTGCTCAAGTTAGATGCCTTGCAGTTATCCTATAGTCCTCTCTTTCACTCCTCCGATCTTAATCCGTCAGCAAGTGGCTTCACGTTCTTCATGTATCTAAAAGTGATCAGAATATTCATTGGAAAATGGAAGTCAAACCAGGACACACCTGTCTGCTCAAAACCCCCATCATTTCCCCTCTCACGCAGAGTAAAAGCCAGCGGGCCTCTGGCCCTTTGCTGTCTTCGCCTTTTCCACCTTGTTGCTTTCCTCTCTCCTCTTTCTCTCTCACTCTGCTCCAGACACATCAGCCTTCTTCAAATTGCTCGTGGTAGGCAACTGCACCTCAAAAGCTTTGCAGGTTCTCCCTTGGAGGAACAGTCATGCAGATATTTGTAGGATTCATTACCTTACCTGTGTCAAGTCTTTGCCAAAAGTTGCCTTTACAATGAAGCCTTTTCTGACCATCTTGTTTAATAATCAAACATTAGTTATTCATTTTGATTTTGTATCTGTCTTCCACCACTTCAGGTCTTTCTCAACTATCACCTTATTAAATAACTAGAGGCCCAGTGCACAAAATTCATGCACAGGTAGGGTTCCTAGCCACTGCTGGCAAGGGCCTTCCTTCCTTCTGTGCCGCCCCTGGTGGTCAGCACATGACATAGTGAGTGATAGAACTCCCAGTCAGTTGAACTCATGAGGGGACACTTTGCACATTAGGCTTTTATATATAGATAGATATATAGATAGGTAGATAGATAATCTGTTTTTTAAAAATAATATTCTCCTCTCTATAAAACCTTATATTCCTTTTTACCTGCTTCATTTATTATACTTCTTTGCCCTTATCCCTATATAATTTTTGTTTTTTAAATGTATTGTTATTTCTTTTAGAGAGAGAGGAAGGGAGAGGGAGATAGAAACATCGATCAGCTGCCTCCTGCACGCCCCCCTCTGCACTGGGGATCCAGCCTGCAGCCCAAGCATATGCCTGTCTGGGAATTGAACAGGCCACCTCACCTTGTGGGGCCTGAGACAGTGCCCAGTCACTGAGCCACACCTGCTGGGCCCATCGAATGTTTTGTGCTCTCCAGCCAGCCACTAACTACTCGTGTCTGTTGACTGCTTGAAATGTTGTCTAATCAAGGAAATTTTTAATTGCATTTATCTTTAAATCTAAACACTGATACTCAAGTCAGTTCCTGGAAAATTTTTTTAAGTATATTTGAACAACTGGGTATATGAATCTACTTTTTCACCTATAAATTTTAGGAAACCTAAATTCAGATTAAGTATTTCCAACGAAAATTTAGCTTCCAAATTGAGAAGTATCGTAAGTGTATAAAATACACACTGGACTGCAAAGACTTAGTAAGAAAAATAAATGTAATACTATCTCAGTAGTTTTTTTATGTGAATTACATGTTGAAACAGTAATATTTTGGATATATCATGCTCAAAATGCATTTTCATTTGTAAACCTTTTAATGTAGTTATTAGAAAATTTTATGTAGCTCATATTACATTTTTATTAGACAGTGTTGCTCTACTTACTAATGGAGTTGTGTGTTGTGTATCTCCATCCTTAGAATGAGAGCTCCATGTGGACAGGGGTTTAGTCTGTTCTGATCTATTCCCAATCATTAGCTCTCCAATAAACTTTATAGAATAAGTGAATAAATTTGAGTGAATTTCCCTTAAAAAAATATGAATGAAAATTAAGAGGAAAACAAAATTTACCTGCATGTCCTAGAACCTAAACAAATAGTTATTAATACATATACAATGTTTATAGAGAAACAAGATCCAATTTTAAGAGGGCAAAAGATACAAACTTGCAGAAGAAATCCAGATGCCTAATAAATAAACCTTAAATTATGAATATTCTTTGATCTAGTTTTTCTATAGCTAGGAATTTATTTTTAAGGATATCAGATGTTTAAAAAGATTTTTCTATAATGTTCATTGCAACTTTATAAAACAAAAATTGAAATCAAACATATAGCATTAGGTTGCTAGAGTAATCCAAATAGGAAGGGGTTCAAGATAGTATAGCTTTAATAGGAAAATATTTTTAAATCCTGTGGTCAAAAACTCTGTTTAATAAACCCAATTTTTATTCTCAGTTAATGTGTTAGGAATAATAGATTGTATGTATACGAAATAAAATGTACTAAAAGTATCTATAATCCTTCTGAAGTTTTTTATTATTTAAACTCCTACATGCTCTTATGTCTTATAAACTTCTCAGGGATTTAAGGCTTAAACTGAAGAAGTAATTTGTTCAAAAATTTTTAACCAGAAAGTAATTAGATTTATAGGTTTCATTTACAGTATATTAACCGTAGTTATAACATCTCAACTTGCTCTATAATAAAAATAGGGAACTATTTTGTGGAAGTAGTTTGTTTAAATGTGTATTTAATGTTGGTTTCATCTTTCTTACTTTTCAGAATTATCATGAAATTATGACTCACCATCCTGAGAATTATCAGTGGGAAAACTGGAGTCTAGAAAACGTTGCCACCATTTTAGCCCACCGATTTCCCAATAGCTACATTTGGGTGATAAAATGTTCCCGAATGCATTTGCACAAATTCAGCTGCTATGACAATTTTGTGAAAAGTAACATGTTTGGTGCTCCAGAACACAACACTGACTTTGGAGCTTTTAAGCACCTTTATACATTATTAGTTAATGCTTTTAACTTATGTCGGAACAGTTTGCTGTCAAAGAAGAAGGCGAAAGACTTGACTAAGGACTCCAAAGCGTCCAATTGTAGATCCAGTTCTTCTCACACTAATGGTTGCCAGGGAGAAAAAGAGAACCCCTGTGAGAACCCCGATGAGTCTGCCCTGAGTTTCTCTCCGCCATCACTGAATGGGGCTTCTTTTACTTTGATTGGATTCAGCAAAGGTTGTGTTGTTTTGAATCAGTTGCTTTTTGAATTAAAAGAAGCTAAGAAAGACAAGAGCGTAGAAGCTTTTATCAACAGCATAAGAACAATGTACTGGCTGGATGGTGGGCATTCTGGAGGAAGTAATACTTGGATTACTTACCCAGAAGTCTTGAAAGAATTTGCCCAAACAGGGATTATTGTTCACACCCATGTAACACCTTACCAAGTACGTGATCCAATGAGGTCTTGGATTGGAAAGGAGCACAAGAAATTTGTTCAGATACTTGAAGATTTTGGTATGCAGGTGACTAGCCAAATTCATTTTGTAAAGGAAGCTCCTTCCATAGAGAATCACTTCCGGGTTCATGAAGTCTTTTGAGACCATGAGAATATTAATGGAATACTTGCTCTTGGAAGAGAAAAAGCACTTTGAGTTTTAGAAATTCAGATAATGAGATGTAACTCATAGATAATACATCCATTTTTAGGGGGGAGGGAACACACATTCCTAACATACACATATAATGTGCAATAGTATTTCTTGCCTCTGAATGTGAACAGTTCTCAGTTTGGACTGGATCAGAATTAGTCTGAAAGCTAAAAGGTGGTTTGTGATACTCCTATTGAAGAGAGATATATAAGACTCTTAATGATGAAAGTTACACTTAGTCCTTATCAAAAGGTAATTAAAATTGTTATTGTGGGAAATAGTTTGTTTACTGAGTAACGTTTAAAAACGGATTTTGGTGGCATTTTAACAGTAGCTGGCGATTTTGGCACTGAAAACTTTGAGTAGAAACACTCCATTTCTCTTCGAACAAAGCCAAAGCCCATGGATATTTTCCATCGTTTTGGAGTAACAGCCCTGCCTTCTTGTTTTGTAAACTCCTGGAGTCATTCTTTAGTGTGCCACCAAGTGTTTTTTCTCAAGATTCAAAATATGTTTGTTTCCAAATATCCAAGAATGTGCAGTAGTTAAAAGTTTGGTTTTTAAAAACAATGCACTTAAGCATTGTGGCTAAATTTTTAATTGACAACTTTTGGCTAAGACATTTTAGAGTTTCTTAAATTTTGGCTGTAAACCAGTTCTTAGGGGAAACTTGTTTTAAAATGAACATAATTCTGTATATTGGGTAAAAATATATTGCAGATGGGATTTTTTTTTTTTCACATTAGTCTTTTGAGAGAGTTCAACTTAGGTAAAATAAATATATAACACTATTTGTTAGTGTTCAGTTGACAAGGGGATGGATTCTGTAGATCTAAGTCAGTGTTTCTCCAGAAGCACAATTTTGCCTGCCAAAAGCAAGCAGCGCTCTGGCCAGAATGCAAAAATTATATTGCTGCAAGAAAAGTTACAAGGGAAAGTTTGAAGACACGATTTAATTTTGGCTCAAAAAGTGAATTTGCTTAACACTGCTACATAATTTGGGTGAGGTTTCCTTCTTCCCGTTTCTCTTGACCTAGATAAATACATTTTGAGAAACCAAGATCTAATTAATGTCAGTCAACATTAAAACATAGCTGTGTGATTAAAATAAAAGGTGAGTGGTCACTTTATTTATAATTACCATTTCAGGGCATGACATAAAGCAGTGAAGTAACACTGCTTTCCGACTGGAAAAAAAAAAGACTGAAGCTTAATATCTTAATAAATTTATAAAACAACATAGTGAAAATGTTAATATTTTATTTTACCCCAGAATTGTATTTTAATGACTATTAACACATTCCAAATATTCAGGGACTTATCAGAAAGGATTCTTAGCAAATGTGTAAAAATAACATAAATTACAAAATAGTATCAAGGTGGTGGTTTTTTTGTTTTTTTTTAAGGACAAATAGTTTTACATTGCTTCAATTTCTTTAAATACCTGCTGTTTCTTTTGAGACCAAAAATTTATAACAAGGAAATGAGTCAGCCCGATTCCAGCATTTTATTACCTTAAAGCACCATAATTGATTGGCTTCTTTTAATGTGTCCTAAGCCTTGGTTAAGTTAATGTGTATCTGATGTAAACCAGCTAAGTTACTGAATGCTCTAATGAGGGGAAGGAAAGGCATTTCTATAATTAAAGTGGAAAAAGGACTTTCAGCAGGATTCATTACAAAAAGCTGACATTTAAAAATATGGGTTCTTTAGCTATCCAGTCATGTGAGTATTTGTTACATGCTCAATGGACATTAAAAATAAGTCACTGGACACCTGGAACTACCATCACATCAAAATGAAAGTGTTGAAAAGTAGAGTATTTTTTGAATTAAAATATATTCAAGTTGATCCATATTCCAGTATTTTAACACTTCAAATTTGTTCTTTCCACATCTGTTTAAAACTATTGTTACATGTTAGTATATTTTTCAACTGTGCCTTTGTGTTTGTGTTTGAGAAAAGTAGTCATACAAATAATGTGAAAGTTACTGCCACAGCATGAATGTACAATTATATTAAATTTAATCCACAGAAGTCTGTTTTGATGTGCTTTATGTTGTTAGACTTGTTAAAACTTCCGATCGTTATTTCTTTCCGCTTTGCCATTTGGGTTTGTACATATTTTCATTAACCCCCATGGCTTTTTCAAATGAGGAACTTTGAACATTTCCTATAAAAGTATCTCTTCTGTATATTGCTCTATAAAAGTTACATAATTTCCATTTCTTCTTTGGGATTTCTGAGAGAACAAAATCAAAAATAAGTTCTTCCTTTCCTGTGCTAATTATTTCAGATATCTGTATTCCTTTAATCGTCAAGAGACGATTAGAATATGGTATTTTTTTCCATTTCATTTATGTAATGTCCAAGCACCCACCCAAGAACAAGGAAAGTCTAAGCACTAAGGATACAGTACAGACAGAACAGTCCTAGCATGTGAGTACAGCAGGGTATAAGGTCTTAGAGGCAAATATGAAACAAAAGGTAGTATTCTTAAGATAACCACTGTGTTACATTATACTGTAAGAGCCTTTAAGAGAAACATGCTGTAGAGAGGTTAAGATACACAGGTAGATTGGCCTCGTATGTAAATTTAGATTGCTTTTTAAAAAGGCGAGAGATCTAGTAGCTTTAGTAGAGTCGGGCATAATTTAGGTGGTCATTTTGGTATCATTGAATGGAACTTGAAAAAGCAGAATACGACTTAGGTGCATTTAAGACATCCAAACACTTCACGGCCTGCATGCTTAAAATAAGACTGGAAGGTAACACCATGTCTGTGGCTGGCTGCCAGTCCATGTTAGTCCCTCCTGACGGCATCTGTTTTCAGCACAGAGCACTCCCAGCCGCACAGTTCCAATCCCATCCAGACTGCATTCCAGCTTCCTGCTTTTTTTTTTTTTTTTTTTTTTTGGTCAAATTCAGCTATCTGTTGGCAACTTTAGATAGGTGAGAAAAAAGCCTTGTTAGTAACGTTCTTTCCAAATGATGGCATAACTGCTGATCAAAAGAACAGAAAGATACAAAATAAGCCTGGTTGATTCTGTCTCCTTTGTTTTGTCCATGGAAGTGACCAAATCTGAAGTCAATTACTGACTAAATAGAATTCCAGTATAATCATGTAGCAAGACAAATACAGTTAATACTCATGAAAAGCTAATAATTAACGATCTAACTTCAACATCACAAAGATGCCTAGGAAGTTCAGAGTAATTTTTTATATACTTTTTCTTAACTATTGTAATTTGCTTTTTATACTTGAAATTAATCCAACTCTAAACACAGGATATGAGTAAAGGAGTTATTTCTCAATAGTGGAAATTATTTTCTCCACAATTAAATGCACCAAATTTATATACTCTGATTGCTTTAGATGGGCACATATGTGTTGGACAAGTTTGGTAAGTATATTGTCAGTGACAGCGCAAATAATTACTAGGTCCAAAACAAAGACTGGCACAAATTTACATACAAGGGCTCATTGTCTCTAATGAGGACATTATTAGGATCTCGCATGTATTTGTTCTTAAAAACTCTTTTTTAAAATTAGGGATAGATGGGAAAGCATTTAGTGGGGAAAATTTTAGGTGAAACTTTAGCCTAAAATTAAAACTGATTTGAGTATTTTATGACATTGAAAAACAGAAAAGGGGCAGGCCTGATTTACACTGGGTGCTAAGAAAAATCAGGATCAGATTAAATATGTTTGGCGTGAATCACAAAACTATTCATCCATAATACACTTGTTCTCAATCCTGATTATGCATCAAACCCCAAACACTGATTTCAAGACTATAAAGTTGGGATCCAGGCATCAGTTTTAAAAAGCTCCAAAGATTAATAGAGTTGGTTGCCCACCTTTTTCTCTCTCTTACCGGATTCCTGACTTAGACAATTATCCATTCTGCCCACATGTGCCTCAGAGGACAAGAATTCTACTTGCAGCTCCAGTAAACCAGACTGGCTTAAGGATCATTTCAGGATAGGTCTACGCCATGTTAGATCAGTAAGACATAGGATTTGGGGGCAAATTTGGGGAAAGCTTTCTCATACCGAGAGAGGGCTGCTGGAATACAGCCCGGTTCCTCCACTGCATGTAAAGGAAGGTGTCGTACATGGCCTGAACTGCTACCGGCAACCGTTCCATGAAGGTAGCCAGCCTTCGGAGGATGCCAATGCTGCAGTTGAAAATAGGAAAAACCCAAGAGATTATCTTAAAGATCACCACTGAGTCTCTGGACCAAAGATACTGAAGCCTGCGCTAGCTGGTTTGGCTCAGTATAGAGCACTGACCTGTGGACTGAAGGATCCTGGGTTCGATTCCAGTCAAGGGCATATACTGTATTTTTCCATGTGTAAGATGCCCCTCAGTTTACCAACCCAAATTTAAGAAAATATTTTAAACATTTTGCTGGTTTTCCTCGTAAGGCCTTCTTTTGGGATCTTCAGTTGTTCCTATATTCTCCACTGTCTGATCATGTACTCAGTGGAAGTAGGTCCAAATTATCTCTGCAGTTCTATTTCCATGCTCTCTTGCGTAGCTGATTACATTTAGTTTGAATTTTGTGTAAGATAATCGCTTACTGGTATTTATCTTTATTCTTTGACATTTTTATGGGCTGAGAGAGCTCCAGTGCCTGTTGCATCTGTGCATTCTCCACTTCCACCTCCAATTACGGCATCAGTTGATGTAACAATAAGCTTGGGATCGGAGGAAGCCTGTTTGACAAGGTATGGACAGCTATGCACCGCACGGCTCCTTCCTCAGCTGACTTCCGTGTATAAGATGCCCCTAGTTTATCAGTCTAGCGATTTTAGAAAAAAATATAGACAGAAAAATAGGGTACCAAGGTTGCAGGCTGGATCCCTAGCCCTGGTCAGGGAGCATGCAGGAGGCAACCAATCCATGTCTCTCAAATTGATATTTTTTCCTGTCTCTCCCCCTCCCTTCTCTTTCTAAAATTCAATGGTAAATTTCCTCGGGTGAGCATTAACAACAAAAAATATCGAGGCCCAATGTATTAATACATTTTGTCATTTTAAGTTAAAATTCTAGTTACTTGAATCTGAAAGCAAGAGGGATCCCAGAACAGCTTTCTTTGAACCATAATGATCTGTATAAAAACCACACAAACACTCCTTTGTACTTGTTTAATGTGCAAATCGGAAATTGATTTACCTTTACTCTTTTCACAACAAATCGAATTTTTCTTGTCATATTTTTCTAATATTTGAGCTGAACTGTATTTAAAAGTTTATATTCATTGCGTTCACTTCATCATTTACTCCAAGGTTTTGCTATAGGCTTTGTCTTGAATGTGTAAGACCATCCGCCGTGCATAGAAGTCCCTGTATTCCTCTGGTAATTCAGCCAGTGTTTTTAAGGCTCTGTCCAAAATTTGTGCAGCTCTTGACGCTGCTGTGAGATCTTTGTTTCCATAGGTATCTGTTTTATCATAGCATTCAGACGGAAGGTGTTTCCAAAAGACATTCACTCCCACTCCAAACTCTTCAGAAATTACATTATGGAACCATAAAGCTGAAGAAAAATTTTTTGAAAGTTAAAAACCTACAGTTTTTAACTTAAAACACACTACCAAAATGTCAGCGAAAGATCACAAACTGCATAGAACCAATGTAAGAAATAATTCTTGTAACGAGACCCCTTCATTAGCACACTTCCAGCTTTTAGCAGAATCATTTTAACTTTTATGAATTGCCAACCAATTTAAAGTGTCAATAGCATAAACCTACATTTAAAACCTTTTCAAATAGCAATTTTTCCTTTTTAATTTGAAAAACATAATAAAGTTATATTTGTTTTACAGATCTGTAATTTGGAGCTGTAGTTTGTGTTACTTGTTTACACTTCCTGAGTCCCACACCACATCAAAAGTATGTTTTGTACACAGAACATTTCAATTATTTAGGGAGTATATTTGACTTTTTCTGACTTAGCACAATACCTTTGTTCTCAAAGACTTCCTATTCAAGCTGCATTTGCTTTATAACTTGCTTAAATTTGCATTCATTGTAGCCTCCCCAGTTTTACACTTCTAATGCAATCATAATTGTATTTTTTAAGTTCCTTTACAATCTATACATATAAAAGCCTAAGTGACCCTTGTGACAGGTCAACCAAACAACCAGTTGCTATGACCTACCCTGACCACCACAGGGCAGACATTCAACGCAGGAGCTGCCTCATGGTGGTCAGTGCGCTTCCACAGCCAATCCCCCTTGGTCCCTCTGCCTGGCCAACTTCCCATGATCCCTACTTACCCCTGGTGGGCCATCCCTGATTGACCCCAATCAGCCCCAATCACCAGACCAAGGGAGCCCACCTGGGCACAAATTCGTGCAATGGGCCTTTAGTAAGTATAAAGCAAATACAGAGGTGGGCAAAAGTAGACTTACAGTTGTGAGTATGCTAACGTTTATTCTTGTGTTATTTATTACTAGTGGCCTGGTGCACAAATTCATGCACATTGAAAGGAAATTAATTAAAAGAAATATTTTAATATCACTATTCACCTTTTCTCTATAGAAGTGTCAACTAAATTCAAAATTGACAATGACAGATCAAAACACACGTGCAACTGCAGCCAGCGAGAGCTTTGTATGTATCACACATGTGCGAGTCAACTTAGCCTTTTCTACACAGAGAATAAACATGCTTAATTAGACCTGCTTTCTGATTTAGCTAAACTTTCTCCAGCCTAGTGAAGCACCCCAACTTCTCTTTCAGGTAACTGTCAGCAACACAGCAGTAAATATCAACACAGAGCAGATTATTATTGTAGTCTAGAAGCCAATGCACAAAATTCGTGCAAGAGTAGGCTTCCTTCCCTCTGGCACCCAGGACTTGGCCTTCCCTCTGGCCACCAGCAGGCACCTGGGACCTGAGCTTCCCTCGCAGCCCCAGCTTTGTCCGGAAGATCGTCCAGAAGGACACCTGGTCTAATTCTGCTTTTATTATTATAGGTTATGCAGCAAGAACAAAGGGTAAAATATTTATTTTCAGTAGAGTTTGACTATATTCTGTGCAGTGAGAAAACGTAAAGTCATTTTCAAGGTCCACCATTTCTTCTTTTCAGTGGGGTCAAGTTTCTAAACTTTCTAAATCTCTATTTTCCGGCTAATGAAAAGACAGGATTCCACTGAATCTCCTATCTCCCTACTCCAGGACTTCCGTGAGGATCAAATGAGATGAGGCATGGGAAAACACTTCACAGACATTTGGGTAAAGTGTACAATGTTTGCACCTGGCTATAAAATAAGTCATGTTCCTGGGCTGAAGAAACTGCAAGGAGGCTACTTGCTAGGGAGAGGAAGCCGGGCATTGCTACATGATGTCATTACCCAGGACCCACAGCAACCGTTTCTGGGCTGGGCTATGGGCTGCATTTTGCACTATAGGGGTCTTGGCAGCATTGGCTGAGATTTGGTGGGCTGTCGCTGCAGGGTGGTGGCAGGGCCAGTGTCCCACTTGGGGGAAGCCGAATGTTGGATTGTAAATGGCCAATGTACATCATGGCAGCTCCGGCATTGATTGTCAGCCCCCTGGTGGTCAGTGCACATCAGAGCAACCGGTTAGACAGTGAGACACTTAGCATATTAGCCTTTTATAGATAAAAATTATCTTATAATTATAAACCTACTTTTGCCCACCCCTGTATTTTAATGATCTTTTTCATATATGACTAAAAAATCATACAATGGGTAATCAACAGAGTACAGATGTTATAAATAATAAATTACAGAGGTCCAGAAATCTTACCAGGAATGAATAATACATCTCCAGCATTAAGGGAACATTCATACCTTCTAGCCTTGGAAAACAGTGGATATTTAGCTAAGTCTGGGTCATCTATATTCAGTACTTCTGACTTAGTACCTGAAATGTTCCAAAAAAGAATAAATATTGAGCAAAGTTAGCCTTTCTGTAAAAGTAATTACAAATATAAATTTGAAAATTATTCTTTTCTGTATAATGATCTTTTATACCCAAACTATGAAAACAATTACTATTCTCCTGAAACCTAATACATTTTCCAGTGACTTATCTCTTATGTATGACCATTGCCATTCATGTAACACAATTAAGAAAATGTACACATCTTATTCTTCATATAGCCTATCATTACATGTGTACACATACACAATGGAATACAATACATTTTAATTAGGAAGAAGCCCCAAAATGTTTTCCTATGAGAACAGAGAGATTTCTCAAAAAAGAGTACTGAATACACCAATCTTTAAAAACTTAAAGAAAAAGAAAATACCTGATAAATATAAATACTGGGCATCTCGAGGACTGAACAGTACAACACGCTTTTTTCCTGTCACTTGTATTAAGAAATTATCCATTACCTGGAAAACAGTAAGATCTTATGAATAAATGGTATCTAAAATTCACATAAACAAAACCAATGGTATTCCAAACAATGAACTATAAATCCTATCCTTTAATAAGATTTGGCTCACATTATGTAAAATCTTAAAGAGTAATGTTCTAATGAAACATTTGTATTAAAACACCACTGTTTATTTACTAGTATTAAAGGTATTTCTGTAGCACTGCCTTAAAATGGAAAGGATTGGCAAGCCATTAGGGAATCTGAAGTTCAAATTATTTGCCCATGCCTCACCATTATGACAGTGAGGGTAGTTACACCCATTTGAGGCTTCCCTCGTTGGTTTTATTACTTATCTGTCCAGGAACAAATATAATTATAAAAATATTAACTTAGAAATGGGAAAATTATTTAGGTAATTTGTTAATACAACCAAATTAAAAGCACTTAGAAATATCAGGTGTTGGAAAAATACAAGGTACTGCAGCAACCACTACTCTTTCAATAACTTAATGTATGGCCATAATTTGTTTATAGCAGCAGTCGCCAGCCGGAGGTCCGCGGACCAGTGGTGGTCCATGAGGTCTGAAAGGTTGGCGATCACTGGTTTAAGGAAACTTTTGGAGCAGCAGGCACCAACCGGTGGCCCGTGAGGTCTGAAAAGTTGGCAACTGCTGGTTTATAGGCATCTTCATTTTAAGTTATTTCTATAGGACTCTAACCTTGCAAATTTTCTTGACATACTGATTACTGGAGTTATCATGACTCTTTCTGTGTATGCAAGGGTGCGTTTTGTTGGTAGAGATTGTGAAAAATGTTAAAAACCAGAGGTATATAATTTTCAACTAAGGAATTAAAGTAAATACAAATAAGATGTATTTATTATTATTTACATAGTAGAGGCCCAGTACACAAGCTTGTGCATGGATGGGGTTCCTCAGCCTGGCTGGTGATTGGGGCCATTTGGCTATCCTTCTCACAATGTGGAACTGCTGGATCTTAACCGCTCACCTTCATGCCTGCCTGACTGCACCTAAGCACTCTGCCTGCCTGCCTGATTGTCCCTAAACACCTCTGCCTGCCTGATTACCCCTAACTGCTCCCCTACTGGCCTCATTGCCCCTAACTGCTCTCCCCTGACAGCCTGATGGCCCCCAACTGCTCTCCCTTGCTGGCATGATTACTCCTAACTGCTCTCCCCTGCCGGCCTGATCACTCCCCAACTGCTCTCCCTCGCTGGCTCCCAATGGCCCTCCCCTGCCGGCCTGATCTCTCCACCAACTGCCCTCCCCTGCCAGCCTGGTTGCCCCAACTGCTCTGCCAGCCTAATTGCCCCTAATCCCCTGCCAGCCTGATCTCACCCCCAACTGCCTTCTCCTGCCAGCCTGATCTCACCCCTAACTGCCTCTGCCTCTGCCCCCACCACCATGGCTTTGTCCAGAAGGAAGGGAGACGTCCAGAAGATGGCTGGTCAACCCAGTCTAAGTAGCATATTACCCTTTTATTAGAATAGATAGATTATATAGGATAGGAATGCTTAAATTGGGGGGGAGGGGGAGCTTTTTTCAGCAAAAGATGCTCTTGTTAGACAAAAATACATAATCCCTATATCTGGACTGATAGCCAGCCATATGCACTATAGTGCCAAACTGGTTATTAAAAAATTGAACCATTTTCTTACACCTTACACCAACAGCTGTTGCTCTTAAAACCCCTCCTCAGCCCCCACCTTAGGTTCTGCCTTCGCAGTTCACCCAGATTAGGTTCTGATTGGTCAGATTCTATGACCATCAGCATCTCTGGGCCTATCTCCGGGCCTGATCTGCAGCCACTGCAGCAGCAGTAGGTAGTTAGGCCTCTGGCCCAGCCCCAGGCCGGAGGCTAACGAGCTTGCTATGTCCGCCTTGCCCCACCTGGCCTGCCTGCTCGCCAGCTGCCAGCCTTGCTTTGTGGGCTATGTGGGAGGGACCTAGAGGTGCCCCATGCACTTCCTGGTGACTGGTCGTCCATCTGGTTGTTTAGGTTTTGATGGTTCCTGGCCTTTTGTAATGTAGATAGATCATTTCTACCTAAGCATTTTTCCTTTTACCATTAACCCATATATAAACCTTAGCTATATAATAATCGAAGGGTGTCCCAAAAAATGTATACACACTTTAACAGCTGATAATTTTGAAAATGAACTGTACGTTAATAAACATTGACTTTATAATCATTCAAAGTGCGTATAATTTTTGGGGGGAACACCCTGTATACTGCTACTATTCCTTTGACTTATTTTTAATTTAAGGAAAGCTTTATGATATTCTATAACTCAATATAAAAAGGATACTACTTAAAAATAAAAATCCAAGAACTTGAGTTATCACATCATTTTCTCATCATATCATTTATGTAAAACCTTTAAAAACAATATGCTAGGATTTTGTCTGTCTCAATTATAAAGTTACTATGTTAAAATCCTCTCAAGAGATCATCAGCTGAATTATAAAACATATTTATAAACATATTAGGTATTGCCTTAGCTTCTTAAATTTCTCCACCCAATACCAAACTATATACAATACCAGATTTTTAAAGTTTGTAAAACATTTCTATCCATTAAGCAAATAAAATTATAATACCATAGGATAAATTATTAAGATCAATAATCTACACATCTTGCTACTCAACAGACACCTGACATTCTCAGGGGATATATAACTAAGACCTTCTGATGATTGAAAATGGCTGTCCACAAGCTTCTTACTCATACCACAACCTTATCACTTTTCCCACTTCCACCATTTTCCTCCTCAGCTGGTGGCCATCTCACATTAACAAAACAAAAACACCTAATAAAACTTTATATATGACTAGAGGCCTGGTGCACGGATTCATGCACGATGAAAGGAAATTAATTAGAAGGTGGCTGGCAGGGAGGGACTGGAAGAGATGGTCCGGACACACCGTGGAGCCAACCTCCTATGGTCCCTCCCTGGCTGGCTGCATCTGAAGCGGAGCCAGAGCTCGAAGGGTGTCTTCAGAGTGAGCGGGATCCCTCCAGCAAGTGGGGTCCTTCGGCCTGGCCTGCGGGTTTATGCTGAAACCGGCAGTCCAACATCCTCCAAGGAGTCCAGGAGTGCCAGGGCACTATGCAAAGTTGCTGTCGCTTGACAGCTCCTGCGTGTCTGCCACCTGGTGGTCAGTGTACATCAGAGCCACCAGCCGGTCAACTGATCACTTAGCCTTTTATATATATAGTTGATGAATCAAGAACAAGACCACTGAGAATGCAAATGTGATAAACTAGGCTTTGGTGTTAGCTAACAATTCATTTCCATATCACTACCTTGCAGAGCACCAGTTTTCAACCTCATGTTTAGCGAATTATATATCAAAGATATTTAAAATAGCCCATAGAGCTGAAACTGTGACGGTTAAATCTATCAATGCTAAACTTCTATAGTAGCTTAGGTTTCTCATCTGTATAGCATACATCATAGTGGGTCCAAAGTTGTAATCCCGGTGAGCTAATTCGAAAAACACTGGAAAAGAACTGCTCCTCTTTGAAGAATTTTGGAAACTTAATATCTCCTTCCAATAAAGGAAACTGCTTTCTGATATCTGCAACATCCTGCATTGAGAGAAACACAATAAGAATTTTAATAAAACAACATTGGCACAATGCTAATTTTATCTAAGACTGCCATCAGAACCCATGATATAAAAGAGAAACGGAGTGAAACTTTGCTCACTGCTTTAAAATACTAGGACCTGACCATAGCCACCAACTAAGTAATACACACTGTGTAACAAGACTGCAGACTTAATACTGTTTAGCTTAATATGCTTCATTTATAAATAGATTCTTCCTAGTTTAAGCAAGATTCATACAGTTGTATCTAACATTAAGTATTTTAACGTTAGGAGTCACTAACTTGAATGTTATGAACTCTGTAAACCTGTGGTCTGAGGAAGGAGAACGAAGATAGAGAACTAATGTAATCTTACTTAATCATTTTAGTGATACTCTTTAGCACTACAGCCATATAAATTAGACTCAATGCATGTCAAAGTTGATTTAATGAGTTATTCAGAATTTTAATAATTATTTAAGATTACATTTTATTAAGTGAATTGCAATCTGTAAAATATACAGAATTTCTTAATTGTGTACAGATTATCAGTAGATGACTTTAAATACTAAGATTCTATAGTTAGTCCTACTTTAAAAACTAAGTTACCAACTTTTAATAATCATACTTATTCGAATCAGTAAGGAAAGAATGAAAAAGAATAAAACAGATCACATGACAGGCAGCAAGTATAAAAGTTATAGTGCCAGTTTTTATACATACATCCATTTAAGCTTGAAGCAATTGTTTCACATTCAGAATTCTTACCTTTCTAGGATCTTCCCCAAGTGACCGTAAGTAGTACTTTTCATCCTTAAACATCCCAAAGAAAAATAACATCAACACTCACTTAGAAATATTAGCAAGATGAAAGGAAACAGGTATTAACGTCTAACCCAGTAGTTATTTTCCATAAAGTTACGTTTTCTTACCCTTTCTACTAATGCTCTCTGGTGGCCATATGAAGGAAAATCTTTACATGCTGCTTATAATAATGACTGAATCCACAAAAAAGAAGTAAAAGAAATTCTAAAAGCAGTATACACATACCACATCTAAAGCCACATTGTTCAATTACGATTTTATACTCCAAATTATTTAGACTCAACAATGTCTTAAGACTTAAAAGAATTCCCATTTGGACAACACACATGACCTTAAGGTATTGCTGAGTGCCAACAAAAAAGTTCTAATATAATACAAATGTACAATAGGGGATAAATAAAATATACCTTCAATAATTTTTTTAAAAATATTGAGTTGTATTTTATCAAGCTAAGCCTATCCCTGATTATATAAATTCTCAAGCCAAATTCTTAAGAATCAGCTCATGTATATGAATTAGAAATGTCACTTTATAGCAATAAATTTGATACAATACAAAAAACCACCAATTATACTGCACCGAGTAGCTATAATGAGGAATTGTTTGAATTAGAAAACATTTCTGTTGCCTACATTTCCTATGAGAATTAGATAACTGAGATATATTGGGTCAAACACAGGGGCACTCTGCCATGTTTATATCTACACTGACTGTTAATGACACAAACTGCATTTACTTCATTAAACTTCATTCACTTTTATAAATGTACTAAAGGCCTGATGCACAAAATTCATTCAAGGTGCCCGGCCCTCACAGCCCCAGCTTCATCCAGAAGAATGTCTGGTCTAATTAGCATATTATGCTTTTATTATTATAGTTGATCAGAAATTTAAACGTTCAGATTCATTGTTTTTATATTTTTAGATAGTACCATATCAAGTAAATTCTATGAGTTTATTACTGACTAGACAGGTTTCAAAATATGTTCTTCAAAATTCTAAGAGTTTTCTACCAGTTCTAATATTTCGGAATGTAAATAAATTCATGTGGCAGATACGAAGACTCACTTCTCAGACCCCTTTCAAGAAAGTGTGTGACTGACTGCCAGCTGCCAGCTCTTAGCGCCTTCCGGCCACCTCACTTTTTGAACCAACGTCCTGCTCTTCTTAGAGTTCCCCTAACTAATGACTGAGCACAACGGTAAAAGCCTGGACGCTGCTACCCACAAGGACTCCTCTAGCAGGCAGTCTCGCTCAGGAATTCCATGATGTTTAAACTGAATTAAAGGTGGATTATAATGTAAATAAGTAGACTTTTCTGAATAAACGTTAAAGCAATTTTTTAAAAATCACACTGATAGTAACTAAAAATAAATAGTTCTCCATTAGCATTTGAACTTGGTATATAAACCAAAGCATTTCCAATGGAAGTAATACTAATAGTTAACATTCAGTGATTCATTTCTAGTCAGCACTGTGCTAATAATTACTCCATGGATTAGATTTAGTGGATTGTACTGTTATGATTCATATTTTATAGCTGAGTACACTGAGGCACACAAAAATAATTTGGCCAAGGTTTACGACCCAATAAATAGTAGAACTAATATCTATGGTATATACAACCAAGTTGTAAAAGTCGCTATTAGAGAATGATACAGCTCTTGTATATAAAATATTCTCTTATAAGAAAATACACTTAGTATATAGACATTAATATTTTCTAAAGAAAATGTTAGAACTTATTACCTCTGAAATAAAGAATTCTTTATGCTTTTCTTCAGCTGCCCTCTGAACCAACTTGTCAAAAGGTAAAGTTCTGAAATAAATACAGAAGAATCCTTGGACTTAATAATAAATCAACTAATAATACTCTAATCATTACATATTATAGGGGTTTGTTGAAGTTGGATGTGACCTGTTTTACAATATCCATAATTTTTATTATAACCTATTATATGGGAATTCTAAATTTTCAAAGTTCATTTACACTGTGCTTATTTGACCTAGATTGGCTATTCCAAAAATTAAAGATTTTTAAATCTATGGTACAGATGGATTCTTCTCATACGCCAATATCCTCCTATTCCAAGTTTCTGTTAGAAAAATGTTCCTATGGTGTTTGGTTACCTTCGGAAATGCACACTTTCAAGCTCTTGCGATGATGGGCAATTACGAATAATGCTCCTTTGGAAGAAACTAAGCAAAGGGTTGATGAAGGTCAAGGGTCCACCCCTGACTGGTCTTGGTTGCGGGCACATCCCCAGTGGGGGGTGTGCAAGAGGCAGCTGATCAATGCTCTCTCATCGATATTTCTAACTCTCTCTTCCTCTCTGTGAAAATATATATTTAAAAAAAAATTCCGTTCAGAGAAGTAGAACAGGGGTCCCAGCACCTTTCTCCCTCAGGTACCGGTACCTGTCAGAGTTCCGCAGAAGCAAAGCTGAGAGAGGGGATATGAAGTGTATGAACTGGCAAGTTCCTTGGCCTTCACATCTTATCTACCTCATGCATGTTTCAGAAAAAAACACACAAAACACCTGCTACTCAAGTTCCATTTGTCTGGACTGACATAGAGACTAGTAGGGGAGGTCATAGCAAAGAGGGGGTAGAATCAGGGCTCTGTGGTGTCAAGCAAATCTGGGTATAAGTCCTGGTCCATCATTTCAACCCGTATGATCTTGGGTAGGTTACTTAACATTAAACCTCCGTTAGCTCATTATTAGTAAATTGAAGTGATAATACTGATAAATACCACTAGTTTCTAATCTGTGGCTCAGATGCCTTCCTTTCCTACTCCCATAACTGCCAAAAATAATCTATTTTTTTTCTTGTACTAAGAAAACATTCTTGTAGCTTTTTAGTAGCTCTAGTGAAAGGTTTGGAGGAACCTGGGATAAGAACTATTACATAATGTATGTGCTTCAAAACCAAGTTTTGAAAAGTTTACAGGACATGACAAAATATGAAGGCAGTTCAAGAAGTTTCAATAACCACTTGCTATGGGATTGGACCCTCTGGAACATAAACATCACTAACTGCAGGCTGAAACACGCTTATCATTCCAGCACTTTCTCCCACTTTCTTGATTTAATGAAAAGTTCTTAGACTTGGGAAAACTCGTGGCAATTCAATTCAATTCACGGTCTATTAAAAACCAAAACTATAATGGTGAATATTCAAAGGATAAAAAACTGAGAAGTGCTTTGGCAAGCTGTTATATGAGCTTGGAAAACTGAGTAAGGGATGGCCCTGGACATTAGAAGCTGTTTAACTCATCTCTACTCTGGAAGAAACAGCTCACTCCCTTTAAAAGTCAGGCTATTGCCGAGACCGGTTTGGCTCAGTGGATAGAGCGTTGGCCTGCGGACTGAAAGGTCTCAGGTTCGATTCCTGTCGGGGGCATGTACCTTGCTTGTGGGCACATCTCCAGTTGGGGCGTTCAGGAGGCGGCTGATCGATGTCTCTCTCTCATCGATATTTCTGATTTTCTATCCCTCTCCCTTCCTCTCTGTAAAAAAATCAATAAAATATATTTTTAAAAAATAAATAAATAAATAAAAGTCAGGCTATTGTGAACTACACATGTTTTTAATGGACTGAATTTGTTGGGAACTGCACATGCTCAGAATGTGAAAGTTGTTTGCTTTTTAATGTTTAACATTTTTAACAAAGCTCATGGGATTAAATAGTATATTAAAACTATGAGATTACAGTATTTAAAGCTTTCAAATTTAGAAATCCAGCAGCTTTTAACTATTTGCTTTTCAGAGATCTTAAAACATAAAATTACAACCAGGAGGGGGAAAAAAAGTATTAAGGTTATTTTTTAAAAAGAGAAAATTAAGTATGACTTTTTTAAAGTTACCTGAATTGATGAAAGTTTATACTAAACATAGCAACTACTTGCCCTACATTTCTGGAGAGGGCAGAAAAACAATGGACTTATACTTACCAAAAAATCTGATTTAGAAAAATTTCCAAAACTAGGGCATTAAAAATCAAAATAGATCATAACAGGAAACCTTAGAATTTATTTCTCTAGATAACAATTACTAATGTGGTAGGGCCAATTAATTAACGAAGCATTCAGATGTAACTCTAGTTATGACCATTCTCTGTTCCTTCCAGGGTTCCGGAAGACATCAGGTATACACGCTGTGTAAAAAAACGGTGTTTGGAAATGTCTTTGTCTATTTATGTAAACTCAGTATTCTGGTCTTTTGAAAAAGCCATTCTGTAAACATTAGTAAGCTATCCCATGATTATCTCAAACTAGCCAACAAGATGATGTGCCAGGTGGATTTTGTATAAATATTTTAAAGGCTTAAAACAAGTTATCTGTATCCCCAGAGTAAACTGGAGAAGAAAATACCTATATACAAAGTTCTTACTAATGAAGTCCATCTGGGCCACTGCCGCCACGTGAATCTTCACTTCTTGCCTCCCGCCAACCTGACGTAGGTAATCCACCGTCCATTTGCTTGTGCATGGCCCCAGGTCAATTCCTTCCAACACGACAGGTTTCCTCTACAAAGGGGAAAAGTACAGTAACAAAACACAAAACACACACACACACACACACACAAAAAACAACAACAATATATCAGGAGTTGTATTTGACAACAGAGGAATAAAAATGATTCTTTATCCCAAGACGCTCAAACTCAAACCTTTTGACAATTCTTGCTGTAACTAAAATAGGAAAAGACCCATCCAATATACTTAGAACAAAATTTTAACATTAGGAGAACAAAACCGAACAAAACAGTGACATCGTGAATAGCTAAGAGAGAAAAAAAAAATTAGGTAATCCAAATATTATTTAAAGCGTCCTCAGGTATATTACTTATGACTAAATGATTAAAATTGGGTATTTATCGTCAAATATGTAACTTTTTATCCTGATACTGTACCATTTCACACTTACGGAAAAGTTCGCACAACTGCCATATACCAGCTACTCTGGCTCACCAGCCGCTTCCTGCACCCCTTGCTCTCATTCTCACCAATTGCGTACAGAGAACGAGATCATTCTTCTCTGAACTCTTCGGGGCACACTGCTGCTCTCATGCTCCTTTCTCTCTGGAAACCTGAGTATGTCTGCCTGAGAACGGAGCCATGGTTTTTCTTCTCGGAGCTTCCTTTTAAAGAACTAAGGCTCGAATCGCACACAGAAGAGATGCCAATGTTTGCACTGAAGCCCGGATGGGTTAAGAATCCCAGACCAAGGCCAGTGGAAGCTTCCTGAAGGAATGCCCATGCATTCCCTGTGGCTCCGCAACTGAAAAGTTGCTCTTTGAACGCCAGTAACTCAAGCGGACTGACAGGTGCCAGTCACGCCAACAGGGGAGCCTCAGAACCTCTAAGACAGTGGTTCTCCACCTTCCTCAGGCCGCGACCCTTTAAGGCAGCTCCTCATGGGGTGGTGACCCCCAACCTTAAAATGATTTCCGTGGCTACTTCATCGCTGTCATCTTGCTCCTGTGATGAACTGTCATGTCAATATCTGATAGGCAGGATGCATTTTCACTGTTACCAATGGAACATCATTAAAGCACAGGGATTCATCACAAAAACAATATGTAATTGTAATGGGGGCGACCCGAGACAGACGACCACCAGACAGCCAATTAGGAAATTTAGGAAGCCTTCATTACGAACTCGAGGCCGGGCTCCCGGTCCCACTGACACAGCCGGGAAGAAGCACGAGAGCCCCGAGCCTCTGCAGCAGCAAGTGCCTTCCATCCTCCGCGCAGGAGGACGTGGCTCAGCATCACTAAATTTCCTATACTGACTCTGCGTCTCAGCTTTTTGGTTAGGCACGTAAGCGGTCTAGTTCGCGGTTGTCCTTGCAGGAGCTGTTTGTCAGACTTTATGGCTTCTCAGGGCCGGGGGTGCCTTTAAGCACCTGGTGTGCTGTTCTATGTCCCAGGATGTCCAGCTGAGAAACCCTCTTTCCTTCTCTCCCCCAGGCTTGAGGTCACTCTGACCCTGAGTCACTCTTTGTGGGGAAACGCAGTCTGGTCCTGGCCCCTCCACAGTAATTACATATGGTGAACTATTTATCTCTCATGACCAATACATGACATGTTGTCTTGAATCGTGGCGTCGCCTGGGCAACAGTCTTCCTAGGACAACAGTAAACTCCATGGCTACACTTGGCGACACCGAGGAGCGGTGTGTTGGTTCCTAAGACCATGGAAATAGGTGTTTTCCTCTGGTCTTAGGCGACCTCTGTGAAAGGGTCGTTCGACCCCCAAAGGGGTCGCGACCCACAGGTTGAGAACCGCTGATCTAAGAGGTAAGAAACCCAAAAAGGAAGATACAGCAAGGCGGGCGGGTGGGCGGGGCGGTGACGTCAGAGGACGCTCCCTTCGTTGCCAAGGCAACGGCAGGCCGCTTCCCAACGGGGCTCCCACGGGGCCGCTCTGCGCAGCGAGGGCAGCTTTCACTTAAGCAAAAACGTTCCTCGCCCTCAGCTGCTCCCGGGAACGTGGAGCCGGTCCCTCCCGCATGGAAGAGCCGCCCGACATCCCCACGCGCCCACGCCGGGGCCGCGGGGCCCAGCAGCCCCGCACGACGCCCGCCGCCGCCTCCTCCTGCCCGCTGCCTCCCTCGCGAGAGCGGGAGCCGCTGCGCGGCAGCGACGGCCTCACCCGGGGGTAGAGGTGCTGCAGGAAGTGCTCCCGCGACACTCCCTGGAGCCGCGGCACCGCGAGCCGCTGCCCGGCCATGACCGCTCGCGCCCGTCCTCCTCCTCCCCCCAGCCTCCGGAAGTAGGCGCGCCCCGCGTCCGCCCGTCCGCCCGCCGCCGCCGCTCCGCCCGGAAACGCGACCCCGCGAGAGAAAAGGCCCGCGAGAAAAAAGGCCCGCGAGGCCGCCGAACTCGCGAGAGCGGCGCGTTTCCGGCCG
>JAAGEH010000022.1:2034119-2096755 GCA_011751065.1 Lasiurus cinereus
TTTTTTTTTTTAGGCTTTTGCTCATGTGTCCAGATTGCTATCCCAGTGTAAATTTGACCTGCTGGAAGAACTTGTGACTAAAGAGGTAAAGTATACTTTTAATTTTCCTTTAAAAATCAATGTAGTGTTTCCTTGCAGCCAAGTAATATATACAGTACACGCTCCTTCTATATGCTTAAAAATAGTGTGTGTGCCATCAGCCAAAGCAGAGCCCCCGTATCATTCCTTTTGGATAAAAGCATTGAATGACTTGCTGCTAAGGCAGAAGTAAATGTGACCTCTCTCGAATGTTCTTACATAGAATGTTCTGTTCTAAATTACCTAGTTGAATGATTAGATGCTTTAGCCTTGCTTTGGAAGCTGAGTAAATATGGTAGTAAATTAAAAAAATAGGAACGGAAAAACTCATTCCATGAACAATGTATTGAGCTTCTTGAAAAGCTTTGGAAACTTGAGAGTGAATTACAGTGTGCTTTTCCCAAACGTAGCTGCTGCTCGTGTTGAAAGAAAAGGTGGCTTCGCTGCCCGACAGCCACAGAGATGCCCTGGCCGCCGACATGGACGAGATTGTGTACACCTCCGCAGGGGACATCTCCATTTACTACGACGACAAAGGTAATGCCGGAGCGTAGGCGCTGTAAGGGACCCGCGGTTGTCCAGGTAAACTACGCTACTGAATGGAAGGTCATGACATGGTGGGAGTTGGCTGGTACAAATGGATCTCATGGGACTTCAGATAAAACAGCATGTTCCTTTTTTAAAGACCTAGCTCTGGAAGAGCTGAGATGCGGTAGAAGTTTCTTATGCCTCTTCTCTGGAACTCGGCCTCCCACTATTTAACCCACAGGGGACAGCATCGTCACATTGATGACAACAGTCTATCTCGGACTAGCTGCTCCCATATCGCAGTTAAAAATACCTGTGTGTCAGATTTCCTAACTCGAAGGAAACAATTGAGAGTTTTAAATGTCCAGCTGTGCGTTATGTAGAAGGAGTAAGAAAAAGTAAAAATAATATCAGCTAAAGACTGTTTTGAAAATAAGACCAACTGTAGAACTCCCAAACTGGGTGTATTTGGAGACAATGAAAAACCTTGAAAGGAACGTTAGTGGTTATCCGGTTCATCTTGTCCAACGCATACTTTCTCCTTACAGCTTTTCTGAAAATTTATCGACTCATTTATTCCTGCGACCAATCTTTGCACGTGTGTTATGTGCCAGGCACGTAGGAGATCTAGCCTTTGCTTACACACTTCCCAAGGCCATTCTGATTTGGACTCTTAATATTAAAATTTTTTCATTCTCATACACATGCTAATTTGAAACATTTGTAAAGGTACTTGAACATGTTTTTCATAAATCCTTTTTCTTGCCTAATATTTCAGGTTGCATCTCAGCACAGTAGTCACTACCTGGTTTTTATACAAGCCATTGTCATAATCACTAGGCATAGCCATGTGAATTAGGGTGGAAGAGAAGTCTTTCTTCTTTCTGGCATTTGGGGTTAAGTTAATTACTTAGTAGCAAGAAGTGTTTTCCCCCTCATTTTTCAGTTGGACAACAGATATCTGTTACAGTGGTAGATAATGCCACAAATTGAAAACAATCCCTATAGTATACTTAGTAAACAGTACCTGCTCAGTAAATAGTAACTGTTATTATTATAATGGAAGAAGAGGGCCAGACCGACATTACCCTAAGAAAATAAAAAGGTAGCAATGTAGGTTATGTTAAGTTAGACTAGAAGAAGTGCAAAATTTGATCTGTCACAACTGTGTAACTGCTGCCAGTTTCTATTTCATTTGGACATATGGATGATAGATGATTGTGATTTGTATCTGTGTGTGTATTGTATGTTTTTTCCCTAAGGAAGGAAGTTTGTTAACATCCTGATGTGCTTTTGGTATCTAACCAGTGCCAACATCCCCAGTGAGACTTTAAGCGGAGCGGGTGTGTTCCAGGTTAAGCTGGGGAATCAGAACGTGGAAACTAAGCAACTTCTTAGTGCAAGCTACGAGTAAGTCTGCCACGTGCCATACTGCGGCCAGAGAACTAACGGAGCTTTAGGGGGAGAGGGGTGACATTTGACACGTTATTTGTAAAGAGGAAAAGACATAATGACTGTGGCAATATTTGGAATGTAGTTGCACAGTGTCTCAGCTGTCCATTCCTGCCTTGCAAATCACTACAAAATTCAGTAGCTCCAAACAGCCCTTTGATTTTGCCTGCTGCTTCACTGTCGGGATTTTGGAAAGGCTGAGCTATGGGGATTCTCTGCTTCACCTGGTGTCAGCTGGGTGACTCATTTCCGCAATGGCTGCGTCACCTCGGTGCTCCGTGGCCTCTCCACATACTGTCGAATTCTCCCAGGCCTTCCTGCGTGGCTTGGGCTGGCGGTCTCAGGCTAGTCACGTGTTTTGCGGCGGTTGGGATTCAGGAGGCAGAAGTCAGAAGTTCTGAACCAGGAGAGGGCTGTGCCCAGGACTGGGGCCACATCATTTCCACGTAGTCCACTTGTGAAAGCAGCCACAGGACCTGCCCCGGTAAAAGGCACAGGATCTGGGGTGACCACCTCCTTACGGGGCCCCTGCAAGGCCACTGCAGAGGAGCCTGTGGGGTGCGAGATAAGGTCATGGCCTTTGGTGGAAAATAAAAGCTGCCGTAATTGGCCCATGGATATCCACTCACTAGACGTTTATTGACCATCTCCCATTTCAAGTACTCTGGTAGGGGTTCAAATGCAGAGTTAAAGGTTCTTGCCTTAAGGAGCACTGTATCTAGTAGGTTAGCAAATTACTTAAAGGAGACACTATTGTGCATTTCTCTGCTAATAAAACTTGGAGCAGTGAACAAGTCAATGGAGACATAATTGTATATTTAAATACTTATTTAATTGACCTCTGAATTTTCTCTTTTGAGATATCATTTATAATTACTGATCTTCCCTGCTGAGACCCTGGGCAGTTCATAAAACACTGTTATTTTAAAGATTGATCTAATTAACATATGTAAGCCAGATAACACTAAAGTGCTCTGTTCATCAGCATAGTCCAATTTATTTCCCCTCAGATGAGGCGTATGTTATAGCTGGTATTTAATAACAATAAAACCCCAGTTTCTCATAGGATTGGCAGATGTTGGAGTATAGATCCTCCCATTAAAAAGACTCATTTTAGTTGAGAATGCACTTCTAATTTTGTGGGGATATTTTTGTGATTGAATTGGTAAGGTTCTTTTATTTACCATTGACCATTAGTTTATTGCTAAAAACTGCCTCTAACGCTTGCAAATTAATTATCTGAGAAGATTTGGACTGGTGTCTGCACTTCTTCCCTAGGTTTCAGAGGGAGTTTACACAAGGAGTGAAGCCCAACTGGATCATTGCACGGATTGATCACGCCAAGTTACTAGAATAATCTTTCTTGGGAAAATGAGCTTATTTGAACTTTCAGCGATCGCTGTGAAAAACTAAGAAAGAATTGGGATCGGTTGATCTTCACTTAGTGGAGTCTGTGGATGACTTTTGTATTATTCTGAAAGACCCCTTGCTGTATCCTGGGTATGACACGATAAAGCATTTCCACGACATTGTCACCTTCTGTAAAAGGTCAATAGCCCATCGTTGGTGTCACATTCACTATCATTTCTAACGTTACACCTATGTGTACATATGCACAAACTAATTTTATAGACAATAAAGAAGGTATTGAAAAAACTACACGTTGCTAATTTAATTCTTAAATATTTTGTTTGTGGTTAATACATTTAAACCAACCATTCAAGAATGTATAAGGTTCATTTTTTAAAATCAGTGCCGCTATTTGATGACCTCTGGTCACCAGCTAGATGAGGAATGGATGGGATTAAGGCTTGGTCACTGCACAGTGAACTTGAAGCTTTCTAGAACACAAAGAGAAAAACCCCCATAGAACAATCTGTCAGCCATCTGTGAGGTAATATCAACTATTTTAACACACTGATACTTGGAGTCCTAGCAGTTGGGGTAGGGAAGATAAATAAAAGGGTAATATACTAATTAGGGCGGATGTCTTCCGGATGTCTGTCTGGACAAAGCACAGGGGCCGCGAGGCCTGGGGCTCAGGCAGCCGTGGGCTGGCAGTGGTAGCAGCAGGGGGGTGATGGAGGGACACCTTCACCTGATCAGCCCGGTTGCCTCCCGCAGAGGGAGGCCAGACTGCGGCTTAGGCCCGCTCCCCACAAAATGTCAGTAGGACATCCCCTGAGGGCTCCTGGACTATGAGAGGGGGTAGGCCAGGCTGAGGGACCTCCCTCTCCCCCTTCACCCGTGCATGAATTTTGTGCACTGGGCCCCTAATTATATACATAACAAGTAATGTCAGAATTTTCTTAATTGATGAGAGCTATAAATCTACATATCCAAGAAATTCCACAAGCAGGATAACAAAGCCTCACTGAGTACATCATAAAGTGTTGAAAACCAGAAACAATTGTAAGAGCAGCTGGAGAAATGAAAAACATTCTCTACAGAGAATGACTGCGTTTTTCCTAAACTGCAAGTTAGAGACCTTGGCATGATACCTTTAAAATGCTGAAAGAAAATAACCCGTTGACCTACAGTTCTATATAAAGCAAGAATAGCCTTCAGAAAAAGTGAGAAAAGAATTTTTCAGACAGGGAAAAGATGAATCTGTTGCCAGTAGGCCAGTTTTATAAGAAATGTTAAGGACCAGTGGGCAGAATTGATTCACAAATAGACCCTTGTATATGGGGCCATTGGTTTTTTAAGGAATTGGCTCACAAGGTGGTGGAGGCGGGTATGTCCAAAATCTGCAGAAGAGCCAGCAGGCTGCAGACCCAGAGAGTAGCTGACGTGCAGTTCAAGTCTGGAGCAAGTCTAGCAGACTTCCTTCTGGGGGACATTAGTCTTTTTCTTTTAAGACCGTCAACCGATTAATGAGGCCCACACACAAGATGGGGGCTAATTTGCTTTACTCAAAGTCAGCTTGTTCAAATGTTAATCTGTGCAAAGTATCTTCACAGAAACAACTAAAAAGGTAATGTCTGACCAAATCTCTCAGTACTGTGACCTGGTCAAGTGGAAAGGTAAAATTAGCTGCCATAGCTACGATACACGACTCTATACTCTGCCTTTAGATTCAACAAAGGTTAATGTTCTGCCATATTGTTTCATCTCCACATACACGGACTGTTCTGGTACTAGATTCTAGAGAGTGTTGGGGAGAGGTCTCCCCCCGACCTCCCTTCCCCTCCTTCTCCCCCCCCCGGCAAATGTGAAGCAATTCTGGGACACCACCTGAGTGCCCTACAGTTGAACTCAGTTCTGGCACTATTGGAGATGGCATCAGATTCCCTGGTGGTGGGTTCCGTGCCACAAGATTCTCCCCGCCCTTCAGATGCCAGTCAAGTCCAGCCTATCACCTGGCCTTCTGACAACTGCTGTAGATTGGAGGTTGCAATGCCCCCTTCCTGGGGTTCCATTCATGTGCTAGAGCTCAGAGAAGCATTTTACTTACAGATTGCCATTTGTATAAAAGGGTGTAACTCAGGAGCAGCCAGGCGGAATGGATGCATCAGGCACAGTATGTGGGAAGGGGTGTGGGGCTGCCATGCCCTCTCTGAGCAGGCCACACCCCACACCCCGCATCTGCAAGTGTTCGCCCTGGGAGCTCTCTGAACCTCTTCCTTTGGGGGTTTATGAGGGAGTCATTACATAGGTGAGGGATTTCATCACTGGCTGTTAGCTGTTGATTTAACCACCAGCCCCACTCCTCTCCCCTCCTCACCCCCCCCCCACCCCCGCCAAGACATCAGGGAGATGGGACTAAAAGTCCCAACCCTCTAATCATGTGGTTCGTCCTGGGAGCTAGCCGCCCATCTTTAGGTGCTTTTCAAAAGTCACCTTATGCCGAGACCGGTTTGCTCAGTGGATAGAGCGTCAGCTTGCGGACTGAAAGGTCCCAGGTTCAATTCTGGTTGGGGGCATGTACCTTGCTTGCGGGCACATCTCCACTGTGGGGCGTGCAGGAGGTGGCTGATCCATGTCTCTTTCTCATCGATGTTTCTGACTTTCTATCTCCCTTCCTCTCTGTAAAAAATCAATAAAAAATATTTTTAAAAAGTCACCTTATGACTAAGCTCAGGGGAGAGGTTGAAAGGGGTTTGTTACAGATACCAAGACACCTTTGTTGCTCTTATCTCTGGGAAGTCCCAGGGGTTTTAGGAGTTCTGCGCTGGAAACTGGGGTAAGGAGCGAACATATAAAGTCATGCACGCAGTTTTTATCTAAGCCATTCGAAAGTAAGTTCCAGACGTATGTGGCTGTTTTAAGCCACCGAGTTTGTAGTAATTTCTTACATCGGCAACAAGAAATTAATACCCAACATGATCCTTGCGTAATAGTTGGAAAAAATGGCGATCCTCTAATTCTATATCTTCTACTGGCATTCTTCTATGAAACAGGGATATTTAAAAATATTACTGCAGCTGCCTGGATTTTGATCATGCAACGTAGTATTAGTAAGATTCTTTCTGATGCTAAAATAGCCCCCGTTTGGCAGTGGGAGCCCTTGGACAGGTTGAAGGTGAACATGATTCTGTTAGGCTGAGTTTTTAGCACTTTTTGGCATATTTTCTAGAATCTTTTGTCCGTTTTCTGCCTCAGCTGAAAACTCAGTGTTTTCTCCAAAGAGTCATGACTTTTTTGACGCCAGGGCAGTAGCTATAGACTGAATGTTTGTGCCCACCTTCTCCCTCCCCCCAAACTCATTTGTTGAAATCCTACCCTGCAATGTGATGGGAGGTGGGGCTTTGGGGAGGTATTAAGTGACTAGAAGCCCGGTGCATGAAATTTGTGCAGGGGGTGTGTGTGTCTTTCAGCCCATCCTGCACCCTCTCCAATCTGGGACCCCTTGAGGGATGTCCGACTGCCCATTTAGGCCTGATCCCGTTATGATGGGGCCTAAACAGGCAGTCATACATCCCTCTCACAATCCAGGACTGCTGGCTCCCAACTGTTCATCTGCCTGCCTTCCTGATTGCCCCTAATGGCTTCTGCCTGCCAGCCTGATTACCCCCTAACCACTCCCCTGCTAGCCTGATTGATGCCTAACTGCTCCCCTGCAGGCCTGGTCACCCCTAACTGCCTTCCCCTGCAGGCCTGGGTCCCCCCCAACTGCCCTTCCCTGCAGGCGCATTCACCCCCAACCTCCTATCTAATAAAAGAGTAATAAGCAGATTGACCATCACTCCAACAAACAAGATGACTGCTCCCATGTGGACACAAGATGGCTACCACAAGATGGCCAGCAGGGGAGGGCATTTGTGAGGGACCAGACCTGCAGGGAAGGGCAGTTTTTGGGGGACTCGGGCTTACAGGGGAGAGCAGTTGAGGGGGACCAGGCCTGCAGGGGAGGGCAGTTAGGGGCAAACAGGCTGGCAAGGAAGCAGTTAGGCATCAATCAAGCTGTCAGGGGAGTGGTTAGGGGGTGATCAGGCTGGCAGGCAGAGCGATTAGGGGCAATCAGGAAGGCAGGCAGGTGAGCAGTTGGGAGCCAGCAGTCCCGGATTGTGAGAGGGATGTCCTACTGCCCATTTAGGCTGATCCTACCTGGACAAATTTCATGCACCAGGTCTCTAGTTCATACATATTTGAGATTTCAGATCATTTATCTAAAGGAACACTGGGAGAACTAAATGCGGACTGTTTGCCTTTATTTCTGTCAAGCTTATTTAAAACATCCTTCCCCATCACTCTCCATGCCCTGACCCAGACCTATTTTGGCTTATAGCACTTATCACATCTGACGTTGTAATATGTAACACTAGGTTGATTTCTTCTGTTATCTGGCTTTCCAACTAAGGCAGGAACTTGTTCTGTCTTAGTCCTGGGACAGTATCTGGCACATGGTACCGCTCAGCAAACATTAGTTGAATGAATAAATGAAAGAGTGGTCCTCACTCCTGAGTGTCCTGACTCACATTTCAGGATCGTTTCCCTTCTTCCTTGTGATTTGATGCGCTAGCAAAACTAAATGTGCTTTCTTTTGGGGGACAGTCCCCCTCTCAAGAGGGATGCAGCATTCTTGGATACATGGCCTTACTTTCATGGTCCTACCATAAATGTCATTCACCCTGAGTGCCACACGGTGGCGCTGATGGTGTACGGAATCTAAATACTGGAATTGGCTGGGTCTGCTAAGGTCTGAAACCACTGAGCAAAGGGAGGAGGGTTGCTTTGCTGAGGGACTGATTTTTGAAGATCTAGGAAAAAGCTAAAAAAAAAAAATTAGAAACAAAAGTTGTTGATATTAAAAGGGTTAAGGCGTGGGTCCAATCAGAGGGCACTTTTCCCTACATCTCTTCTCCGATGGTTAGAACCACAGGTTACGTCATCCAGTTTGTCAAGTGTGTGATGTCTCCCACACCACGAAGGCTCTTTCTGGATGGTGGGTGTGCTACTCGGGATAATGTAGGTTATGCTGCAGAAACAATAAAAATCTCCAAATCTCCATGGATCTAGGCCAAAAAATTTTTTTAATAGTATCACATTTTTTGGTGTATAAGACAACTTTTTAACCCAGGAAAATCTCAAAAGTTGGGGGTCGTCTTATACGGCGGGTGTCGTCTTATAGGGCGAGTATATCCCATACTCTGTATTTTAACTGGAGAAGTTGGGGGTCGTCTCACACGCCAGAAAACACGGTATGTTTTTGTTCACCTGGCGTTCCCAATAAGGGGCAGCTGGGGACTCAGGGGGTAGGGTCATCACCTCCCTCCTGGACACAGCTGAGGGGCAGCCGCTCCCTGATCCTGTGGCAAATGGAAAACAGCTCTGAAGGGGCTCACCTGAGCGAGTACACGCTCAACTTGGAAGTGATACAGCTTACTGGCCCGAACTGGCCCGAACTGGCCCTCCTCAACCAGGGCCCCGGGGGACAGTTCTCCTGTGGCCGGCGGGCAGAGAGGACAGCAATGATGATGGCCAGGCGCAGCCAGGAGCGATTCCTCTCGTTTTAACCCGGAGTGGCTCCTGAGAGCCGCTCAGAGCTCACTCCTGCGCCCGCGGAGGATGCTTGGGAGGGAGGGTTCCCGGGACCTTTGGGGATGCATCACTCGCTGAGAATGAGGGGCCATCTGCCACAGACGCCTGCAGATGGGGGTCCCTCTGCCTGTAGACCAGTGACTGCAGCTCGTCAACCTTTTTAAACGGAAAAGGCCACAGAACACCTGAGTCCCATTCTCTTCATTTACCGAGCTCTGTCGGGGTGCATTCAACGCCCCTTGGACCTTCCTAAGGCTGCGACCCTTGCATACAGCTCCTCATGTGGTGGTGACCCCCAACCATGAAATGTTGCTACTGTGATGCATCGTGATGTAAATATCTGCATTTTCCGAGGGTCTTAGGCGACCCCTGTGAAAGGGTCATTCGACCCCAAAGGGGTCTCGACCCACAGGTTGAGAACCACTGCCCTAGGGAGCAAAGCAAAAGCAGCATTGCCCGAAGGACGCCCCTCTGCGGGGCTTTATCTGACTCCCAACCTCCACGCCTCCCACCCATCGCTGAGCTCCCCTTCTTTCTGCTCCTCAGTCACATCACGGTTGCCCCGGCCTGGGCACTTCTGCAGGGGCTGTCTCTCTGCCTCAACGCTCTTCGCTCTGGTCTGCAGTGGCTAGTCCCTGCCATTCAAGCTCCACTTTTTAAAAAAAATATATATTTTATTGATATTTTACAGAGAGGAAGGGAGAGGGATAGAGAGTTAGAAACATCGATGAGAGAGAAAGATATCGATCAACTGCTTCCTGCACGCTCCCTACTGGGGATGTGCCTGCATCCAAGGTACATGCCCTTGACCGGAATTGAACCTGGGACCTTTCAGTCCACAAGCCGACGCTCTATCCACTGAGCCACACCGGTTTCGGCCAAGCACCACTTTTAATCCAGCTCCTATAAGGACACTTCCGGTCATCCAGGCTGAGGCAGCTCGACCCCATCGCTCCTTATCCGCCACCATGTTTTACTTATTTACATTTATTATTGTTATTACTTTGTTTTTACTGGTTTCAGAGAGGAAGGGAGAGGGAGAGAGAGAAACATCAATGATGAGAAAGGATCATTGATCGGCTGCCTCCTGCACATCTCCCTTCCCCTCCCTCCCCCACCCCCCGCCACACACACATACCCCCACAGGGAATCAAGCTTGCAACTGGGAATCAAACCATGAGCTCCTGGTTCCTAGATCCACGCTCGACCACTGAGCCACACCGGCTGGGCCAGCATGTTTTCTTTGTATCACGGCCTCGATTGTCACCTGATAACTTCCTGTCGCTCGCTTGCTTATCCGGCTCCCTCTGCTAGGCTGGGAACCTACAGTTTTGGAATAGCGCCTCATCAGATCTGGCGAAAGAGTCTCCCCCTTCCTGGCGCTCGGTGCAGGCTGGAATCTCTCGGCTTCCGCACGACTGCCGTTTGGGGCACATCATCCTTGGTGGCGGGAGCTGTCTGTCCCGTGCCCTCTCGGATGTCTAACAGTCTCTGGGCCTCTACCCATCGGATGCCCCTGGGTGTGACCCTCAGAAATGCCTCCAACATTGAGGCGCGGGGTTAGGGGGGTGGCTGCCTGGTTGCAGCTTTGCTACCTCGGAGGCGATGGCGTCTGGGAGTAAAAGGAGCTACATTTAGCTGGAGCCGGTGTGGCTCAGTGGGTAGAGCGTCGGTCTGCGGACTGAAAGGTCCGGGGTTCGATTCCAGTCAGGGCCATGTACCTTGGTTGCGGGCACGTCCCCAGTCAGGGGCATGCAGGAGGCAGCTGATCGATGTCTCTCTCTCATCGATGTTTCTAACTCTCTATCCCTCTCCCTTCCTCTTTGTAAAACAGCAGTTCTCAACCTGTTGGTCGAGACCCCGGCAGGGGTCGAATGACCAAAACACAGGGGTCGCCTAAAGCCATCGGAAAACGCAGGCATTTACGTTATGATTCATTAACAGTAGCAAAATTGCAGTGATGAAGTAGCAGCAATGAAAATAATTTTATGGTCGGGGGTCACCACAACATGAGGACCCGTCTTAAAGGGCCGCGGCATTAAAAAGGTTGAGAACCACTGCTGTAAAAAGTCAATAAAATATATATTTTTTAAAAAGGAACCACATTCACCGAGGGCCTCGGTACTGGGTGTTTCACTGAGTCTTTACAACAACCTTCACCAGGTGCCAGTCACCCTCCTTCCACAGCTGAGGACACACACAAGGCTTGCCCCCTGGCCCACGTGACACTGCTAGCCAGTGGCGGGTCCGGGTTCAAGCGGGGCCGCAGGCTCCAGGTTGGCTGTGTGACCCCACGGAGGCCTCTGCTGGCAGAGACTGCGCATGGGGGGGCTCCTCACCCCCAGCCCCAGTCCTTCCTGCAGGGTGACCCCGGGCCAGGAACCCCATCCCCCCAACCTGTAAATAATGAGGACAATAACCATAGCAAGTACCCTAACTTCCGGCAGAGTTGCGGTCGGAATTGACTGCACCGGTGCAGGTGGAAACGCTTAGCCAGCTCCGGGCACAGAGTCAGCCCTCCATTCCTTCCCCCTCACCCCCCTTTCCCCTGGCTCCGTGCTCCCAGCTCCCCAAGCAGCTCTGAGACACCGGGGGCAGGGAGCCCTTGCGAGAATCTCACCTGGGAGTGATCTCGGGGTGATGGTGGCGCTGACCAGGAGCAGAGGAGGAGGGGCAGAGCCTGCGGCTGGCAGCGTCCCTGCGAATGCCCAAGCCCACAGCCCAAGCCCTCAGCACGTCCCTGGAAGCCTGGGCTGACTGGACATCCGGGCCTGGCGGGCCAGCCTTCCCCTCCTTTCTGGACTTGAGCCTGGCTTTGACCCCTGACCTCTGGTTCCCAAGGCCTCCAGCCGCAGGTGCGGGTCGGAGAGCAGGCGCCTGTGGCCAGCAGGGGGCGGCCTTTGCTAACAAAACTGACTTGGTGCTCAGTTTGCTTGGAACGGGGGTTCTGAGTTTGGGGGGCCACCGAGCTCCGTGGGTGGAGTTCTGTGAGCTTCGATGGGGAATAAACTTTCTTTTCAGTAGCCTCTGATGGAAATGTTGAGTGTTCTTCCATCGAGAATGCAGGCAGGAAGTCATAGATGTCGGTGGGCCCAGCAGAGACCTGGAAATATTTTTTAAATCGTTCATAACTTCCAAATTACCTCAGCTAGCGGACCGGCTGCTGGGTGTTGTTTTTCAAGGCATTAATAAAGAAGTGTATAGGGACCGTATCCCAGATTTGTTATTTTAATGATTGGTACTTCTAAAATATTTTTTATTGATTTTTAGAGAGAGAGAGGCAGGGAGAGGGAGACAGATTGGTAGAGAGAGAGAGAAACATCCATGTGAGAGAGAAACATCAATCAGCTTCCTCCTTCGTGTGCCCCCACCAGGGATCCAGCCGGACACCTGGGCATGTGCCCTGACCTGGAATCGAACCAGCAACCCCTGGTGCACGGGACCACACCCAACCAGCTGAGCCCCACTGGCCAGCGCTTAACTATGGGGATTTTAATAACTGTCATCTGATCACCAGCATGCTTTGTAAACTTACGTGTTTCATTTAGTTTAAAGCAGTGGTCGGCAAACTCATTAGTCAACTTTCAACAGGACAACGATGGAAATTTCCTTGGAGAGCCACATTTTTGAAACTGAAACTTCTTCTAACATCACTTCCTCAAGATAGACTCGCCCAGGCCGTGGTGTTTTGTGGAAGAGCCACACTCCAGGGGCCAAAGAGCCGCATGTGGCTCTCGAGCCGCCGTTTGCCGACCACGGGTTTAAAGCATCCTTCTGAGAGGGGCCACGGACGTCTCCAGGCCGCCTCAGTGTTCCTGGTACAAAATAAGGGGAGGAAAGCGGCTGAGAAGCTGGAGGCTGGTCTCGGGAGAAAAGAGGCTGCATCGTCCAGGGAATCTTAGGCTTCCTAATGTCCGGCCGTCATTCACCTTTGCCCCGCCCTCTCCTCTGGCGACGTAAAGATGTGTCACACCGTCACACCGACATCCGACCCACTAGCTGAAGGCTTGGTCTTTGCAGAGGTAATTAGTGGGGAAGTGTGATTAGATGATCTTGGATTAGGGCTGACTCTAATGTGTGAGGTCCCTGCACTGAGTGGCCAGATCATTCTGATCTCTGAACACATAAAAATCTGGCCACTCAGTGTCTATCCTATAGAATAAAAGGCTCATATGCAAATTGTCCCCTCCACCAAGAGTTCGACCAGCAGGCAGGCCGGCCAACCGCCCATGTCCCCTCCCCCTGGCCAGACTGGCCGGACCCCACCCATGCTCGAATTCATGCACCGGGCCTCTAATATATATACTGAGTGGCCAGATTATTATGCGCTCAGAGATCATCATCATCTGGCCACTGGGTGTATAAGAAAAGGAGAGAATATAGAGACGGAGAGAAGATGAGTGTGCGGAGACGAGGCAGAGACTGCAGTGATGCCGCCGTAAACCGAGGACCATGGGGCCGCAGAAGCTGGACGAGGTAAGGGAGGATCCATTTTTGCCTAGAGCTGGAGAGAGAATGTGCCCTGTTCGTACCTTGACTCCAGTCCTCCAGCCTCCAGAACCGGAAGAGAAAAGTTTCTGTCACTTTAAACCATCTAGTTCAGCGGTTCTCAACCTTTTTTAATGCTGTGACCTTTTAATACCACTCCTCATGGGGTGGTGACCCCCAACCATAAAATTATTTTCGTTGCTACTTCATCACTGTCATTTTGCCGCTGTTATGAATCATAAGGTACATATCTGTGTTTTCTGATGGTCTTAGGCTCTACAGCAGCGGTTCTCAACTTGCGGGTCACGACCCCCAGGTTGAAAACAGCTAGCAAGGTCGCCTAAGACCATCGGAAAACAGATATTTACATTATGATTCATTAACAGTAGCAAAATGACAGTGATGAAGTAGCAAGGAAAATAATTTTAAGATTGGGAGTCACCACCACATGAGGAACTGTATTAAAAGGTCACAGCATTAAAAAAGGTTGAGAACCACTGATCTAGTTTATGGGGCTTGGTTACCTCAGCCCATGACACAGGGAGTAGTACCCCATTTGTCAAACCCCGTGTTCCTGGGACCCCAAGGTCTGAGTCTCTCTGCCTGAGCCCAGTGGCCAAAGAAATGCCGAACTGGAGTGTAAAGTGGAGAAAGAAAAACAGTGTAAGATAGAATTGGCGAGTCCAGAGAATGGAGGGCTAATGCTCTAAAGACCCACCACCCTCATGGTGGGTAGGTTACAGATTACATAGGGCACAGCCATAAGACACTGTGGATGAGGGAGGGGGCTTGGGTCTTGCTGGGCGATGATTGGTCAACGGTGAGTTAAGAGTCATAAACCAGCCTGGCCGGCGTGGCTCAGTGGTTGAACGTTGACCTATGAACCAGGAGGTCAGGGTCTGATTCCTGGTCAGGGCACAGGCCCAGGTTTGGGGCTCGATACCCAGCATGGGGCATGCAGGAGGCAGTTGATCCATGATGCTCTCTCATCACTGATGTTTCTATCTTTCTCCCTCTCCCTTCCTCTCGGAAATCAATAAAAATATATTTTAGCCGGAACCGGTTTGGCTCAGTGGATAGAACATTGGCCTGCGGACTGAAGGGTCCTAGGTTCAATTCCGGTCGGGGGCATGGACCTTGGTTGCAGGCACATCTCCAGTGTGGGGCGTATAGGAGGCGGCTGATCCATGTCTCTCTCTCATCCATGTTTCTGACTCTCTATCCTTCTCCCTTCCTCTCTGTAAAAAATCAATAACATATATTTAAATATATACATATATTTTAAAAAATAGTAATAAGCCATTGCTTCATGCCTTGAGGTCACTTCCAAGGCCATCCCTCTGTCTGGTCTCATGGGAGAGGAGCCAGGGGTTCCCCTCACTTGGGGCTCAGGAGCTGAAACCTAACTTAGGTCACGATGTTAGATGTCATCTGTCCGTCAGCGGCACACCTGGTGACAGCTGTGGCAATCCGAGGTCTCCCCGTGTCCCTCCCTAGGTCGGGCCTTCATGGTTGCTGCTCTGAGCCCCCACGACTGGGCATCCGGGGGCATTTGGGAAGGGGCCGACCCCAGGGGATAGCAAAGGGCTCCTCAGGGAACCCCCACATTCTCTCCCTGAAGTGTCTTACCAAGATGGGCCCATGGTCAGAGTCCCTTGGCCCCTTCAAAAGAAAGAGGCTGGGTCTTGACAGAGATGCACGATGAGAAATTTGTCATTAGGCAGTTTCATCGCTGGGAGACGGTCAGAGAGGCACTCACACAAACCGGATGGTGTGCTAGCAGCCTACGCGTCACCTCGGCCCTCCAGCACAGTCTACCGATCTGTAAAGGAAAAACAATAATTTCCCCTCTGCCCTTCTGTGCTCCTGGCTGAGACATCCCTGTAATAAAAGACAGATTAACGGGAGAAAAACCAACACAAGTCTAATAATGCGTCTCCCTTCTGTCGACACGGGAGAGACCCAGGGCACCCAGGCTTTGAAATGACCCAAGTTATCACATCTCCAGTTCAAGACAAAGGAATAGATTGGGGGGAAGGGAGGAGCAGTTAGAAGAGGCGAGCAGGAAAGCACAGTCAACAAGGGTGAGGTGGTTATGCAGATGTCTTTGTCTTTGGCATCGATAAGAGTTTCTAGAGATAATGCCATTTCCCTTTCCTAGAATGAGGAGGGAGACCAATGCAGAATTCCCTCACAACTGTAAGTGTTTTTTGTTTTTTTAATATATTTTATTGATTTTTTTACAGAGAGAAAGGGAGAGGGATAGAGAGTTAGAAACATCAATGAGAGAGAGACATTGATCAGCCGCCTCCTGCACGCCCCCTACTGGGGATGTGCCCGCAACCAGGATACATGCCCTTGACCGGAATCGAACCTGGGACCTTTCAGTCCGCAGGCCGAAGCTCTATCCACTGAGCCAAAGGGTAACTTTGACTTGGTTATCAGAGCTTACCCTCACGCCTGCTGTTCCTTAAAATCAGCCAGCCTAACATAATCCTTTGGCCAGCAGACATGTTTCGGGTGACACATTCCGTCCCCTACAGTTCCTATGTCACACACCTGCAATCCGTTGTCATGACCCAGTCCTTCCCCCAGGGACTCAGGAAGTTGCTGACTTGGGGCAATCGGGAAGGTATAAAAACAGATCCTGTGCTCCTGACCCTTTTCTGCTTTCTGCATTTCTTTTAAAATCCTCACCTGAGGATCTTTTCCCATTGGTTTTTAGAGAGTGTGGAAGGGAGAGGGAGAGACAGAGAGAAACATCGACGTGAGAGAAACACATCAACTGTGGCCTCCTGCTCAAACCCCGACCAGGGCCAGGGCCAGGGAGGAGCCTGCAGACAACGTACGTGGCCTTTGACCGGAGTTGAACCCGGCACCCTTCCGTCTGCAGGCTGATGCTCTGTCCACCGGGCAGAGCCGGCCAAGCCCCTCTTTCTGCATTTCAACACCCGCTCCCCATCCCCAGCTCTGTGAGGATGAGGCTGGGCCGATGGGGTTTAGAATGGTGCCTCTCCCTCAGGCTGGGTTAAAGCCCCCCGGGACCCATTAAGCCAACCACAGTCCCCGCGCGTCGGCCATGCCTCGCGCATCCGCCGTGTTTACTTGTTGAATAGTTTATGATTTGCTCTACATCTGATCGGGCAGAGTCACCCGCCGAAACTGCTGATGCGTGGAAACTTCCCAGCGCGATAATGGATCCGGCTCCCGCTCGTTCACCGGCAGAAACAGCCTGTGATGAGCGGTGCCAGGGCCAATGAAGACGTGACTCTCTGCCAGGATCAAGACGATTGCCGGCCGCTGCCGGTTTTACTGGAAAAGAAACGGGGCTGGGGGTTTGGGGAGGCTGCTGTTACACCCCCCCCCAACACACACACACAGCAGGATGGGAAGGTGGGTACCCTGCAAGGGCTTGCTGTCTATCAGAAGCCGAGAGCGGCCGTTGCTAAGGCAACTCTTTCTCTTCTCTCTTCTCTTTCGAGCTGTGGCAATCTGCTAATTGTTCCTAAGTTTCCGTTACCCACTTCCTTTAGTAACAGGGTCCCAAGCTTTTAGGGTGCAGGAGGCCCTAGTTGGCTGGAATATGTTTTATATTCCTTGTCTATTGTACGTGGGATGTGGCTGTGCGACTATGTTCTGGACAATGAGGTGAATGAAGAACTTCCCTGTATAACTTCTAAGAAATATCCTTAAAGCAAGAGGCATGTGTTAGAGAGTGGGAATTGTTGAGCATGTCCCACTCCAGAGAGGATGTGGACTGTCCCTCAGATAGAATTGTCAGTGCTGACATCAGGCCAGGCCTTGAGATGCGGTCTCATGGCCCCTTCCCAGCACGTAGGCCTTCTTCCATAGAATCTGTCAGCTTTCTGAAGAACCAGATGTCCCTGTGAAAACATGGTCATCAACTCTGACGTTGCTGGGGAAAAACTGTTCTGTCTGAGGTTGTTCACTCTGCAAAAACAGGATGTGGTAAATGTACTTAAAAGCGGTCCTGCACAAAGGGTCGTGGCTGCTCTCTGGACTCCCTGTGTGGAGAAAGGCAGAGCAGCTGCTGGCCAGCTCAATAAATCCTTGCTGGCTTATTACCAGCTTAGCAGCCTCCGTGGTCATTTGCAACTGGTCGTGGAAGCCGCCCCACAACAGTATACAGTGGTACCTCGAGATACGAGTTTAATTCATTCCATAACCTTGAGGCGTAGGAAACTATGAGATGCTCGAGTCTCGGTAAACTGGTGGGTCATGTGCAGCCGGCCGATCTGCGCGATTACTCCTATCTCAAATGTTGCTCGTATTTCAAAGCAAAAATCTCTCGCTCAACAGCTTGTATCTCAAAAATCTCATATGTTAGGGCACTCGTATCTCGAGGTACCACTGTATAGTTCATTTACCTTCTTTCCTGCTGACTGGAACACGGTTGTGATGACTGGAGTGTGCACAACCACCGTGAACTCTGAGGTGCAAACTATTACTCGGAATGACAGATTGAAGGAGCCTTGGCCCCTAGAGACTGTGGCATCAAGATCGCAGCCCAGCCCAGCCAGTGTGGCTCAGTGGTTTAACCATGAACCAGAAGGTCACCGGTTCAATACCTGGGGTTGTGGGCTCCATCCCCTGTAGGAGGTGTGCAGGAAGCAAACGACCAATGTGTCTCTCTCATCATTGATGTTTCTCTCTCTTCCTCCCTTCTTCTCTCTGGGGAAAAAAATAAAGATTGCAGCCTGGACTGCCACTATATAAACCATTGATCTTTGTGACTCTTATGGTCACCTAATCTATTTTTTTAAATATATTTTATTGATTGTTTACAGAGAGGAAGGGAGAAGAATAGAGAGAAACATTGATGAGAGAGAAACATCAATCAGCCGCCTCCTGCTGGGGATGTGCCCACAACCAAGGTAGATGCCCCTGACCGGAATAGAACGAGGGACCCTTCAGTCCCCAGGCCGATGCTCTATCCACTGAGCCACACCGGCTAGGGCCATTTTAAGTCACCTTTTAGTGGCCCAATGGCTCCTGGAAAGTAGGCACACCCTTCCCAGGAGGGGGGAGGCCGGCGCCTTGCCTGGCCAGGAGCAGTGGTCTCTGGGGCACCATGAAGCCGCTCCACACCTTCTCCCATCTGCCAGCCATCGCGGGAGACCCCCACACAGTTTCCTTTCCTTAGCAATGTTCAAACTCCTGCTTGAATTTCTTTGATCACACTTCACACCCACGCTTTTAAAGTCCCACAGGACGTGGGTTTCCCACCAGTTCCTCCTACGTGACGCCTCTGAAACCGAACCTCTTCCTTCTCTCTCCCAACAGCCTGCTGATGGGGGCCAGAGAAGCTCCCACACTGGCCCTCAGGCTGCAGGGGCCACACCCCACCCTTCCTCGCTCCCTGCCAGTAAAGCCCAGGCCCCCCTTGTTGAGACTGCACCCCCTGGGTGTCAGGCCCTGGAACCCCCTGTCCAGGAGGCCCAGGCCTGCCTCCAGAGCCGTGCAGGCGGCTTCGCCAGGCTGGCCATTCCCCCGGGGGCGGGATGATGTTCTCAGGGAGGGCGGGGGGAATTCGGGCGTGAGACCCCCTTGTCCTTGCGAGACTCCCTTCACCGCGTGGAGCAAAGCCCGGTAAGAAAGCAAACAGGGTCGTGTGGCAGGTTGGTGCCAGGGACTGGGGTCAAAGCCTCATCCGCCTTTGTGTTTTGGGATAAAACTGTGAGAAGGCGAATACAGTGGTACCTCGAGATACGAGTGCCCTAACATACGAGATTTTTGAGATACGAGCCGTCGAGCGATAGATTTTTGCTTTGAAATACGAGCCACAGTTGAGATAGGAGTCATCGCACGGATCGGCCGGCTGCACACGACCCACCAGTTTACCGCGACTTGAGCGTCTCATAGTTTCCCACGCCTCAAGGTTACGGAACGAATTAAACTCGGATCTCGAGGCACCGCTGTACATGAAACTTTCAGCCTGGACGTCAAGGACACTGGGAAAGTGTGTTTGCCGATCGGATGCTCTCCATGCCGTCTCCATGTTAAAGCACCTTTTGACGTCTCACCCCTGGTTGCCACTGCCGTCTCTCCTCGGGCCCACGTGTGGGCATGTACAGTGTGGTTGAAACTTCGTGGCCCATGTGCAGAAGTCGGTTTTTGGGTCTCAAAAGAAATTTCAATCGTTGTACTGCTGATATTTGGCTCTCTTGACTAATGAGTTTGCCGACCACTGATCTAGTCTAATAATCATCGCAATACGTGCTGGAAGGATTTGCAGAGCCAGGCGAGGCGAGAGTTCAGTTCCAGACGCAGCAGGAGGAGATGCCCCGGGGAGGCCAGCCCAGCTTCCCAGCAGCCAGTGCGGCAGGCGGGCTGTGATGGTGAGTTTCTGATCGCGGGCTCTTCTCTCTGTCCGCCCTGCAGGAGGATTTCGCTGCCATGTCATGGTGTCCAGGTGAAGCTTTATCCTCAGAGGAAACGTAAAAGCACAGCCTCCCTGACAACACCCGATGACAGGTGCGTGTAGGCCATCTTACCATTCTCAAAAGCCCTTCAAAAGCATCGCCTTGTTTACTCCTCACACCTGCCCCGTCTTCATTCCCATTGGCAGATGGCAAAGCTGAGGCTGGGTGAGGCTCATGAACTCTCAGATCTCACAGCCAATGGAAGGAAGGCCTAGACAGGAAGCCACGCCTTTTAACTCTGAATCTAGTGCCCTTTGACCTACCACAGTCCCAAGATAAGTGAGAACCAGAAACGCAAAAAAAAAAAAAAACCAAAAAACAAAAAAAAACCCACACAAAACAAACGAAAAAACACAAAAAAGAAAAAAACAAAAAACAGCATTTTTTTCCTGAAAGAGTCTGTGAACTGTATTTGGTCAAAGGTTGTCATGTCTATTTATGAGACTCCGTTAGTTCTGTTTGGTTAATGATATTTAATCACCTGTACCTTTCAGTAAGTCAGGATAATTATGAGAAATTAATAGGGGTGAACTAACAACGGGAAAGCTGACAAAACCCCCAAGCTTTTAGGGAGCACAATTGCTCCATTAGATAATTCTATATAATAAAAGCCTAATATGCTACGTGTCTGACAGTTCGTTTAATCGTTCAACCGCTCTCTATGAAGTTCACTGATGGCCATGGAGTGGATGCTCCAACCAATAGGTTAGCTTGCTGCTGGGGTCCAGTAGATTGGGACTGAGTGAGATAGGCCGGACCTCCCTGGAGCCCTCCTGTGGTTTCTCCCCAGCCCTGATTGTGCACCGGTGGGGTCCCTCAATCTGGGCTGTGCCCTCTCACAATCTGGGGCCCTTCAGGGGGCGTCCACAGGCCAGGCCGAAGGACCCCACTGGTGCATGAATCCCCCTGCCCGGTTACCTGAGGTGGACTCTCTTGGTGCACCCCTTTGTGGACTGTGTGTTTAGTTTTGTTGTTGTAGTTAAGTCTCCATTGTTGTTGGAATCACTGGGAGGAACTGACCTCTGGGCCAATTGGCTGTCAGGATCAGCTGTGTCTATGCTGGGAGAACTTCTGTGCTGGAGACACCCTTATGAGACAAGACCTGCAAAAGCCTCTGTGCTCAGCTTGAATGGGGCAGAGTCTCAGGGCAGAGCAGACAGCATTGATTTCCTGTCAGCCCTGCCCTAATAGGCCCTCGTGTCTCAGTGTCCCGTGATAATCGCTGCAAGCACCTCTGAGAGAAAGCCGCCCTCGAGTTCTGCCTGCTGCCAGACAGTCCATTTTCTCCCCAAATGAGCCTGGGTCCCCAGAGTCTCGCCCAGAACTAGAGTTCAGTGCAGTCAGGAGCTTGCGTCTCCCTCCTGCTTGAGAAAGCCAGCCACGTACTCCACTGCCTGCCCTCTCTATGTGCACGCCGCGGTACCTCTGCCTTCTTCAGGTCCTCTGAGTCTCAGTTTGCTTTTCTCTTTCCTGACAGTCCAGTTTCACCCTGTATGAATCTGGGTCCCCAGAGTCTTGCCCAGAACTGGAGTTCAGCACAGTCGGGAGCTTGTGTCTCCCTCCTGCTTGAGAAAGCCAGCCACACGTTCAGATGCCAGTCCTCTCTGCACTCGAGTCTCAGTACCTCTGCCTTCCGCAGCTCCTCTGAGTCTCAGTGTTTTTCTCTTTCCTTCTAGTTGTAGAATTTCCACTCAGCCAGCCTTCCTGTGGTTCTGGATGATGTCCGTTTTGTCTTTTAGTTGTAGTTTTGAAATTGTTGTGTGAGGCAGGCAGTAGTTTAGGTGTTTACCGATGCCGCCATCTTGGTTTCCTCCAGGTTTTCTTAACATACTTGTAAATAAAGTGTTTTTCTTTTTTATGGTCTAGAAATGTATTTTCTTGTTCATTTTCATGACAGCGGGTCCCAGAATTTAGCCATCTTTATGTCCCTCCTTAGATATTTCAGTCAACGGCCTTGGCCTCCAGATGCTTGGCAGCCACTGTCTTGCGCTCAGCTCCTTGTCCTCCTCTGGGTGCCGCAGGCTTGGTGTGAGGGTTGGTGCAGCGGCTGCCCCCGGCCAGGAGGAGCCCAGCTGGGCTCTTATCTCTCACAGTACCATGGTACCTCGAGATACGAGTGTCCTAACATACGAGATTTTTGAGATACGAGCCGTCGAGCGAGCGATTTTTGCTTTGAATTACGAGCAACATTTGAGATAGGAGTCATCGCGCGGATCGGCCGGCTGCACACGACCCACCAGTTTACCGTGACTCGAGGAGCGTCTCATACTTTCCCAGGCCTCAAGGTTACGGAACAAATTAAACTCGTATCTCAAGGTACCACTGTATTCAGATGGAGAATGACCAACTGGGTGCCTGAACAAGGCACCTCTGGCCTTGAACCTGGCTTGCCTCCGATCCTGGCCGACACCTTGTTTCTTGGGTCTGACTCACCTATTGGTCATATCAGCTGGACTGATGTGAACCGTTATCAGGTTACCATCTCCTCCTGGGCCTTTTGGGGTCCCCTCCTCCCCCAAAAGAAACTTGAATATACCCTCAGAGGAGAGTGATGGTCTGTGATATCTGTCATTTAGACAAAAAGGAGAAACTTGTTTATTTCTTATTCCCAGAATCACCTTTTTCTCCCCTCAATTTGTGCACGTGAACCCCAAGCAACCTGGATTCCCAGACACCTCCTGAGGCGGACCAGATTCGATTGTGACGAATGGCGATCCCCATCTCCCCCCACCCCAATAGAAAGAAGTTGGTCAATCTGCTCACCCATCCCATTTTCATCAGCGCGAATCCAACAGGAACATTTCATTCTGTTCTCCTTCAGGGCTTGCCGAGGCCTGGCAACGCTGTTAATCTTTTGTCGACAGTAAATCAGCTATTTCCCTTTTTTTTTGACACCTTTCTTTCCCATCTCCGAGGCGCTGATAGGAGCCATAAACTAAGTGGCTGGCATTTTAAAGGAGCCCTTCTTTCTTCCCCCCTAAATTACATCTTGGGGAGGTGGAGGTATCTTACTTGGCCATGAAAGTTTCCTTTTTCTTTTCTTTTTAAAAAAATTATATTTCACTGATTTTTTACAGTGAGGAAGGGAGAGGGATAGAGAGTTAGAAACTTCGATGAGAGAAAGACATCGATCAGCTGCCTCTTGCATGCCCCCTACTGGAGGTGTGCCCACAACCAAGGTACATGCCCTTGACCGGAATCGAACCCGGGACCTTTCAGTCCGCAGGCCGCCGCTCTATCCACTGAGCCACACCGATCAGGGCTGACATTAAACTTTCAAAACCCACGTTGCTTCGCCCTCGGATGGCCCTGCTCTCTCCTGCTAACCCCAAAGTCCACATCCTCTCGGGAGGAATGCAGGAGCCGCATGTTAATGCGAGCTCAGCTTGGCATTCTTATGCTCGGCGAGCGCAGCCCCAGGTCTCTGGATCACGGGGGCTCACCTTCCTGCCCGGGTGTTTGTTTTAAATGCAGCAGATGCACTGCGCTGCCCACAGCTCCGAGGTCACTGGCGCTAGAGGAGCAGGGACGGGGACCCTGAAGAAGACCCCGTGGCGTGTGTCCTTTGGAAGGCGGCCTTTCCAGATGTGATGGGCTTCCTGAGCCTGATGATATGGAGCTGTCTCACTCCTGGTCCCCTCTCCTTGGAAAGAGTTAATATTTCTCCCAAGCCCTGACTCCAAACAGCAGCGCCGCGATGCCACGGCAGTATTTATGAGGTGCCAGGTGATCCATTTGGCTTTGTAAGTTTAATGTTTCCAGTTCGATAGGTGATAACTCTGGTGGGATTTATGCATCCAATAATCAACTGGGAAATATTTCTGATCCCATAAGATACATTACACGGCTGCAGCCATTTCAGTAAATAATGTCTCTGGATTACAGTGCGCTTCCGGAGAACGCATCGCATTTTTTTTTTTTTCCTTTTTCAAGAGGGCTAGATCAGATTTTTAGGACAGAATATTTATCTCAGAACAAAGACAAACCATCGCCAGTGACATAAGCTAGAGGAGTGAATCTAGTCTGCAAGTCATGCAGTGATGGTGAGGGCTAATTCATGGATACCGTGGGTAAAATTGGAAGCGAAATGGAGATGTGCATAGTCTTTGATCCAATGAAGGATGAACCAGTAAGAGCAAAAGCGCTGTTCAATATTCCACAAGTAGTGGCCTAGAGGTTAATTCCCCGCAGTGATAACATATATATATATATATATATATGTCTCCAAATATCTTCACTTTCTCCACCTCATGCTAGTTCATGTCATTTGGAGACAAGCAAACCCAGTAACAGCCCCTCTTAATGGGAGGTTCGACTTACAGTCATTGCTGTGGGAAGAAAAGCTTTCAACCTCAGGAGCTCTTTACCACCCAACGTAGTAAAACCTTAACCGGAATCCACAGCCTTTGATTCCCTGCCAACAGCCACATCAAGTTCAGAACTGTGTCTTTTCTGAATGGAAACCATCGCGGCCGGATTCCCACAGAAGTGCCAATGACATTTTCAGAGAAATCCATGGGCAGATTCAGGTTTCAAAGGTCTATATATATATATATAACTTTTCTACTCGGATATGTTAAAATTTGCACAATGATGAGTCTATGCAGGAGGATTCACGTTAGGGTTCTTTTCTGCTTTTCTAAAAAAAAAAAAAAAAGAACCATAAGATTTGAACATTACGAAGCACTTCTCTTAGGCCAAGCACTTTTTTTAGGAGGTTAAGTCATTGAATCCTGACAGTGGTCCCATAAGGGCTGATATCACCATCACCATCTGCAGCCGAGAAGTGAACTGACGTGCCTAGGGTCTCATCAATAGAGGCAGAGCTGGGCCTGAACCCTCCTTGTGAGATGAGGACTGTGCTCCCAAGTGCAGCTCTAGGTTTAATTGCAGGCTTTGTCCTCAGACTATTACTGTCCATAAGCTTGGAAAGGTGTGGCCTTTTCATGCCTGAATTTCATGATGAGTATCTATTACGAAGCTTTCCAGGCAAAGCAGACGAGTTAGGACCCTTGGAATTGAACAACAAGCCAGCACATACATATTTCCTCTGAATGTCCTTCACCTTTGCTCTCCTGTTTCACTGACTCTGACTTACTACTGTTGTTTTCATGCATATGTGTGTGTGTGTGTGTGTGTGTGTGTGTGTGTATTCAAGTATCTTCACTTTCTCCTCACAGTGAACTATACAGATCTCAACTACACAGTTTGATGAATTTTGACAAATGAATGCATGTACTTATAAGCCAATGTCCCAATCAAGTCAGAAAACATTGTCATCGCCCTAGAAAATTCTCTTCAATGTCTACAACTCCCCTCTCAGACAACCACTGCTCTGATTTCTATCTCCATATATTAGTTTTGACTGTGATTGAACACACAGTATGTAGTCTAAGGCTCTACCTTCTTTCACAACAGAGTCTTTTAGAGAATCATTCACGTTGTTACATGGGCTTGTCTGTAGTTTCTTCCTTTTCTTTGTTAAGTATCATTCCATTGTAAGACTGTGCCCTAATTGGCTTATTCATTTTTTGTTGTTGATGGACATGTGGTTACTTCTGACTTCATGCTATAATAATGATGCTGTCGTGAACATTCATGTTTAAATCTTTTTGTGGACATGTGCTTTTATTTCTTTGGAGTAAGTATCCAAGAGTGGATTTACTAGATCATAAGGTTAGATATGTTGGAGAAACCAAGATGGCCGCATAGGTGAACACTTAAACTGCTGCCTCGCACAACAATTTCAAAACTACAACTAAAAGACAGACGAACATCATCCAGAACCGCAGGAAGGCTGGCTGAGTGGAAATTCTTCAACTAGAAGGAAAGAGAGGGGTTCATGAAAACTTAGAGGAGCTGCAAAAAGCTGAGGTACAGAGACACACACATGGAGAGGATGGGTGGCAGAGTGCCTGACTGGCTTCCTCTAGCGAGAGAGAGATGGAAACTCTCGACTGCACTGAACTGGGTGAGACTCATATAGGGGGAGTCTAGACTGGCAGGATAAGGGATAAGTGTACAGAAATTCAAGGCAGACATGAAAGGCAGAGGTCTGGAGGCACATGCACGAGGGCATAGAGAGAGGACTGACTGCTGAGTGTGCCACTGGCTTTCTCTAGCAGGAGGAAGACGGAACCTCCTAACTGTGCTGAATTCAAGTTCCAACTGCACTGAACCCCGGTTTCCGGTGAGACTCAGACTCATACAGGTCCCCAGAGTGCAGGGAAACTCAGGGGAGCTGCAAAAGGCAGAGGTCTGGAGGCACGCATGCAAGTGCACACAGAGAGGACACTGAGATCCAGGACAGGGCTGATGGGAAGCCAAGGCTGTCTGCTCAGCCCTGAGACTCTGCCCCATCCAAGCCGAGCACAGAGGCTTTTGCAATTTTGCAAGTCTTGTCTTATAAGGCTGATTCCAGCACAGAAGTTTTCTCTCTGTAGACACAGCTGATCCTCACAGCCAATTGGCTTGGAGGTCAATTCCCCCAGTGATAACAACAACAATCAAGATTTAACTACAACAAGGCTGTGCACACAATCCACAAAGGGGTGCACCAAGAGTGTCCACCTCAGGTAACTGGAGGGGCGGAGCCACTGGGCCATATAGGGCACATAGCACACAAAGCTACTCTACCAACTCAGAGAAGCAGCGAAAATGGAGAGACAAAGAAACAGATCACAAATGAAAGAAATGGAGGAAAACAAATGACTGGATATAGAGTTCAAAAACAAGGTTATAAGGTTTTTCAAGAATTTCCTAGAAAAGGTCGATAAATTTAGTGAGACCCTCTAGGATATGAAAAAGGATCAACTAGAAATTAAACATACACTGACTGAAATAAAAATATTATACAGAAATCTAACAGCAGACTAGAGGAATATAAGAATCAAGTCAAAGATTTCATTTGTCAAATACAAAGAAGCAAAAAACATTCAACTGGAAAAGCATAAAGCAAAAAGAATCCCAAATTGGAAGATAATGTAAGGAGCCTCTGGGACAACTTCAAATGTACCAACATCAGAATTATGGGGGTGCCAGAAGAAGAGAGAGGGCAAGATACTGAAAACTTAATTGAAGAAATAATGACTGAAAACTTCCCCACCTGGTGAAAGAATTACAAATCCAGGAAGTGCACAGAACCCCAAACAAAAGGAATCCAAAGAGGACCACACCAAGTCACATCATAATTAAAGTGCCAAGAGCAAAAGACTAAGAGAGAATCTTGAAAGCAGCAAGAAAAAAACATTAATTACCTACAAGGGAGCACCCATACAACTGTCAGCTGATTTCTCAACAGAAACTCTGCAGGCCAGATGGGAGGGGCAAGAAATATTCAACGTGATGAATAGCAAGAACCTACAACCAAGATTATTCTACCCAGCAAAGCTATCATTCAGAGTTGAAGAGCAGATAAAGAGCTTCACAGATAAGAAAAAACTAAAGGAGTTCATTAACACCAAACCAGTGTTATATGAAATGCTGAAAAGTACTCTTTTAGAAGAGGAAGAAGAAGAAAAAGGTAAAGATAAAAATTATGAACAACAAATACATATCTATCAACAAGTGAATCTAAAAATCAAATGAATAAAAAATCTGATGAACAGAATAAACTGGTGAATATAATAGAATCAGGGGCATAGAAAGGGAGTGGACTGACAATTCTCAGGGGGAAAGGGGTGAGGGAGGTACGGGAAGAGACTGGACAAAAATTGTACACCTATGGATGAGGACAATGCGGGGAAGGCAAAGGCAGAGGGTGGGGTGGGAACCAGATGAAGGGGAGCTAAGGGGGGAAAAAAGAGGAACAATTGTAATAATCTAAACAATAAAGATTTGTTAAATTTAAAAAATTAGGTTAAGTATGTTGTGAACTTTATAAAAATCTATCAAATAATTTTTCAAAGTGATTATATCCTTTAACTATTCGATTAGCCATGTTTGAAAGACTGAGTTGCTCCACATAATCTCCACCCTCAGTAAAGGAAAATCATTTAAAATATGTTGACCACTTCTGTCTCCCTATTGTGGTCTTACTTTAGGGTAGGCTAGATCAATTCCAGGCTGATCATAATTAAAAATAATCACATTCACCCACCCCTTCCCTAAAATGACTTGAGATCCAAATCAATAAGAAGGTAACTGTATTTCTGATATCAGCTTTGCTTGCTTCTTTCTAAAGTCCTGGCAGGAAAATATAAGTTATTACCATCTTTAGAAGTCATGAATTTTAACACAGTGGTTGAACAATCTCTTATGCATAGTTGCAAGAAGAAACTCACTTAAGCTGGGCTCGTTAAAGAGAATTTTATTGTCAGGATATAGAAGCATCTCAAGGCCCGATTTTAGAAAGTATAGACAAATATTACAGAACCAGAAAGTTATCAGTATTTTCTGACTCTTTTCCCCCCTCCCACTCTCTTTCCCTCCCTGTCTCTCTAGCCCCAAGTCTCCAGACTCTGCCATATCCGTTTCATGCTTTATGTCCTCAACATAGGAATTCCCATCTCTGATTACAAATAGCATTCTGGTCTGCACATCTGCAACTGGGAGAGAGAATGTGATTGGCCTCTGGTTTGGTGAGAACTCAACCTTGGTCCAATCAGTTCACACTGTCCAAGGATCAGGACTCATGGCTCCCATGTTTCTTCCGGTCATGGTCAGACAACCTCTCTAGGAAAAGGGAGTGAGCAGCAGGAAAGTGATAGGTGGGTGGAATGACAGTCACCTCGAAGATAAGGTCTTGACAAGCTGGCACTTATTTAATTTCTTCATTGCTATTACCAAGCATCAATAGCTATCTCATCTTTAGCCTTGTAGATTGGAATAGATTCACCAAAGAATTGACTACTCACCTATTCCTGTCAATGAAATGTTCTTGTATATTCTAGTACACATTGATTATAATTCCTTATAAATCGCTATATTTTATAAATGTTATAGGAAAATATATAGATATATCAGGTCCTTTAATAATAAGTATATCCATCTTTAAAAAATATATCTTTTTATTGATTTCAAAGAGAAAAGGAGAGAAAGATAGAAACGTCAATGATGAAAGAGAATCATTGATCGGCTGCCTCCTGTATACCCGACACTGGGGATCCAGCCCTGATTGGGAATTGAATCGGGACCTCCTGGGTCATAGGTCAACACTCAACCACTGAGCCATGCCAGCCAGGCATTCTATTTATTTTAATAAGGTGCTCTCAGTGCCTCACGATGATAGTTGATGAAACCAGAAAGATAATTATCTTTTTTTTTTTTGCCATTGCTAATGTATGAGGCTTTGATCATTCTAATTCTTAATAAAACCAAGTTGAAAAAAAGATGCCTCATTTTTAATATATATATTCTCTTCCTGGTATGCAACATTAAAATCATTTACTTAAAGATCATTGAAGTTTTTTCTTTAAGAATAAAACTCTCACCTTTTCAAAATTAGAAAACGACTGAAGAGTTACTTTAATTCCTAAAAGCAAGACCTTCGTAATTCCCTTTTAGTGCTAGAGGATTACCATAAAATTCTTCTCAATTACTCCACCCCCACGCCCTGCCCACACACCATCACAGATAGCACAGAAATTTCACCGTTGGCTCCTAACAAAAAATGATGGATTTAAGAATTCTCCGTTATCTAGCTGTGAATTACCCATTTGTAATTATATCTGTGGCAAATGGCTAATCCCAGGCTGATGCACCATGGCCAACCAGCAGGCCTGGGCCACTTTTCCCTTTATAAATGAGTGTGGGGTCAGGGCAAGTGACTCAGAATATTAATCTAGGGCAGCGGTTCTCAACCTGTGGGTCGCGACCCCATTGGGGGTCGAACGACCCTTTCACAGGGGTCGCCTAAGACCATCGGAAAATGCAGATATTGACATCACGATGCATCAGAGTAGCAAAATTTCATGGTTGGGGTCAACACCCCATGAGGAACTGTATACAAGGGTCATGCGGCCTTAGGAAGGTTGAGAACCACTGATCTAGGGGGACATGCAATTAGAAAGATCCAGCTGCAAGGAAAGAGAGGAATGGACTGTGCTCCCAAACCAAGGGGCGAGGTGCTTTGAAACCATCTTCTGTTGGGATTATCTCCACCGAGGCCGATGAATGGTGGGAGTGCAATTCTGCCAACATTTCCTCAAACCAGGGAACCCGTCTCCGGGGCCTGCTCTGTGTACATCCTAACCATGATAGGGTCCGGGATTGTATTTCCTTAAAAAGGTAGGTATCAAAGAATGTCTTAACTTGATCGAACGGCGTTAGTATGCTAAAAAGAAAGCTTCTCCCACAGGAGGAAATGTCCTTCTAACCTTTCCGAAGTTATCTCAGCTTACCTCTCCTGCATAGAGAGCGGGGTACCAGGCAGAGAAAGGCGAGGAAAAGCAGATATGTTGGACAGCCTCCATCATTGCTCAGATTCTGGCTTTCCTTGGATTCTTGGTAAAAGAATTCACTTGGATCAAATTCTTCAGAGCTCCCAATGACCTAGCAGATAAGGGATGATGGATACCAATTGAGATTGATCATCATTTAGAGACTCTTAGGTATTTAAAGATAACACTATAAAATAAAAGAGAATGATGAATATTACATATTTTTGGTACTTCAGTTGTCAGAGTGGTTTTATATACATTATTGAATTCAACTTTCAAACACCTCTTTGTGATGGTGTAAGACCATATGGAGAATAGGAAAACGTACTATTGATTTACCAATCATGTAAGTATGTGTGTACTTGGGGCTGTTTTTGCCAATACTCCTGATGATTCACGACGGTAAACATTTTTATGTGCTTACGTAACTACTTATTTTATGAATTCCTCTTGGATTTCTCCCCTTCTAGAACTCCAATTAGATGAATGTTGGATCTCCTATAACTGTCTCCCTGTCTCTTCATTTTGCACCTCTTTTCACCCCATTATTTTTACTGCCTAGTGGGAGAGTTCCTTGGCCAGATAGTATTTTAATTTCCGAAGTTTACCTTCTGCTATGTAAATTCTGTTATTTGGGCCATCTGCTGTTTATTTTGGTGATCATATTTTTAATTTCCAAGGATTCTGATAGATGATTTTTTCCAGAACCATCTGTTCTTCTTTTCGATGTGACATGCTCTTGACTCTCTTTTGTTTCTTCTATTCACTCTGTTTCTGCAGGAATTAGTCCTTCCTCTGCTTGCGTTAGGCTCCTGTCTTTCATGCTGTTCTTTATAAAGCTGCTTTAGTATGCTAAATGACAGGTGATTGCTTACTATATATTTATATTTATGGTTTATATTGACCTGGATGGGTAGCTGGCGTGCATTTTCTCAGCCCAAGTGCAAAAATCCTGCTTCTCTGGCAGGGGCAAATTCTGACTAGACCAACGTTTCTTTTGGCAATTGGTGAGGGAAGCAGTGGGAATGGTGTGCGCATCGTTTGTGTTTTCACTGGGGATCTCGGGGTGATTATCTATTACCGAGGGAGCTCCCAGCTCTTCTGGTTCCAGCCACGCCGGGAAGGCTCTGTGTCAGATTACTTCACTTATTTGGCCGATGGAAAACTGCATCCTGAGGCAAACAGCAGAACCAGCAATTCCGAAAGCAGGGGAGGGGGGCAGCTGTCTCACAGGCCTTACCAGCCCGCAGCCAGCTGCTTCTTTTAATTCCCACTGTCCTTCATTTCAGGATTCCGGGATTCTTTGGAAAATTCACATCTGTCTTTCCCTCCTTTCTAAAATTTATTTCCCTCGATTTTCTCTTTTTCTTTCTTCTGAAGAAGGCTTCTCCTCTCGCCCACCATGGGATTCCAGGGGCTTGAACTTTGGGGGAGATGTCCATTGGCTTTCCAGCTTCCAGGAATTCTTTACTTGCCTGAAGGTATCTCTCTCCAACCTTCAGGACTTCAGTGGGTTTGTTTAGATGTAAATCCATTTTGATTGGATTTAAGAAAGAGATAAATACGTGTCACCCGTGAGGAAAGTTCCATCGAAACTTTTCTATGTAAACTTTATCCTTAATCTTTTAAAATCACAGTAATGAGTTTATGTCATAGTCTTTCCCCCAAAGCCCTGTCTTTCCCCCTCAGGCCCACAATCTTCCCTCCCTTACGGGCCAGCACAGAGCAGTTACAGCAGACAGAAAAATGTTATTTAAAATTTAAGCCAAGCATCATCATTTCTGCTCACATTCTTAGCACTCAAGGTTGGGTGTCAAGATGAATATTCCTGGAAAAAAGTATCGCTACTGACCCAGTTCGTGAGGAAGCAGATGACCCATTGTCTAACAAGGAGAGAGTCTTTAGATGTGTCCAGGGAGGCCTGGGGCTGAATTAAGGAGAGCTGAATTGCTTTGCAGAATAACATGAGACAATTACTGGCAGGGCCTGCGAGTGGGAGAAGGCTAAAATCCATAACAGGATGCTGAGGCCTGGATTATTGGAAACAGCGAAAGGACTTTTAAAAAGATAGAAATTGAATACGTTACCAGCTCATCTTTGATGCGAATCCCCTTTTTTCTTTCTTTTTTTTTTAAAAAAAATATATATATATATATATACATATACATACACACACACACACACACACACACACACACACATATATATATATATTTTAAAATATATTTTATTGACTTTTTTTTACAGAGAGGAAGGGAAAGGGATAGAGAGTTAGAAACATCAATGAGAGAGAAACATCAATCAGCTGCCTCCTGCACACCTCCCACTGGGGATGTGCCCGCAACCAAGGTACATGCCCTTGACCGGAATCGAACCCAGGACCCTTGAGTCCGCAGACCGACGCTCTCTCCACTGAGCCAAACCAGTTTCGGTGAGTCCCCTTCTGTACTCCAAAATTTGAGTAAAGTATGTTAGGCTCAAATATGCCCTTTGAAAAAGGCCATGTTGTTGGTTTGGTACAGAGCAGAGAAAGGGGAGCAATGGGGGAAGAAATCAAAGTGAAAAGAAGATTCCAGGGGTAGCAGATACTAAGGTTCGAAATTGACCTTCAGTATGGAAGCTTCTGGGATTCTTCAGGAAACTTTGGGAGGGAAAGGAATGTGAAGTTTCTGCTGAATCTGGGTTACATATTTATCATGTGAACTTGCACTTAATTGTGTGTGCATATATATTCGTTACAAACGCCGTAGGTGTAGGAATTTGAACTTTTTATTCTGTGCAGCTAACTTTTTCCTGACTAGGAGTCTGGCACTGCAGTGTGTATGTTATATGCTTTCATTTAATAGTTTAAAAATCACTGAACATATTGAATCTCCATTGGTCCATTCATACCCCTACTTACTCTTTGTGCACAAAAAGAAAAAAAAAAACCCTTTCTGACTGGGTAAGAAGTACAACTTTAAGGCAGAGTAGCCTGTTTGAGGATTAGATCCATAACAAATCTATTCTACAACTAGATGTTGAGGCATTGAAAAGGATTCATTTTCATGAAATGAGAAAAATTTATACACAAATAGAAATATACACGGTAGAATGCACAATCAATGAGTGGTTGAAAATTGGATTTACCCCTTATGTTTAATAATCATTGATTTTCTAATTCATATAAAGTAATGAGATATCTCTAGAAATAAACACCTGGTTTTTTTTTTGTTTGTTTGTTTTTTTATTGTTTTTATTTCTGCCTCCCCAGAATCCCTTCCTCTTTCTTTGGGTAAATAGTCATTTTATTTGATTTTGAGAAACCATCCCTCACCTGTTGCAGATCTGATGATCTATATTGATTTCATAGATGAAGGAAAAGAGGGAGAAAGATAGAAACATCAATGATGAGAGAGAATCATTAATCGGCTCCTCCTGCGTCCCCTCCAATGGGGATGGAGCCTGCAACCTGGGCATGTGACCTTAACCAGAATCGAACCTCAAACCCTTCAGTCTGCAGGCTGATGCTCTACTCACTGAGCCAAACTAGCTAAGGTGATCTGATGACATTTTCAATCAGTGTGTTCCTTTTCGCTTGGCCAAGACCTAAGTTTGTCATAGTCTTCCTGGAATTTGAATGCTAAGCCATGATTGAAGGTTTATAGCTAATGCTAACCTTAATGTAGTGTCCATTTGTTTCTGCTACCAAGATCCCCAGAACTGTTCTAATTATCACCCTTTCTGATTGGGTTGTTTAAACTCCACCCCCACTCCCCACCCTAAGCTACTTAATTCCAGTCCAATGAATTCCTTCTTTTCTAAAGTCAACCAGAGTCAGTTTCTGTTGCCTGCAACCAAACAACTCTAACTGATACAGCTCCTATCAAAGTTTCACTATTTAGAACCTCTGTAAATATTTGATAAATTAGTAAAAGAGTTGGGTGACAATGTCTTTTCAAATAAAAATGGACTTTCTCAAGCAATTATACTAAGTGTCCAGTTATTTTTTGTGATTTTTTCAGAAAGGACAGCATATTTTCCAAGTCTTCATGAGGGACATAGAAGGGGGGGTGGGTATGGTGGGAACCAGTCATGTTTCTCTATTTCTAGAGCATGTAAATTGAGGAGGAAGGACAGTCAGTGGTACCTCGAGATACGAGTTTAATTCGTTCCGTAACCTTGAGGCGTGGGAAACTATGAGATGCTCGAGTCGAGGTAAACTGGTGGGTCGTTTGCAGCCGGCTGATCCTCGAGATGACTCCTATCTCAAATGTTGCTCATATTTCAAAGCAAAAATCACTCGCTCAACAGCTCGTATCTCAAAAATCTCGTATGTTAGGGCACTCGTATCGTGAGGTACCACTGTATATAAATAATTCCTTGTCTATTTTTGTTTGTTCCATTAGTGACTTGTCCTACTGTGGCATAAAGACTAAAACTAAGGCCCAATATTATGTATGCCTTGACAGCTGAGGAAAACCAGGAAGGTCTCAAATGGTCTAACCACAGTTTTGTCTCCTGACTCTGTTCCTGGGAATAAGGTCTTCTAGCCCAATTACTACCACCACCACCACCACCACCACTACCCTTTCTTTTATCGTGGGGACTAGGCATGGTGCCTGCTTATCTTTGAATAGCAGGCTTAGTTCTCTGCCAGCCCATGGAATTACTCAAACAAGCTAATCACAACCTCCCATGGAGGTTAGGGGGCATCTCACTCTCTTAATACTACAAAGCCTGTCTCTGGCAGCCCCTGGTTAGTGGCTCTGTTTTCCATGCAGCCCCTGAGTGGCCAAGCGTGGTATATGGTTTTTCCCTCTCCTGGGCTATGAGACTATATGACTAACAAACTGCTGTCAGCTTCTCATGTGTAGCGTTGGGTGTCATGTGATTGGCCATCTCCCTAATCCAGGTAGGAATCCCTTCACCGATGGAGTGAATAAGAGGTGATTCAACATCTACCTAGAGAGATGCACTTGGGTAGGAGACAAGGACATGCATTGGCCACAGTCACTCTTTCATGTAGGAAATAATTCCAAGGATTGGAGCAACAACTGCAACGGGAGAAGCAAAAGCTAAAAGCTCTCATTCTCAGCAGAGAGCCGGGAGAACCTCGTTTATAACAGGGGAATGAAAAGACCCAGGACTGTCTCCTGCGTGGCTGTTCTTAGAAGGCCAAGTGGAAGCCAAGGCTCACCGTGACCCATCCCTCTCACCAGGAGACCAGAGTGGGCTTTGAGACCCAAAACCAGCCTCATAATAAGAAAGGTACCTTTGTTTAGAATGCTACCTATACATGGATGTGAGGCTTCAAAATCCAGGCCATCTTTCCGTTGAGCATAACTATCAGGTACCACTTACAACCACACAAAATGAAGCGAGGTGTTTGGTGACTGATCTTCTCTCCCAGAACTGTGTCTTATGCCAAAGAAATGGCTTTCGAATGGTAAAATGCACTACTTTCCCCACCTCCAGGCCAACCCAACCTCATTCTATGTTCTGACTACTAAAGATGCATAAGAGGCATCAGTTCCCTTCCTGTTCCCCTTTGAAAACTGTTTTAATCTTCATAAGTGTTTCACTTCTGAGATATTCATCTTGTAGTTCATTGACTTCATCTTATGGTGGCTCAACGATGGAGGTTGGAGTCCCGGAGATCTGTGTTTGAACGCTGGCTTGGTCTCTTATTAAGCAAGACGGTAGATGGGCTCTGCATGTGGATTTCCTTGTATGTAAAAGGGTGGGCTGCTGTGAATACTTAATGAGATCACATATGTCAATCCCTGGCACGGTGCCTAGTGAATAACAGATCCTTAACTCTTGTTAGTTTCCTCTCTTTGCCATCCCTTTCATTTGTAAATGGATTTCTGGATCAGCAAAGGTTACTACATATAAACAGAGGCAAGAGGACAGAATCTATGTGGAGTATGAGATCCAAAGTTGACAAAAGGATATGTGAGGTCTAGGGAGAGTGCATGGCCGCCTTCTAGAAGTGTCCATAGAGTGAATTACAGCATAAATGCGGAGGCAGTGTGTAGGGTAGGGTCAGTCCTGTGTGTGTGTGTGTGTGTGTGTGTGTGTGTGTGTGTGTGAATGGCTTTCACAGGTAGAAGAAGAAAAGTGAGCTTGCTCTAAAACTGTCTCTTTAGGCAGGTGTGTGAGCAGCCACAGGGACTCTGGTTTTAGCCTTCTCATACAGCTCCAGAGCCTCTCCCTTCCCTCCTTTAGACTTCCCATGCTCATTCCCCCTTGTTTCCTTGAAACTCCGCCTTCCAGTTTGTTAACAAGTTATAAAGGATTTGAAGAACTCACTGACACTGGCATTGGTAATGACATCATCAAAAGGGACTGTGTCTTATGCCACAGAAATGGCTTTCTAACAGTAAAATTTTGTGAGTGAAGAGCTGAGGGTGGAATTCATAACTTGGGAGAGGTGTATTTTCAAGTTGGACTCTGCAATTAGACATGCCCATACAGTATTTGAATCCTGAATCCATCGCATAATACCTATTAGATCTTACACAAGTGACCCTCTCTAAGCCTCAGTTTTCCTTATCTGTGTAACAGGGATAATAATACCTCATAGGATGATCACGAAGACTCAAGGAAATAGTTTAGACTCATACTGACGCTCAGTAAATGTTAGTTGTTATTGTCATTATTGTTTTTCATTATTTACACGACATCCTGTTTTATTGGCAATGATCAATTCTTCCCATATGTAAGGCTAACCCAGTATCGAGGAAAGATGGAGGATTCATTTCATCTGAATTCGTTGTAAAAAGAAGCATATTCAGGTCGTTTGGATCCCTGCCCACCCTGGTCTGAATTCATAGCTCTCACATTTCTTGTCTTTTCCAGGCAGAGAGGAGAAGCTGCATGTTTCATTGCTGATGAGTTTAATTCTAAGATAAATTATGCTACCTGCTTAGCATATTGTTAAATTAGGCTGGCTCCCTATCTTCTTAAATGCACATTTGGGGATGGATGGATTTAGAATTAAAAAAAATTTTTTAAAGCTTTGCTGACCATAGATTTAAGTCATTACCGTTTCCCTCTACTTTCACATGGATAAACATGGACAAAAATATAATCAGTGAGTGGCTCATTTGAATAAAGTGAAACAGCCAAGGAAGATGTAATAAAGCTTAGGGTTTGGTGGTTCTTGGTTTGCAGCTGTACTTTGTGAAGCCGTAGCCAGTAGGAAGTTGGGGATGCTAACTGTGCCCTTTGTGAATGAAGAGAGGAAGGAGTCGGCCTTCCATTTGACCAGGCCTTGATCTCTGGAGTTAAAGAGAAGGGGGGTGTAGGTAATTCCTCCTTCGGAACCATGCTTCTCAGGGACAGCTGTTTTCCAGCTTATGGGGAGGAAGAATGCGAGGCTGGGAGCCAGCCTTGGCTGAGGGGTGTGCAGACTTCCTGCTCTCCCCCAGTTGTCCCTAATGCATTCCGCATGGGCTGCGGTCGCTGGACTGCTCTGTACATTAAAAGGATGGAAATAAGGATCAATTTCTAAAGTCACAGCCCTCTAAATTTGTGCAGAATTTCAGACACAGGCACTTGAGCGAAGATGAAAAAATCTCATAGGTAGCAGGTAATAAATATCATTTTTCCAGATATGGGGAAAACTTCCCTTCCAAAAAGACTGCTGTGGAGACTAAACTGAGAAAGAATTCCAACTCCCAAATCTACACCCGGCGGGTCATTTTGATAATTCCGTGTTCTCCATCTCTAACACCAGTACCATCTTTCAAGCCATACTCACAGACTGGTTATAAGAACTATACCAAATACACGGTGTCATCCGATGAGGCTTTTATTCTTTTTTAAAAAAATGTATTTATTGATTTTTTTTACTTTTTTTTAAAATTTTTTTACAGAGAGGAAGGAAGAGGAATAGAGAGTTAGAAACATCACTGAGAGAGAAACATCCATCAGCTGCCTCTTGCACGCCCCCTATTGGGGATGTGCCCGCAACCAAGGTACATGCCCTTGACCGGAATAGAACCTGGGACCTTTTAGTCCGCAGACCGACGCTCTATCCACTGAGCCAAACCGGTTTTGACGTATTTATTGATTTTTTACAGAGAGAAAGAGAGAGGGATAGAGAGCGTTTTTATTCTTGAAGGTTAAAAAAAAAATCTGGGCACTTATCCCAGAGAAATGAAAACTTAACATCCACACAAAAACATGTACACAAATGTTCATAGCAGCTTTATTTGCAATAGCCAAACATGAAACACAGCCCAGATATCCTTCAGTGGGTGCGTGGGTAAACACACTGTGGTCCATACACACACCGTGGAACGCTACTCAACAATAGACAGCAGCTGACAACCTGTGCCAACTCAGATGGATCTCAAGTGAAGGATGATGGGTTTAGAAAGCCAGTCTGGGAAGGTCACATACAGTATGATCCTTCCATTTATGGGACAGTCTTGAAATGACAAAATTTTAGAGATGGAGAACAGATTAGTGGTTTCCAGAGGATTGGGGCGGGGGAGAGGGGAGTGGAATGGGGATTGTGGTCATAAAAAGGCAAGACAAGGAATCTATAGTGATGGATCTCTTCTGTATCCAGGCGGCGGAGGTGATTGCAGGAATCCACACAGGCAATATAAGCTTACATAGAATCAAATACACGTGCCAATAAGTGCCTGTGGAACTCATGAAATATGAAGAAGGCCAGTGGCGTGTATCAAGGTCATTGTCTAATTGTGACAAGGCACTAGAATGATGCCATTTGTGATCATTGGGGGCAACTGGAGACAGGGTCCAAAGGATCTCTCCGTATTATTTCTTTTAACTACATGTGAATCTATAATTACCTCAAAAAAATTAACTTTAAAAATACTAGACCATGACTGGCCTAGTAAGTAAGATATTAATCTCACCGTGCAGGTCAGCTGAATTTCATGGTACAGTTTTTCTGCCTGTCTGTATTTTATCCATTTATATTTCCATATATGCGTTTGGAGCAGAGTGAGTTTTCCAAGAAGAATCCGTGCCGCCATATTAACCCAGCAGACCTTGCTTTGATGAACCGTAGAGCCATTCAAAACAGTTCTAAAGCTCTACTCAGAGTCAGCGCTGGCAGCCATTCCATTCAGACAGTCCTCCCCTGGGGTTGACAACTTCACGCTCATTTGAAGTGTTCATGATATCACTAGGTTCTTTACAAGAGTTTTATTAAGTTATACAAGTAATTCATCTTCTCTATAGAAAATGTAAGAATGCCAATGAGCCAGAGAAAAAGGTAAAAAAAAAAAAAATCAAAGAACCCAACTAATTTCTAACCTGATTTTGGAAAGTATAAACTTGTCACCTGAGGATAAACCCCCAAACCATTGTGCTGCTGATGGGGACTTTTAGTACTAAAAGCGTGTATTAATTCAGAATACAGCTCTTTATTTCATAGAACTCAATTGACAAGCATCAGTCATTTGCTTCTTCCTCTTTCTCTTTACTCCCCACCACTCCCAAGAAGTGATGGAGAGTCAGAATTCCACACGTCCGAATACAAATGTGTGTTCTGGCCAAAACCGGTTTGGCTCAGTGGATAGAGCGTCGGCCAGCGAACTGAAAGGTCCCAGGTTTGATTCTCGTCAAGGGCATGTACCTTGCTTGCAGGCACATCCCCAGTGGTGAGTATGCAGGAGGTAGCTGATCAATGTTTCTCTCTCATCGATGTTTCTAGCTCTCTGTCCCTCTCCCTTCCTCTCTATGAAAAATCAATAATATATATATATATTTTTAAAAATGTGTGCTCTCTTAGGAGATCACGGGAGAAATGGAAGAGTTCCATGTAAGCCACAAAGCAAAACTTCATCACCCGGGGCTTACTAAGCTTCGGGGGAAATGTAAAATAAATCAGATAATCCCGCTTGCGAGAGTCAGAAAGCTAGTGCTTACATATTCCAGCATCAGTGGTCCAGGACAGGTGTTGGGCTCAACGAACATAATCACAGGCCGATAGATTCGCAAGGAAGTGGCATGTTGATGTCTATAAAAAGAGGTGGAGGGCGGTCACAGATTCCAGCGAAGTCATCGCTCCTCGCCAAGTTCTAAGGCGATCCCATTAGGCCAGCAGAAAAGAATTTGATAAGCAACGGTCAGGTCTCCAAAACAGTCCCTCGTGTTTGTATGCTAGGCCCTTAAGTGTGTGGCCCAGCCCCCCTGTTGTCAGGGGAGGAGGCGGTGATGGAAACAGCTTACAGTCTTGGCTCATAGCATCCTCGGATACAGGCACGGGGGTTCAGACGAAGGCTGGATCTATGAGGAAGCATCAGCAGGTGCTTTGGGGTGGGCTGGTCTGCGGTCACATGCTGGCCTCCCAAGAAAGCCAAGAGCTGACCGGGCTCCCTGTTGTCCGAGCGGCTAGTGGACACTTCATTGGTTTTTTCAGGCCTGAAGGCCTGAGAGTCGTTCCTGGCAGATGCTAACTTCATCGGCGTACGAGTCTGGAACGCGTCTCCCCAATTGTCCTTCCGGCTCTGAGCTGGGCCCAGCCAAAAGCAGTTGTATTGACTCCTTAGAAAGAACAGACAGCTCCTGATCAGGACACCTTGTCACAGATGCACCTGCTTCCAAGGAGGCAAGCAGCTAATCCACGAAACTGGCAAGGTGTGCCACGGGGCTCCCGGCGTCTGTCAAGGCCTCCGGGCCCGGCTGGGGTACCCGCCTAAGTTCCAAGCAGTGATCTTCATCGGGAAGGCAGGCCGGGGTCGCAGGGGTAAATATTTAAATCACCCGGAGAACCTTTTCAAAACACACATTTCTCCACGCTGGCCCTATCGAATCAGAATTTCTTAGAACGAGATTGAGAACGAGTGTGGGAACATAAACAATGCTCATTGGTACACCCAGTCTACTCCCTTCCTTACTGTGGTGGAGACCCCGTTCCAATGATCACGTGGCATTATCCAAGGAGAAGGAGAAGGGAGGGAGTTAGGTTCACACACAAAATGTCAGAACATGCCAACAAGGGAGGCAGTCTATATGTACGTTATAAACATAATCTCCGGAAAGTATCTTCCGGTGCACACAGATATACACCAGAAGCGAGTTTTCTTTTTCTCCCCGCTCCCTTTTGATGGATACAATATATTAGGTGAATGACTATATCTATTCACTGTTTTTTTTGCTCATTAGTCTTAAAATCAAACATGTACCCTTATCTCAAATGCACAGCCAAGGGAACTCACAAATGCAAAGCAACAAGTTCATGTGTTGTATGACCATTATGTGGTGGGATGTGCCTTTCGCATACCTCTGCTCTGTGTCACACCCGGGAATGTACATATGAGCATAAGGTGAGCAACCCTGGGAAAATATTAAAAAGAATAGATGACTGAAATCGAAACGATATGGCCCTCACATGTCTGCAGAAGGAGGAGGGAAGTGAGGGGCAGGGAGCTGCAGGGAAGAGAGGGGGGATATTCAGTGGTCAGTAGGCGGGGTGAGGGGGAAGGTTAGAGAGGAACAGAAGGAGCCACAGAGCCTGGGATTGCAGAGGACAGGGCAGGCAGGAGGGCAGGGACCTGGGTGGCCTGACAGGGAGGAAGAGGAGCAGGCCTGCACCCGGAGGAGAGAGGCCAGAAAAGTTGTGGACCTAGAAGCAGGAGGGAGCCTCAACCTGCTCCCTCTCCACCCGCCTCCCCCACACACACTTCCTGGGCTGGTGGCGGAGAGAGAGGCGAGGGTTCAGAGAGATGCAGGACCTTCTGAGCCTCTCCAGCTGTGAGTGGCTGGTCTGGCTGCACCCGGGTCCGAGTCCCTGTGCCGTGTCTGACTCCAGCGACGGCTCCTCTTTGCGCCCCATTGTCTAACCAAACCCCGAGACGAGACAATTTCTTCCTAGCTAAGTGCCCTCCTTGAAAAGCGATTTTGTCACAATTAACGTGATGGATGCTCGAGACGAGACAGCTTTTCACATTAAATTAAATCGCTTCCACTTCTCCACGGTCCTCCCTTCTGCCTCCCAACCGCACTCCCCAGGTCCCCGATGATGAGTTAGGCTCCGTGCTCTCTGCCGCCCAACGGGAACCCTCCCTGGGGAGGACCCCTCACTTTCTTGGTAACCGGTTTGAGTGCCATCCATTTGGGTCTGTCCCCCACCCCCCCACCCCCCTCCATTCTCTTTCCAAAGAGAGCGCTCTGTTCCTCCTGGCGTTTCCAGCTGCTGACTGATCCAGAGGGAGCACACCGCCAGGAAAAGCGGGTTTTTCATTCCGCCCCACGGAAGCCTTCTGTGAACCAAGTGTAGACGCCCAGCCTCCCTTCCTCGGAGCAGTGGGGGTTCATAGTCCCAGAAGACCCCCTGGCCCGCTGACTGCCAGGCCCCTGGTGCCCCCCGAGTCCTGCTCCACCTGCCAGCCACAGCGCTTTCCCCGCTCCCACCCCATCCCCGAGATGCCACCCAGACAGCCTCCCGCCCCAGCCCGCAGATGTGCAGGAAGAGACACCGTGATCCGTGGCTGCTGCGTGCAATATCCTCCGGGGACGGCCTAGAGCAGCGGTTCTCAACCTTTTTCAATGCTGTGACCTTTTCATACAGTTCCTCATGGGGTGGTGACCCCCAATCTTAACATTATTTCCGTTGCTACTTCATCACTGTCATTTTGCTACTGTTATGAATCATCATGTAAATATCTGTGTTTTCTGATGGTCTTAGGCTCTACAGCAGGTTGAAAACTGCTAGCAAGGTCACCTAAGACCATCGGAAAACAGATATTTACATGATGATTCATAACAGGAGCAAAATGACAGTGATGAAGTAGCAACGACAATAATGTTAAGATTGGGGGTCACCACCACATGAGGAGCTGTATGAAAAGGTCACAGCATTAAAAAAGGTTGAGAACCGCTGTTCTAGAGACCACAGGCTGGCTGCGTGTGGTTCCGGGAGCCCTAACCCTGCCACGCCCGCTGGGCAATGCTTCATTCTGACTCAGCTCAGGCTCGCCAGGCAGCCGATCCCCAAACGAGTGGACCGAAGGGCTGCACCCACACCAGCGCCCACTGATCGGAAGATCGGTGCCTCGAAGAGAAGAAGCCCTCGGCAGCCAGGGGGAAAGGATGCACGAGAGGACAAATGGCGTCGGGGGGAGGCAAACGCCATTTCACATACTGCCCAGTGGTTCTGTGCATTGATAATTCTTTTTTTTTAAATGGAGTTTTTTTTTTTTTTTTGTTTTGTTTTAAATATATTTTATTGATTTTTTACAGAGAGGAAGGGAGAGAGATAGAGAGTTAGAAACATCGATGAGAGAGAGACATCGATCAGCCGCCTCCTGCACGCCCCGCAGTGGAGATGTGCCCGCAAGCAAGGTACATGTCCCCAACCGGAATCAAACCCAGGACCTTTCAGTCCGCAAGCCGATGCTCTATCCACTGAGCCAAACCAGTCTCTGCGGTAATTCTTTTTGAGAGTACAACTTTTTATTTTATTTCATCTCGGCGTGTTGTGCTTTCGATGGCATTTGCCTAGGAAATAAATCATGCTTCCGCTTCCCATAATATAAACAAAGGAAACAAGTATCTATCTAAAACCCGGCAAAAATATACTGATTATGCAGATTTCCTTGTTGCTGTTCTCACATCCAGTCAGCATGTCGATAGCGAAGATGGCACATGTTTTTTTGTGGTTTTTTGTTTTTTTTCCATAAAGGGCCAGAGAATAAATAAATATTGTAGGCTTCTCAGGCTATCTATTTTCTGTTGCAACGAGTCAACTCGGCCATTGTAACGCGAAAGCAGCACGGGCAGCATGAACATGACTGGTCACGACTGTGTCCCAATAAAACTTTATTTACACAAACAGGCAGGGGGCCGGGTTTAACATATAGGCCGTAGTTTGCCGGCTCCTAGAATGTAAGCAGCATAAGGACAAGCGAGTCCTGTAGTATGCAAAGTTGGCTGATGATGGAGGGGGGGAAATAGCTACTGTTACCGAGAACTAATTTTGTGCCAGGCATGGGGCTCAGGGTCTATAAACATTGTCCAATGAGGCGGGTGTTTCGACCCATTTTGCAGATTGAGAAACTGAGGTCAGAATGCTAAGCAGCTAAGGAAGATCGCCTGGCTGAGTGGGGGAGTCCTTGGTCCTGCTTTTCTATCGGTGTGGGTGTGGCCTGGTGGGTGCAGTGAGCACTCGAAGGCATGAAGTTGGGGGTCTGTGTCACAGTACTCAGGAAATACTTGGGCTCAGCACCCCCAGAATTGTACTCTCAGTTTCACATAAAAGCTGAGCTGCTCAGCAGTCTTGGAACAAGAATGGTCCCTGGGGTCACAGGGTCTAGGGAAGTGGTGAGGGGGGTGTGTGCTCCAGAACCGGAGTGCCCGGGTCCAGCTCTCGGTCCTGCTGTCCCCCAGTGGGGGTGACTGTGCCCATTGGTTTACGTCTCTGCACGTAAGCATCCTCATCTGCCACCTGAGAGAGTGGTGTTACGACGCAGGAGGGCTGTCGAGTGGATTAAAGGAATCGATAACACAGGTGAAATGCTTAACACGGCGCATGGTGAGTGTTGCTATTTTAACACCCAATATAGGTCATGGCAAGGAGAGGCTGTTTGCCATGTGACTGGCGGACGAGGCTTGTGATCAGCGGGCGGGCAAAGGAGAGAAGGAACAGGAAGACAGCGGGAGAGATGAAGAAGGGAGAGGAGAGTAGTAGGAGTGAGTAGACGGAGGGCATGCGTGGCCTAAGAGCAGTTGCTTGGGAAATGGCATTTCGTGCGTGCCATGCTCACATCTGCAGCTGGCAGGGAAAAAAACGATTATGTGCCGAACCCCTGATGCCTCTGGGTATATTTGGTATATATCCTCCCAGAATGTTATATCTATGCGTCCCAGAGAAATGTCCGATGTGTCTCAGACTTTCTTTTCATATTAAAATAGTAATCCTGCTGAAACCGGTGTGGCTCAGCGGATAGAGCATCGGCCTGCGGACTGAAAGGTCCCAGGTTTGATTCCGGGCAAGGGCATGAACCTTGGTTGCAAGCACATCCCCAGTAGGGGGCGTGCAGGAGGCAGCTGATCGATGTCTCTCTCTCTCATCGATGTTTCTAGCTCTCTCCCTCTCCCTCTCTGTAAAAAAATCAATAAAATATATTTAAAAAAAAATAGTAATCCTGAGAGCTGCCCTCCAGGTGAATGAAGGGGGGCCCGCCCCTTCTGAAACGGGGTGTCTGGCTGGGGAAGGACCGCACGTTCCCCAGCCCGCCCTGGTCGCTCTCCTCACCTCCTGCTCTGATTGGACAGCTGGCCGGGCTCCCCTTTCAGCATCGGTGAGGGCTCTGCCGGCTGCTGCTGCTCGCTGAAGCCTGCTTTGCTGCAGAGCGTGGGGACCAGCCTTTCCCCTTATTCCCCAGAGCCCAGCCAGCGTGAGGCAGTCATGTCTAACTGACTTTATTTTTAAATATATTTTATTGACTTTTCACAGAGAGGAAGGGAGAGGGATAGAGAGTGAGAAACATCGATGAGAGAGAGACATTGATCAGCCGCCTCCTGCACACCTCACCACTGGGATGTGCCCGCAACCAAGGTACATACCCTTGACCGGAATCGAACCTGGGACCTTTCATTCCGCAGGCCGATGCTCTATCCACTGAGCCACACCGGTTTCGGCTCTAACAGACTTTAAAGGTTTCAGGCTCACCACGAGAGAATTCCAGTTTGGGGAAGGAAGCTTACAGCTGAGCACCGACATTGCTGTGTCCAGCATCTGGTAACCACCATATCCCACGGGTCACCTCTTCCTTAAACCCTGACTTGGACACTACAAAGAAAGAAGTATCAGTAGACAGCATAATGACAATGACGGATCAGACTGTACATCCTAGGAAGGTGGGAGCTACGTGTCTATTGCTTTCTGTCTCCCTTCACTTAGCACAGCGCTTTGACACACAGTGGGGCCTCCATTTTTTTGACACACAGTGGGTGCTGCATAAAACCTGCTATTTGAACATGGAGGAGCTCTGTAGAGGTCCCACTGCCCGTGATGACGGCAGACTTGGGTGATGTCAAACAGAGTTTTTCTTTTGCAGCTGGATTTGGCTGGTTCTGCAGGTTCAGAGTTTCCCCAACGACAGGGACCTTAGCACAGAACATCTCCCTGCTCCGTAGCCCCTGACAAATACCAATTTCAGCTTCTCTGCCGGAACTGAGAATCTGCTGAAATATTAAAAGTAACATATTTTTATCCCCAAAATATGTTGAATATATTATTTTACATAGGCAAGGTCATTGTTCTGTATCATATTTCCTTCACTCCCCTTCTGCCTTTGAAAGTATGTGTCAGCATGATTTTTAAGGACTGCATACTGTCCCATAGAATGTCGTCAATGTACATAATTTTGTTATTCACTCTTCTTTCACTGTACATGGTGCTATTATAAAGCCAGTTGGTCCTTGAACAATATGGGTTTGAACTGCCTGGGGTCCACTTATACATGTATTTTTTTCAATATATATCAGTATTGTCTTCAGTCTATGATTGGGAATCCACTGATAGGGAGGGCCAATTGTATGCATTGGTCTGTGCCATGTATATAGGCGACCAGAGCACCCGTGAGTCTTGGTATCCACAGGGGGTCCTAGAACTGATCTCCTGAAAATGCTGAGGGACAACTCAGTTTTGGAGGAGTCAAAAATCATGCATGCGTTTTTGACTGCACAGGTCAGCACCCCTAAGCAACATGTTGGTCAAGAGTCCATAGTAGTGTGACAATGACTGTTCTTATACTTAAATCTGCCGGAAACCAAACATTGTCTCACTAACAGAAAGATGTGGACAGGAGACCAGAAGGCTGGTCCACCTTCATTGCTCTGAAAGGTCAGAGCTAATCACTCACTGTTTAGTGGAAACATTGTTCGCTGAAGCAGCCTCTACCTGTTTCTCTCATGTAAATTTCTGTTCTTGGAATTTCCTGCCTAAAGGTCATGGGTGTATCCCATAGTCTTAATAAAATGAATAGCAAGGCCAGAGCAGAGGGTAGTCTTTTCACTAGAGAAAGGCTCCCACCTGGCCCCCCAATATCGCCAAATTAATACTTTTCTAGTCTCTCTTTTCGTTTGCGTGCGGCCTCCTCCAGAACCCGAACCCTGAACGGGAACCCTGAACCATGCGGGACGTGAAAGAAGTTCCCACATAAATCTTTGTCTGTGGTTCATACTACTTCCTTAAGACAGATGGCTGGAAATGGAAATGAAATGATGGATCAAAATGTATGAATACTGTTATGGCCCTTGTACTTCTGCCAAATCACTCTCCAGAAAGAGTTTCCCCATTTAGACTCTCACCATAAAGTATGAAAGTGCTTATTTCATCAAGTTCTTCCCAGTGTTACATCATTGAAAAAATCTCCTTTAGTCTGATAGATTAAAAAAAAAAATAGATGGTGAGCGTTGTTTTACATTGTGCTCCTTTGATGACTACTGAGTGGAAAGACAGTTTCAGAAGCCAGGTTGGCATTCACAGTGCCCAGCCATCACGGACACTGCAACCACCGCCATGAACACGTGCAAGCTTCCTGCGTGCCACTTCCTTTAAGGCCATGCCCTGCTGCTGAGCAGAAGGCCAGGAAGGGTCTGGCAGCCCGGTTTCCGCCATCTGTTGGGTGCTTCTTACGAAGCCCAACTATGGAGCAAAGGAACACCTAATTAGTCTTTTTGGGAATTATTTCAAGCCTTCTGCAGTAAAAGGCCTCAAGTTGATTTATTTCCCAGAATCCTATTGGTAGCTGATGCCTTTTTAAATCAAGTCAGCCCACATGACCGGACAGGCGTGGTTTCAGCCTGCCGTCAAGGAGTCTCTCCCGTTCTAAGAGATGGTCCAGAGGAATCACCTTGGCGCCTGGGCCATCTCTACCAGGCCCTGTGACTGCAAAAGAGCGAGTCAGGCGACAGGAGGTGACAGCACTGAGGCACAACCAGGGACAGCACATGTGGAGGCACAATCGGGGACAGCCCGCGTGGAACTGATCTCCTTGCTGGTGGCTGACGCCGAGGCACTGAGCCCTGGGTGAGAGCCCTGAGCTGAGCCCAGGTCAGTGGTTCTCAACCTTCCTAAGGCCGAGACCCTTGCATACAGTTCTTCATGGGGTGGTGACCCCCCAACCATGAAATGTTGCTACTGTGATGCATCATGATGTCAATATCTGCATTTTCCGATCGTCTTAGGCGACCCCTGTGAAAGGGTCGTTCGACCCCCAAAGGGGTCGCGACCCACAGGTTGAGCACCACTGGCCTAGGGGAACTTGGCCTTGGCCTCTAAGGTGGGGACGAGGAGAAGGCGCTCCCTGGGATAGAGACGCATTCTCTCCTGGGACTGATTCCTCCACAAAGCTGCTTTTGCCGAAACCGGTGTGGCTCAGTGGATAGAGCGTCAGCCTGTGGACTGAAGGGGCCCAGGTTCGATCCCGGTCAAGGGCATGTATCCTGGTTGCGGGCACATCCCCAGTAGGGGACTAGCAAGAGGCAGCTGATCGATGTCTCTCTCTCATCGATGTTTTTAACTCTCTATCCCTCTCCCTTCCTCTCTGTAAGAAAATATAAATAAAATATATTAAAAAAAAAAAAAGCTGCTTTCGCCAGTAACTTCCCAGGCCAGACTGTGCGCTTCCAAGCAAAAGTCATTCGCTTCCCAAGCCACCCCCCACCCCCTTGTTGTGCTTCCAAGAACCTCAATGTCTGGCGAGGAGGAGAGCGGACTGTCGCCCCCGGGGATCCTGGAAACACAGTGTCACCCCCTCCTTCCTGTCCGCCCACCCCGCCGTCCGGACGGTTCTGCTCCCTGGGGCCGCGGTTCATCGAGAGCACATCTGGAAACCAACCCGAAGGCTGACACGGGTCTGCACGACCTGGCACAGTCCAAAGCCAAGGCCGTCATCGGCAGATGTCCGAGGGGCCGCGACCCCGCCCGCCTGCCCGCCCCCGGCATTTCACACGCCCATGGCGACACTCTGGGGCTCCGGAGGCAGACACGGCCGCTCCCGGCTCGCAGGCTCCGCTTTTCCTGACCGAGTGGGGGGCCAAGAGGAAAGGAAACCAGACGCCTGTTACTTCTGAGGACGGCAGAAGGGTAGCCAACTCCCAAACGTTCCTTCTTCCTGGCACGGGGGCCTGGGGGGCAAACCAGAGGGGAGACTATAGACATCTGCGTGCTGCCAGAGGCCAGGCCTGCTGCGTCCACGTACATGTTTCCTGGGCAGTTGCAGTATTTTTTTAAAAATATATATTTTATTGATTTTTTTACAGAGAGGAAGGGAGAGGGATAGAAAGTCAGAAACATTGACAAGAGAGAGACATCGATCAGCCGCCTCCTGCACGCCCCACAGTGGAGATGTGCCTGCAAACTAGGTACATGCCCCCGACCCGAATCGAACCTGGGACCTTTCAGTCCGCAAGCCGACGCTCTATCCACTGAGCCACACCGGTTTCGGCAGATGCAGTATTTTTGAATGGACAGTTGGAAGTATGTACACAGGAATGAGTGCCTGGGATCGCTTCCCTCCTGGGTGCTGCGGGCGGGGCAGCGATGCTGGTTGCTGCCACTGGGGTGAGTGATAAGGGGCTCAGCCCTGGCTGATGTCTCCCTGCCTCTCTCCTGCCTTCTCCCCAGCCCACCACGAGGCAGGGGCCGCTATTCCTTCCTTTCTCTTTTTTAATAATATACCGTGGTACCTCGAGATGCGAGTGCCCTAACATACGAGATTTTTGAGATATGAGCCGTCGAGCGAGCGATTTTTGCTTTGAAATACGAGCAACAGTTGAGATAGGAGTCATCGCGTGGATTGGCCGGCTGCACACGACCCACCCGTTTACCACGACTCGAGCGTCTCATAGTTTCCCACGCCTCAAGGTTACGCAACGAATTAAACTCGTATCTCGAGGTACTACTGTATATGTTAAGAGGGCAGATTATATGAGAAGTGGTTTCATTGAAAAACATCATCAAAGCCGTAACCAGTGGATAGAGCGTCAGCCTGCGGATTGAAAGGTCCCAGGTTCAAATCCGGTCAAGGGCATGTATGTACCTTGGTTGCTGGCACATCCCCGGTGGGGGGTGTGCAGGAGGTGGCTGATTGATATCTCTCTTTCATTGATGTTTCTAACTCTTTATCTCTCTCCCTTCCTCTCTGTCAAAAATCAATAAAATATATTTGAAAAAAATAAAAACATCATTAAAATGGCGAGAACAGGATGAACTTATTAACTGTGAAATATCTCCAGCAAGTATGAGATCCTCGCCTTTACAATAACCAATGCGTGTGCTGCTTCTATGTTCTTGACGGGGGAGGAAACTGATATGTCACCAGTTAAAAGTTAAGCATGGACCATATCAGCCACCGGTTCCTGCCGGTTTAACCATGCAGTGTTGTCTAAACAGGTCTCCTCTGCCCTCCGTCCATCCGTCCCTCCCAGGCCTGCTTTCATTACTCTAACTGAGCCCTCAGCATCCCTCCGTGGACCAATGAGACGGCCTCGGGTGGGACTACCCCCTCTGGCCCTGTCCCTCGGGGTTTCTGAGCCACGGGCTTGTCTCAGTGCAGCCTGGCCGTGTCCCCTCCTCCGTGGGAACCTGAGCAACTCCTCACCGGTCAAAGCGCCTTCGCACGGCCTCCCAGCCTCCTCCTCTCCTGCCTCTCCGGCCTCTCTCCTGTGCATCAGCCACATGTATAGTCGGAAAAGACTCCCCTTGTAAACCCACTGTCCCCCAAAATTACACATCACACGGGAGGTGGGGAGGCCGGGGGTCAGCCAGGACCTCCCTACAGCTCTGCGCTTCTGTAGCTTCTACAACTCACAACTCACAGCCACCAAGAAGCTTCAAGCACTGAGATGCCGTGTGCTGATGCAGGAGACACTTTTGCTTTATGAAACACTAAGACATGCTGAAACCGGTCTGGCTCAGTGGATAGAGCATCAGCCTGCGGACTGAAGAGTCCCGGGTTCGATCCCGGTCAAGGGCATGTACCTTGGTTGCAGGCACATTCCCCAGTAGGGGGTGTGCAGGAGGCAGCTGATGGGTGTTTCTCTCTCATTGATGTTTCCAACTCTCTATTCCTCTCCTTTCCTCTCTGTAAAAAGTCAATAAAATATATTTTTAAAAAAAGAAAAAAAAAAAGAAGCACTAAGAGTGTCTCAGGGAGGATGAACGCATAGAGGGAACGCGCTCCACCCCTCATTCTGGTCCAGATTTCCGAAACTGCAGCGCTGCCCGTCTGCCCGGACTCTGCCCACTGGTGTGAGCAGAACGAGAGAGGACAAGAGTGCAAGGTCATGGAGAAACCGCGGAGTAAACGGTGGTGGTTATTAATTTTGCCCATTTACAAAGTTCTCCCACCTGCAGTGGCCAGATTAAACCCAGGATGTGTGGTTTTTTTGCCAAGTCTAGAGACCCTCCTCACCAGCCACCCCGCTTTCGGTTCATAGACTTCCCCTCCTGGCTCAGGAGGAAAGACGTGCCCAACTCTCATTCCAGCAGAGGTCGGCCCCAGTCGTGTACACGTAACCCAATGGGGGCCAGACTCACTTCCTGGGCTGGAAATAGGCCCTTTGGTGATGATCGTTAACCCAGGGTTTCTGGCACAGACACAGTGAGATCGGAAATGCCGAGGGAGAGGAGATGGACGGTGAGCAGAATGGACGCGGAGAAAGAACGCTGGTGGCTTTGAGTCCCCCATCAGTTTCTGAGTCCCCGGTTCCTGTAGCTTTTCCTTCAGGGCTCTGTGCTCCCCATTCCAGTGACCAGACTGATAAATCCTGTTGTACCCCATCAGCCATCCTGAGAGTGGTTTCTGCAGTTCCTGAAAGAGCTCCTCGCTCACATACAGGGAATCCTGGTGCCGGGCTTTATCTTTTCCTTAAGGAGCACATGGCAAATAGAGAAGGCATATAGGATAGAGGTGGGGGGTGCCATGAGCAGAGTTCACCTTTTTTTTTTAGTTTTTTTGTTTTTGTTTTGTTTTGCTTTGTTTTTATTTCAGAGAGGCAAGGAGAGGGAGAGAGGGAAAGAAACATCAATGATGAGAATCATTGATCAGCTGCCTCCTGTACGCCCCCTACTGGGGATGGAGCCCACAACCCAGGCATGTGCCCTTGACCAAAATCAAACCCGGGACCCTTCAGTCCACAGGCTGACGCTCTATCCACTGAGCCAAACCAGCGAAGGGGCAGAGTTCGCCTTTTATTCTACCCTTGTAGGTTTAGGAATCATTTGTAGCACAACCTGAAACCCACACTTCTTTCTCCCTCTCTCTTTTTTTTTTGTGTGTGTGTGAATCATCTACTTTCCATTCCCTGTGTCATAAAACCAAAGACCTCATTTTACACATGAAGAATCTGAAACTAGTTGAGATGAAATAGCTTGTGTTCGATTAAATGGCAAGACCCAGGTTTCAAATCCATGACTGTGTGTTTCAGATTATGGGAATTAATTTTCATATGAACCTAAGACAATAAAAAATGAGAAAGACAACTTCTATGTCTAAACGTCTACTGTGGTCAATGGGGAAACGTCAATGCTTGTATTCTTTTATGATCATTGATTGTGACTAATCACTAATCGGAAGGGCTGATTGTTAGTGATTCTCCTGGCAGTTGTATCTGTGATCACCGTCTTCCATTTGCTCTCAGATGCTGCCACTTTGGCAACTGGGGTGGCAGTGTGACCCAGGCCTGGTCAGTCACAGAACTCAATCCTCTGCCACAGGGATGGGTCTGGGAGGCGGTCATTGCTCGAGAAAAGGTAGTATAATTGGGCTCCTACCGTGAGATTTGTTTTTTATTAGATGTGATATGGGACACGTTTCCCTTTTAGGTTCTTTTTAAAAAAATATATATTTTATTGATTTTTTTTACAGAGAGGAAGGGAGAGGGATAGAGAGTTAGAAACATCAATGAGAGAGAGACATCGATCAGCTGCCCCCTGCACGCCCCCTACTGGGGATGTGCCCACAACCAAGATACATGCCCTTGACCGGAATCGAACCTGGGACCTTTCAGTCCGCAGGCCGACGCTCTATCCACTGAGCCAAACCAGTTTTGGCCCTTTTTGGTTCTTGAACAGGGTGAATGTGTGCCTGGAATGCTCTGCACCCATTCCTCCTGCCCTCTGGGGACATCTCTCTGCAGTTGGAGAGAAACTAACACAAAAGCACGAAGCAGAAACAAGTGGAAGACTTGGTCTTTATGACTTTCGGAGAATCGCCAGCTGTACCCGTTCCTGAGGATGGATTTATTCCTGCCCCTTCTCTCTTTATGAGAGTGAAAAAAAAAGTAACTTGTTTCACCACAATTATTTTGATAAAAATTTCTGACACTTGAAATAAACGTGGTTTTATTTCATTTGTGACACTGCTTTTCTTGGTGGGCACAGGTTATTGAAAGTGCCTATTTGTAATTTTCTTTTTTAAAAAAAATATATTTTATTGATTTTTTTTACAGAGAGGAAGGGAAATGGATAGAAAGCCAGAGACACTGATGAGAGAGAAACATCGATCAGCCACCTCCTGCACGTCCCCCATTGGGAATGTGCCCACAACCAAGGCACATGTCCCTGACTGGAATTGAACCTGGGACCTCTCACTCTGCAGGCTGACGCTCTATCCACTGAGCCAAACTGGCCTCAGCTGTTTGTAATTTTCTAAATAACAATCTGGTAAGAGCTAATAGAAATTCTAAGGATAGGTTTAAATTCAACATGCGTTTTTTTTTTTTTGGGGGGGATTTATATTAACCTCATCAATACTCAAAAATAAAATTTAGCTTTAGGCTTTCATGTAAAAACAAACTTTAAGAAGAAAATATATAATACATTTTAGAATATATCTTAGGGTAGGGAAGGCCTTTACACACAAATGGAAAACCTAGAAGCCATAAAGAAAAATGCTGACAGATTTGATTGGGAAGATATTTAAAATTGTTAGGATATAAAAGATGTTATTATAACTATATTAAAAGACAAGCGGCAGAATGGAGGGTATGTTTGCAAAATACGTAATTTATGAGGAGTTAACATCCACAATATACAAAAAGATTTCACAAGTCAGTCTGGAATATAACCCAAGAGGACAACAGACAGAAGTTATAAACAGGCAATTTCCAGAAGGAAAAAGAGGAATGGCTCGCTTCAACATATCAATGCAAGAAACACCAAGAGGACATCAACCAGAACATTGAAAAAAAAATTAGCAAACACAGCCTTTCCTCAGGAAATCCACTTTCCCCTCCGTGCCCTTTGTTCCTTTGCTGCCTGGAGACTCGTTTGCAAGTTCCTGATTCCGACCTATGCAGCATCCACCGAGGTCTCCTTGTTCCGCCCGTATACCGTGGGCACACATCTCTCACGACCCTCAGTCACTGCGTTCAGCGCTTGCTTACAGATGTGCTTTCCTTACGACGGAGGGCCGCACCCACCACGTTGTCTCAATCACGAAGACTTAGTCTCTTTGAATTCCTGATGCCTGACCTCATCTGTGTCTGTAGAATAAACTCTCCATAAATGTTTGGTAATGAATAAATAACAAATGGTACGTCGTCATGGACACCGTTAGGATGAATTCTTAGATTCTTTAACAAAGTGCCTAACTTATTTTTAAAATATATTTTTGTTGATTTCAGAGAGGAAGGGAGAGGGAGAGAGAGAGAGAGAGAAATATCAATGATGAGAGAGTCATGGATCAAGTCCACAACGGGGGCATGTGCCCTGACTGGAAATCAAACCGTAACCTCCTGGTTCCTAGGTTGATACTCAACCACTGAGCCACGCGGGTAGAGGCCAAAGCGCCTAACTTTTCATTTTATTTTGACTCTAGATATTGACACATCTTGTCTTATTCATGTGGGCAGGGAGAGTGCCAGGGGAAAAAAAAATCTGTATTCAATCAATTCTAATTGAGCAATTCTTGCTATTATTGCTGTGCCTATGCCCACTGGATTATCACCCCCGAAGTTGTGACAAAACAAAGACAATCCCTTGCTGTTTCAGTAAACTAATGATTCAATGGTCATTCGGGAAAGAACTACTCATCCTGGCTGTTGAGTGAGAACCATCTGTTCTCATCCCTTGGTGAGATCCAGGAAGGCCCCGCACGAAAACTTGCAGAAAGAGGTCAGTGGCTCAAAGATGATCCAGCATGTCTAGCCCTCTTTTATTTTTAAAAAAATATATTTTATTGATTTTTTACAGAGAGGAAGGGAGAGGGATAGAAAGTTAGAAACATTGATGAGAGAGAGACATCGATCAGCCGCCTCCTGCACGCCCCGTACTGGGGATGTGCCCACAACCAAGATACATGCCCTTGACCAGAATCGAACCTGGGACCTTTCAATCCGCAGGCTGATGCTCTATCCACTGAGCCAAACCGGTTTCGGCAAGCCCTCTTTTATAAAAAATATATATATATATATTTTATTGATTTCTTTCAGAGAGGAAGGGAGAGGGATAGAGTGTTAGAAACATCAGTGAGAGAGAGACATCGATCAGCTGCCTCCTGCACACCCCTACTGGGGATATGCCCGAAACCAAGGTACATGGCCTTGACCAGAATCAAACCTGGGACCTTTTCGTCCGCAGGCCGACGCTCTATCCTGAGCCAAACCGGTTTCAGCCTGTCTGGCCCTCTTGATGCCCGGAGGGTACTGTGGGCAAGAACACAGCCGTCAGCAATTACGAGTCAAACAGCGATCCAGCGAGTCAGACTCGGCATGTGAAGACGGTTAAGATACCTTGACCAGTTTTCTTTTTCCACTAGTAGAATATACATGCCCAGGAGCGCTAGCTGATAAACCTCTGCCGCCCTCTAAAAGGATGGTCTCAATAATTGTAAAATGAAAATTCTAAGTAATGAAAAAGCAGAAAAAGCATTACATCACAGCTGTATCATTGAACCGGCAATGCCGTTCCTCTTCTTTCGGAGTGGCATGTTCTGTAATGGTGCATCTCGCAATCACCAACATATTAGATCTGATGAAATATGGTAATAATAACACCTAACATATTGAGCCCTTATTTTCCAAGGCACCATCCAAGACATTTGACGCAGTCTCTCACTTAATTGTCCTAACAACTCTAGAGGCAGACGATGACTCTCCTCGTGCTACGGCTCATGAAACGGAGATTTAGAGAGGTTCATTACCGACAGATCTTTTCTGAGTGACTCGCAGCCTGTGCCGTTATTCACTCACGAAGGAAGCAGCGACAGCGATTTCTTAGGACACATACATTTTTGCAGGGCTCAGGTTGGGGGGGGGGCGTGAAATAATACCATGAAGTGCCTGCCTTGTGAAAATTATGATAAAGATAAATAAGTGGGAGCCTGCATTCGTGCTCATAAATAATAACTATGAATGTCAGCGATAAACATGATGTTGTCAAGTGCAAGTATTGGTTGTACAACGGGAGCTGTGTGTTTGCAGAGTTCTATACACACACCGACTAGTATAACTGTGACAGAGCATCCCCGGGTGTGACAGACCCGGTCCATCTTGCCCCCGTGAGGGTGGCAGAGGCTCATGCCCTTCCCTGCCCCATGGCAAAGCACCCAACCCCAAGCCACCATCTGACATCTCGGTGGCAGGTCTGCTCTCCTTTCTCATCTCTACCCACAGTACCAGCTCTCGCCATCAATTTAGCAGTAAATCAGTCAACGTAACAGAGCCTCCCAGTGATCAGTATAAACGTCAAGTCAAAAAATGCTGCGCGTGAGAACCAGCTACCGAACGTGGATGCCTAGAAACCATCTGGAATGAACCCGTCATCTGAGCTCAAAGTGAATGAACTCGGAGGACGTCCCTCTAACCTCCTAGCAGACAGCCCGGTGAGTCTTGACTTGGCCTTATTAGAAAACCATTTGGAAAACTGCTTTATTAGCTGCAGAATATCTTCCCAGATGCTCAAAGCCAACACGGAAATAGATGCTCATAACTGTCAGGAAAAGCTGTTCGTCGACACTCTCGCTCATCGAGTGTTCTGGTGGTGAGCATCTTTGTCTCTTGAACTGACACAACGAGAGCTTCTTCTGCAGCTTAACCGGCTGGGGAGCGAGCACCTGCCGATGGAAAGGCATCCTCCATCACGTTTGAAAAGGATCTGTGTTCTTGTTCTCATTTTATCCAGTCCGCCTCTCCTCCCTGGTCATCCATTTTAAGGTGGAGGCATAGAAGTTGGTATCTTTTTTCCCCCCTCTTCCCATAATTTTTCTGCTGATAGGTTGCTAGTGTCAGGAGCAGCCATCTTCCAATTCTGAAGGGACAGTGAGATTGGTGGCTACAACCTGGAGGCAGGTTTTTAGTGCTTCTATTTCAGCCATCTGTGTCATCCAGGGGTGGGTATTTATTGCAGGTCCTGTTGTTAGGGGAGGAATGTTAGGTCTTGGCCAAGGACCTTTAGAAACATCGGCTGGTGGCATTTTGTACTAGAGGGCATGAGGAACCTTACTGGGCGTGCTTTCCTGGGGTATTCGAACTTGCTCAGCAGTACCCTGGAATTGGGTCTATTGTTCTATGGCCCTTGCCCCCCAATCCTTGTCACCCCAATTTTTTGGTGAGGCAAGAAGAGAGGTAAGGGGTTTCCTATCAAAAAGAAATTTTTCTCATCTCTGCTTTGTAAATATAAATCCGGGTTAGTTACTGGGGTGTGAAACCAGCCAGAGAATTGAATCTATAACAGGTCTAGGTATAATCCTGTTAAATGGTCTTCAGTGTGCTTTGAAATTTTGATCAACTCGGAAACTGCCCATCATTGAGAGCCATACAGTCTTGCCTGGAAGGAGTTATGCTCCTACTTACAGTTGGCCAGTAGAATCCAGTGTTCTTGTTTTGAGAGGTTTGTTTGTTTGATGAACCCTACCTTCAGTCGTTGCTACTCACCCACGATTCTTTAATAGGGTTAAAACACACACACACACACACACACATCCTCTGTGGCAAGTGAAAAGACTGTGAGTAAATATGAGAATAAATCAATTAGCTCTGTATCAGGCTAAGAAGGCAATCAATCTCTCCCTTGCTTTTCTGTGGAGCCAATACTTCATAGTCAGGGGCGTTGTTTGTCTTGTTGATAACTAAATTCCCACTTTTCGGAACAGCAGCTGCCACGTCGCAGGCACTTAATAAATATTTGCTGAATGAATGAATGAATGACAGCTATTTGGCTAACCTTCAAACATTAACTTGTCATATGCTCAAGATGATGGCTTCTTTATTATGATCAGACGCGAACAAACAGGCTAACATAAATGCCTTTCAAACCATCAGAGCATTAGAATGCCATGTCACTATGAGCAGCAAACAGACCCGTCCCTGTGGGAATACCATATCCAGATTTGGTAAAGCCAAATTACATGAGAAAGGGAAATCATCCCCATAGAAGTCCATCTGCATGTTGCTTCTAAATTGACCGAAAAAAAAATATATATATATTTTTTGCATCATCCCACTGCTCTGCTATTGATTAACACCAAGGGGAGTCACCAAGCATCCTTTGTTTCCTTGCAGTGGAGCTGGGGATCATTATCGCGTCCGCTGCCTCAAGTGAGACTCTTAATGTTCCTGCCACACGCTTTTCATTCCGACTTCAAAGCCAAGCGATAAAGGATGGAGCGGCATCTGATTCTGTGCCGCCCAACACCGCTTTCCCCCGCCATAAAAGAGGCTTCAGATAAAGATGGCAAAGTAAGAGCTCATGTCTGCAAGGCCGCTCGGGAGGAAGGGTGACAAGCTGGAATCCTTCCCCCGTTTTATTAGAGCCTTCCTTCATTTTTATTTTCCCTTCCATCTTTTCCTTGGCCTCATTTTTATGTCCTTCGCAGCTCTTCTTTCGTTGACCTTTTTTCTTCTCGGATTCTTTTCTCTCTCTTTTTTAAAAAAAACCTGTAATTCTATAAAGGACTTTATCAGGTTTATCTGAGTGGTTCTTTAGCTGGTGGCGTTTATTTATTTCTTTTTTTTTCTGCTTAAAAAAGACCTTTAAATTTTCCTGTCCTAGATACTGAGTTGAAAACATTTTTGTCTCCTAAATTTCACTGAACAGGCCTTACTTCCTCAGGGCTTCTGATTGGCATACGTCGTCAATGCTGATGTGGCTGTTCTATCCCAAGTAAAGGTACGTGGAAGTTGATCTTTTGGGTTAGGTCTGAAGCCTGAATTAGGTGACCTTGCTGACTGCCCGGGCAAATACAAGTTATTCCTCATTGGGTTTACTGTTATGCCATACAGAATGAACAGAAAGACAGAAAATAAAACAGATCCCTATTACTATATTAAAATCAGTTCGCACAATTATCTCATTTTGTTGTAAATTTGATGCTAACAAAGGGATGATGGCCTTTTCCCCTCAGGAAATAAAAAACCAGACAAATACACTAAAAACTTTTCTATAGAGACCCTATTGGAAACTTTCAGAAGGTGTAGATGCTGAGTGAATAAAGACTTGAGAATGATGAATCGTCTTTCCTTGGTATCTTTTGTATTAAGTCGATGTATTGCAATACAGTGGTACCTCGAGATACGAGTTTAATTCGTTCTGTCACCTTGAGGCGTGGGAAACTATGAGATGCTCGAGTCGCAATAAACTGGTGGGTCGTGTGCAGCCGGCCGATCCGCGCGATGACTCCTATCTCAAATGTTGCTCGTATTTCAAAGCAAAAATCGCTCACTCGAGGGCTCGTATCTCAAAAATCTCGTATGTTAGGGCACTCGTATCTCGAGGTACCACTGTACTTCCTATGCAGGTTGATAAACATTGGAGAACTTTTCTGAATTCAGGGATAGAGCTGGAATGTATTTCTGCGGAGGTAAAACCGTTAATTGATGTCTAAAAATATCTACAATAAGCTTGAGTGGCAAACGAAGCGTATGAAATACCGGGGTTGAATATACTTGTGTGTCTTTCCCGTTTTGCTAGCAACACCACTGAGAGGCTAAGCGACCTTATCAAGCAACCTCACATTTTCCACCGAATTTAGCAGTTAATAGGTGAGTAATTCTCCCCTATCTTGCACAAAAGTGAGAGGGGGAGAATTATGTGCACGGAGCCAGTCCGCACAGAACGATATTAATTGGGTAGACGTGCTATTTCAGCTCACTTAAATCCGGAGGATAGTGCAAGGCAAGGCGCTGGATCTAACGGAACACGTTCTATTAGAATGTTTTATTAGTTTGACTCTTTAAGCCTGGGAGAGGGAGGCAGGCGCCGATCGCTCTCAGTAATGAGAGTTCGTGATAAGGACGCAAGAGAATAACTCTTCCCAGCCGGCCAGATTCTCCTTGTTCCTGACCCTCCAGAGCAGAAAAAAGGCACCAACAACAACGGGAAGCTTCCACTCCGTCTGGAAATTCTAGCCACCTGACCCACCTTGTCTTCAGCATCTACATTTCCCCAAAGGGAAGACCTGTTCCCCCTACTCTGTATGAGATAGAGACCATTGTCCGCTCTCGGTCGAGCCCACGCACCCATCCATGATTGTACTGTTGTGAGCAGAATGATGGGGCTGGTTTCACTCAACGTATAAGCCACTAGGGACAGGCGCTTCAATACAGGCAAATGCCTCTTCATTCTGTATTTTTTTTTTCCCCTCGCAAGAAAGAGTGTTAACAGATGATGGCTTGGAAACTTCACGGGTTATATGATACATGTGTGGGCTGCAAGGAGGCTGGGTAATTTCCCTCAATTATCTGGATGCGTCAGGCGAAGTTGTTGATACTGAACCTCCAAAATGAAGATAATTATAGCTCAATGGACTGAAAGACAAAAGTCTTGAATTATTTTCTAAATGAGTATCCGTAGACTTATCTCTCCCGTGTGAATTGTAAAAGCAGATGAAAATAAGACTCACGTAGCCATCAACTATTAGGAATATACTTTCCTTCTCAGTGGCCTTCAGTTTCCTTATCTGCAAAATGGGGATAGTAATAGCACCTACTCAGCGGCTTGTTGTGTCAACTAAATGAAGTTACTACAAATGCAGTACTCAGAACGGTCCCTGGCATGTGCTGAGCACTTAATACATGTTGGATATTATATTGTTATTAATAATCGCAAATACTAAACAACACTGTACACAAACAGGAAAATTAAGTCAGAGGCATTCTGAATCTGCTAGGTCAGTGGTCGGCAAACTCATTAGACAACAGAACCAGATATTAACAGGACAACGATTGAAATTTCCTTTGAGAGCTGAAAACCGACTTCTGCGCATGGGCCACGAAGTTTCAATGGCACTGTATGTGCGCACGTACCCACACGTGGTATTCTGTGGAAGAGCCACACTCCAGGGGCCAAAGAGCCGCATGTGGCTCACGAGCTGCAGTTTGCTGGCCACTGTACTAGGTGACCTGTTAGAATGGTAGAGTAATTTCAAACGGAGACGGGAAAACAGATGAAAACTCTGCTATTCCAAGTGTGTGGTCCACGGGCTGGCAGCATTGGCCTCACCCCGGAGCGCCTGGGAAAGGCAGGCTCTCGGCCCCGGCCCAGACCACCCCCCGCTCCAACGAGGCGCCCAGAAGATTCCTCCCAGGCTCCTCTAAATCTTGTTTGGGAGTGAGGTTTCGACGGGTCTTTGTCTTCACATTATAGCATTGAGTGGCTTGTTGATGTGTCTAATTTTATGTCACCTATAAAGATGAAACTTTTGAATGTTCCTCTCTCTGGGCTGCCAGGCACACTTCGTAAAAGAGGGGACGTAGAGACGCGGCAGAGGAGCCAGCGGCAGCCCCTCGGTTTGCACCATCGCCCCCTTTGCTGCCATCAGCAGGGGCGGGCCGCCTGTCTGCCTCTCCTGGTGCTGGCCACGGTGCAGACCTGTCTCCCGACCTGCCCCGTACCCCGGCTTCCCCCTCCTGCTTTGTGCCCTAAAAGGGGACGTGTTTACGCTGCCCAAGGCCAGTCTTCTTCTCTCCTTGCGGCCGTCCTGCTGGCATATTTGGAAGGAGACCGGCATTGACGCCTCTGCTCCGGACTCAGCGGCTTGCTTTCCCTCCTTCCCGGGTGATCCCCGCCAGCACCGGCCTCTCGCACTTCCTGCGGAAGGGGGCCGGGGCGGCGTGGGCCCTGGCCCCCCCTGCTGCCGTGTCCTCGGTGGAGGGCTGTGAGTGCGGGGCGTTGCTCCTGGCTGGGGGGAACTTTCCACAGAGCGGGGAGTCAGTTGTGTGGGTCGTGCACACAGACATAGGCACACACCACACACATATGCCACACACATGCACACACATGCACACATGATACACATGCATATACCACACACACACATCTGCATGTACCACATACCTGCATATACCACACACATTCATATACCAC
>JAAGEH010000022.1:2096765-2143752 GCA_011751065.1 Lasiurus cinereus
TACCACATACCTGCATATACCACACACATTCATATACCACCCACATACACCACACATATGCACGCACACATGCATATACCACACACACACCTTCATGTATCACGTACCTGCAACACTACATGCATGCATGTACCAATACATGCATATACCACACACACTTGCATATACCACATACCACACACATATACCACACAAATGCACACACACATGCATACACCACACACATGCACATCCCAAACATATACCCCTTTCCCAAGGATAACACCAATTCTCAGAGAAAGCACAATCTGCATCAAGGTCTTCAAACAGTCACCAAGGAACATGGTCTCAAGTGTCCGTGAGAACATCTTCCCCTTTAAAACCGAGAGGAATTCCGTTCAGAGACACTGGGATCAGCCCCTGAGGTAAGCAGACCCGTTCCCCTCCTGGTCCCATAGTTTTCACACCTGCCTGTGTCACGGCTATTGATTTGTGTTTTAGCCTCATCCCCTCTGCCCTGGCCCAGTCACAACCGGATGACTCCCATCTCCTCTGGCCGCTCCCCGCATCCTCAGCCTGTACCCCCATCCTGGAGCCCAGCCCCTCCCTGGGTCTCTGTGAACCCGCCTGGCAGGAGCGCCAGGAGGGCCTGGGGTTTGCTCTCCTCGGAGGCCACCGTGTCCTGTCGCCCCTCTCTTGTTTGGGGTGAAGCCGGCTGAAGCACTGATGGGTCCCTGAGGAACGGAAATGGAGGGAAACCCTTTCTTTTGCGGGTCTAGTTTTGGGGTGTATGCAAACATTTTTAGGGAAGAAATACAGGGCTGATGTCCGTGAGACCTGGCAGTAAGTCTCCTTCCTCAGCCTCGAGCCCCTAAACTATAAAATGAGCTAAAATCCCTCCCAGGGCTAAAACCGCCGTGTGTTGTTCTTAAATATATAGCAGGTGATTTGTTTTATGTGTTTCCATCCTAGTTTATTTTAAAAATTTATACGCTGCCTTGTCTCAGGATGGATTTGAGGGGATTTACAAGGGTACATAAAAAAGCAAGACAGCATAAATTAGAAAGATGTAGAGGTGCAAGCAAACGGGGGACAGAACGTGGAGCCAGGCGTGGCCCCCACATCCGGGCACACTCCTGAGAGTCACGTCTTCTCGCTCCAGGACCATGTTCCCGATGCTCTGACACCCAGATAAAGAGGGTCCCCACTCTCTCCATGAGTGAGGCAGACAAGGAGCGCACCTGCAGCATGTGGGCGGCGGGGGGGGGGGAGAGAAGGGGAGGGGCTGCCCAAAACTCCACCAAAGCCTTCGTGTAAGTCCAAGTCCACTCAACTCCTTGTTGTTATTTACACAATTTTGGAGCGTGGTAGATATGATCGTTCTATACATTTCTTTTATTTAAATACACTTTTAAAAAAATATATTTTATTGATTATTTTACAGAGAGGAAGGGAGAGGGACAGAGAGCTAGAAACATTGATGAGAGAGAGACATACATCAGCTGCTTCCTGCACGCCCCACACTGGAGATGTGCCCGCAACCAAGGTCTACAGGCCCTTGACCAGAATCGAACCTGGGACCTTTCAGTCCGCAGGCCAACGCTCTATCCACTGAGCCAAACCGGTTTCAGCTTAAATAAACTTTTTTATTGTTGACAGTATTATAGATGTCTCCCTTCTTCCTCCCCTTTACCTCCATCCTCCCAGCCCCTACCCCCCCGGCCAGGTCTTCACCACCCTATTACCCATGTCCATGGGCCATGCCTATACGTATCTAAGTTCTTTGGTTTCTCTCTTCTCGTCCCCCTAACCCCACATCGAGGTATGTTCGTCTGTTCCCTGCCTCCATGCTTTGGGTCTTACTTTGCTGGCCAATCCATTCTGCTCATTAGATGCCACAAATAAGTGAGATCAGGTGATATTTGTCTTTCTCAGTTTGGCTTATCTCACTTAGCGTCGTATCTTCCAGATCCATCCATGCTGTTCCAAAGGGTAAGGGGTCCCTCTTTTCTACAGCGGCACAGTATTCCATGGTGTAGATGTTCCAGCTTTTTTACCCACTCACCTCCTGATGGGCACTGACATATTTCTTTTTAAATTAAAAGCAGATTCCTCCCATATAAAAACATCTAAGGGAGGGGGAAACGGGAGTGGGTGGAGGTGGGCAAAGGGAGGCAATAACGTCAACGTGAACATTTTTCATAAAAAGCTTCAATAATATGTAGAAAGCAGCCCATTCCAGTTCCCTCGCGCAGTCAGTTAAAAGGGGGCAGAATTCAGGAGGGCGCGACACTGTCCCAGGGACAGACACACTGGTGTCCTGTGGAGCTGGGAGGCTCATGGGTTTAGATTCTAAATGAGTGAGTGAGAGACTGATTCTAAAACCAGGGCTGGCGCCAGAGCCGGTGTGGCTCAGTGGATAGAGCCTTGGCCTGCAGATTGAAAGGTCCCGGGTTCGATTCCCATCAAGGGCATGCACATTCCCCAGTGCGGGGCGTGCAGGAGGTGGCTGATCGATGTCTCTCTCTCTCATCCATGTTTCTAACTATCCCTCTCCTTTCCTCTCTGTAAAAAATCAATAAAATATATTTTTAAATAATAAATAAAACAAGGGCTGGCAATAGAGGTGGGAAAGCGGTGCCTGAAAAGGCATATGACTCGAAACCAGTTCTAATGACTCACTTTTCCACTGGGCAGGGGTGGTGTTCGTGGGTAGGATGATGAGCCCGTGGACAAAATCCACAGACGTCACCAGAGAGGACCCACGCTGGGTTTTCTAGCCTCGCCTGTCTTTTCCACCTTCAGACTTCCAGATATCGCCTCCTCGCCTCCACAGGGACTCACCCTCATGCACACACGCACACCCCCAAATACACACTCACAGCTGCGCACACAGCTTTGCGCATGCAGGAGCACCATGCTGGCTGGCACTGCAGTGCCACCTAAGTGCACCCCCATTTGCAGAGTTCTCCTGTGTTCCATCCCCCTGGCCCTCAGGTTCCCCCGCCAACTCCACCTGTTCTCCACTGGCCTTCCAGAGCTTTCTCTGTGGATCCAGCCTGGTCACTTCCCTCAACCACAGCTGACACAGCGACGTGGCTTGGAGCAGCACACAGAAGAGAGGCATCACCACGCCAGCCACCAACCAGAAAGGATGGAGGCAAACGACTGGCGTGTCAGAGAAGGGGTGCTGGGCCCGCCATGCCCCGGCCCCCTAAGTGTTCCCTCACTCTGAGCCTGGAGAAAGCTCCAGAGACGAGATACTCCGCCAGAGAGCGACAGATGGGACACTTCCTGTCTTAACCGCTTTCCGCTGGGAGAGGCCCTCGAGGTGCATATTTTGTTTCCGGCAGAGTCTCAGGGGGACAGCTGTCCAGCAGACGCCTTCCAGAACGCCTTGGTGCAGCCCAACCCTGGGATGGAGGACGGACAGCCTCCCAGAAGCCCTCACCCCCAGCTGCAGCTCATCTGACCGCGGACTTCTGAGCCTGAGTGTGATGGTCCCCCAAATGACACAGTGCAGCCCGGCGGGAATGGCTAAGGGGTTGAGCGTCGACCTACGGACCAGGAGGTCATAGGTCGATTAGCAGCCAAGGCATACGCCAGGGTTGCTGACTCCATCCCCAGGAGGAGGTGTGCAGGAGGCAGCCCATCCATGATTCGCTCTCGTCATTGATGCTTCTCTCTCTCCCTTCCTCTTCCTCTCTGAAATCAGTAAAAATATTTTTTTCTTTTTGTCTTTACCCTGACCCTCCTGGGACCGCCTGTCCTCAACCACCCTGATCACCTGGGGACCCCTGGAGGCCACCATCCTGAATTCCTGGGCACTTACCTCTCACCCGTGATGCTGAACCCCTGGCCACGCCCTGTAATCTGAGACACTGAACACCTGGAACCTCCCCTGGAACTCACCAACCTGTCCACCTGGGCCTCCCCTCTAATCCAGCAGGCTGAGCACGTGGGTCCCCACTGTAATCCACCCCCCTGACCCCCAAGGGCCCAAGTAATCCATCACACCGAACACCTGGGCCTCTCTTGTACTCTGCCACCCTGAACACCTGGAACCCACCCAATAAAATATACAGTGGTACCTCGAGATACGAGTTTAATTCATTCCGTAACTTTGAGGCTTGGGAAACTATGAGATGCTCGCGTCGTGGTAAACTGGTGGGATGGGTGCAGCCGGCCAATCCAATGACTCGTATCTCAACTGTTGCTTGTATTTCAAAGCAAAAATCGCTCACTCGACGGCTCATATCTCAAAAATCTCATATGTTAGGGCACTCGTATCTCGAGGTACCACTGTATTTTCATAAACAACAATTAAACGGTGCAGCGGCCCTTGGGTATCAAGTCAATTTCCACGCTCCAGGACTGTGCACAAGATATTCTGATCCAGAATGCTTCAAATTTTCTTTTACTTGCAAACAACTAATTACCCCTGTATAACCTCAGGTAAACTACGGCAAATTTTCATTTCTGCTCCCCTCTGCGAAAGGCAGACAGCAAAATAAATGTGCAGGCCTTCCCTGCCTGCTGAATCTCTGTTTTGCTCTCTGAGCCACACCAGAAAGCGTGTCAAACTCCTGCAGTATACAGTACTCAGGGTGCCCGGCATCTTGCAATGATACCAGGCGTCTTTGACCCTGACTTTGGTTCCTCCCGTCCCATAGAGGGAGTCGGGGTCCCCCTTTTACAAGCCCATTCATCTTGTTACAAGTTCCTTCAACAATGTGTTTTCCTTTAAAATTTGTATTGAATTTATTGGGGTAATATTGATTTATAAAGTCATATAGGCTTCCAGTATGTATTCTATAATACACCATCTGTATATTGTACTGTGTGTTCGCCACCTAAAGTCAAGCCAGCTTCTATCACCATTCACCTCCTCTTTATGCTATGACCCCTTCCCCTTTACCTCTGCTAAACACCATGCTGTAGTCTCTGCGTTATTGTTTTGCTGTTGCTGTTTTGTTTAATCCCTTTGTCTTTTTTACCCAGCTCCCCACTCTTCTCCCTCTGACAGCTGTCAGCCTTTGCTCTGTATCCATGAGTCTGTTTCTATTTTGCTTATTAGTTCATTCTGTTCATTAGATTCCACATCCAAGTGAAATCAAATCGTGTTTGCTTACTCTGACTGGCTTATTTCACTTAGCATAATAGTCTCCAGGTCATGCTGTCACAGAAGTTAAAATTTCCTTCTTTTTTTTATGGCCAAGAAGTATTCCATTGTGTAGGTGTACCCCAGTTTTTTATCCACTCATCTACTGATGGGCACTTGGGCTGCTTCCAAATTTGGCTGTCTCTCTATAGAAATGCCGGAAACAGAACATTGTCTCACTCATAGAAAGATGTGGACAGAAAGCCCGGAAGGCTAGTCAACAACCTTAATTGCTCTAACCACTCACTGTTGACATTGTTAGCTGAAGCGGCCTCCACCTCTGTTTGTCTTACGTATTTTTGTTATTGGAATTTCCTGCCTAAAGGCTATGGGTTTGTCCCAAAGCCTCAATAAAAGGGATAGCAAGGCCAGAGCAAGGGTAGTCTTCTCATTAGAGGAAGGCTCCCACCTGGGCCCCCAATATTCCCAAATTAATACTTTCCTAGTCTCTTTTCATTGGCGTGCGGCTCCTCCAGAACCCGAACCCTGAACCACGCAGGACGTGAAAGAGGTTCCCACATATAAAAGCCTAAGTGACCATTACCACCGAATGACCGGAACAACCAGTCAACCAGTCACTATGACGCGCACTGACCACCAGGGGGCAAATGTTCAACGCAGGAGCTGCCCCCTGGGGGTCAGTGCGTTCCCACAGGGGGAGGGCCACTCAGCCAGCAGCCGGGCTCGTGGCTGGTGAGTGTGGCTGCTGTGGCAGGAGCCTCTCCCGACTCCGTGGCAGGGCTACCACGTGGTGGCGGCAGGCACAGTGGCCTGGAGGAGTGTGAGCACCTGGCTGCAGGAGATGGTGCCTAAAAAGGCAGTTGGACCTCCCCCGAGGGGTCCCAGATTGTGAGAGGGTGCAGCAGGCCAGGCTGAGGGACCCCCCTCCCATGCATGAATCTGTGCACAGGGCCTCTACTTGTAAACAACACTGCAATGGGCATAGGGGTGCGTACGTTCTTTCGAATTAGTGTTTTTAGATATGTTCCCAGAAGTGGAACCGCTGGGACAGAAGGCAGTTCCCATTTTAATTTTTGGAGGAACCTCCAGACTATGGCTGGACCAAATCTGTCTTCTCACTGGCAGTGCACGAGCATGCCCTGTTCTCCTCATCCCCTGCCATCTTGGATCTGCCCACAGGTACGGCCTTCACCAGAATGAGAATAAACTGGGCGAGGAGGGTTTTATCATCAGAAACAAAAGAAGAGGTACCCCGGGCTGTGTGTCATGTTTTTAAAGCCTTGTATCTATACATTTGATTCATTAATTATTGGGCTCTCTCTCCCCTCCCCTTTTTTTTAAAAAATATTTTTATTGATTTTTTACAGAGAGGAAGGGAGAGGATAGAGAGTTAGAGACACCGATGAGAGAGAGACATCGATCAGCGCCTCCTGCACGCCCCACACTGGGGATGTGCCCGCAACCAGGATATATGCCCTTGACTGGAATAGAACCTGGGATCCTTCAGTCCACAGGCCGACGCTCTATCCACTGAGCCACACCGGTTTCGGCTCCCCTCCACCTCCTTTTTCTTTTTTCGACAACAGCACCCAGTTGTCCTCTTGGTGAGTTATCCTTCTTCCTTTTAGGGGCGCTGGGGAGGACCAGGCATCAGGACACGCTGCCTTCCTCCCGCCCAAGCACTGGTCCACGCAGCCCGTGAGACAATTTCAAGCTGACCGACGGGAAACTAAATTGGCTGGCGCGGACTGGTTCCCAGGCTGAGACCCTGATGAACTGAAGTCTAATTAAAGCCTCTAGATGAGTTCCCACCACCTCACCCTCCAGATTGAGGCGGCTGCCTTCCCCATCCGGGTTTCCTGCCTTCTCTTTAACTCCCTGAGCTGTGACTACCTTTCCGATCTTTTTTTTTTTTTTTTCCTGCCTAGTAAACCAGAATAAGTGTCTGGTGCTCGGAGCCAAAGGATCTTTATTATGAAAACTTTTACAACCGGATGTGATATTGGGGATAAAGATAAAGAGAGACAATAGCGCGGCCAGGAACCATAAAAGGATTGTTCGCTAGAATCATGGTCAAAATCATGCCTCGGTCTGGGGAGAGGACACCTCCTTCTTAGCAGGGAGGAAAGCTGGCCTTCTGGAAACCCTACAGGCTTCCTCTTCCAGCTCATTGCCAGAGCTGGGTTATATTGTCTACCCCGGGTTAGTGGCTTGGTCCATCCATACAAAGTAGAGATTTTATTGCCAGGGAAAAAAATGGAAGACAGACTGTTACCCACCTCTGCCACAGACACGCAGGCTGTCGTGGCGATGCTTGGGTCCCAGGTATGTCTCATAACTTCAATGCCAGTTTACTTGCGAGGACGCAAAACTACATAGAACAGTGGTTCTCAACCTGTGGGTCGTGACCCCTTTGGGGGTCGAATGACACTTTCACAGGGGTAGCCTAAGACCACTGGAAAACACAGGTATTTACATTATAATTCATAACAATAGCAAAATTACAGTTATGAAGTATGGTTGGGGGTCACCACCACATGAGGAACTGTATTAAAGGGTCGTGGCATTAGGAAGGCTGAGAACCACTGACATAGAACCACCTAGCACGGTGCCAGATGAAATACAAACAACGGTGAAAACCCTCATTCCCTGACGCCAAGAATCTGCAGTTCACGGAGAAGACAGAAAGCAGTTATAGAAACAAGAAGAAAAAATACCCTTTGAAATCTAACACAGTGGACATCTACAGCTCTGCCTATACCCATATCCACAGCTACACTATATCTACATCCATATTCATGTCTGTGCGACATAGTCATATCCAGGCATTTGCCAGGGAGGGCCGACCAACAGGGAGTGCAGAGAGAACAGTGTGTTCAAAGGCCTGGAGGAGTAAACACCTATTTTCCAAGTTGATTACCTTCTACATTTGAAGCTTAAAATGCCAGCGGTGAGCGCTAGGACTACGGAAACTGAGGCTAGACAAGTAGCTGCATGTATTCTGTGGGTGATGAGAAACAAAAAGAAAAGCCTGCTCGGTCAGAAAATGTCCAGATCAGAGTTGGGAGAGATGACGAGGAAGGTCACGGTAAGGTGTTTAGTTAAAAGACGAATCTCCTGTCTCCGCACAGAGTAAGCGCGTTGACAGCGGAGGTCATTGTAGCCTTTGAACATTAAATGAGTTTAGCATCATCTGCAGGCTGCTCGGGTGCTCTGGGAAGTTCAAGGCTTACCCTACGATTTTGGCCCGTTGCCCAGAGCTGGGTCTAGTTTCTCAGGACTGCGGGACCCCATTTCTAATGAGCTGGGCGGCTTAAAACAACAGAAATCTATCTTCTCGCAGTTGGCGAGCCCAGAAGTCAGAGCGCAAGGTGTCAGCGAGCCAGCCTCCCCCTGAAGGCCCTGGGGAAGCGTCCTTCTCGCCTCTCTGTTTCTGGTGGTCCTGGGGCCTTCCTTGGTTTACGACAGTCTCTGTCTCCACCTTCACGTCACCTTCTCTCTGCGCCTGTCTGTCTTCCCTGTTTCTTATCAGGGCACCAGTCCTTGAATTTAGCATTCACTCTAAACCCAGGCTGATTTCCTCTGGCAATACTTAATCGCATCCGTAAAGTCCCTGTTTCCAAAGAATGTCATATTCTGAGCTTTCTCGTGGACGTAAATTTGGGGGTGAGGGGAACCCTAGTCAACCTGCTATAGGAGCTCCTAATGAGTCCCTGCTCTCAATTTCTACTCATTTTAAAATCTGAATCTCCTGTACTGTTTTCTTTGCCGCACACCAATCCAGCTGCAGATCTCAGCCCCTTTCCAGATGTGCCCTCAATCCAATTCCCTGAAGCAGTGATCGGCAAACTGTGGCTTGAGAGCCACATGCGGCTTGCGAGCCGCGGTTTGCTGCTCTGTTGACTAATGAGTTTGCCGACCACTAACCTAGACTTTGGATTCCAATGATGACAGGCTGTTGTTGTTCCTTGTGATGAAGCCCCTGTCCGAGTGGCCGGCAAACTCATTAGTCAACAGAGCGGCAAACCGCTGTGGCTCGCGAGTCGTAGTTTGCCGACCACCGCCATGAAGTATTGATGAGCACGGAAGACTTTATTGAAATTCGGGGGTAATGAATGATGCAGCAACACACGCATCAAGTTAGAATAGTAGGAATTCGGGCTCTTAAACGTCATTGGGGTTAACCCACCCCTGGAAATGTCTCAGGCATAATCTTTCATCAGAATCCAGAATCCTGCTCGATGCCTAATCCCCCTCTGGCTTCTTCCTACCCACCCTGTTTTCCCTTCCTCCCTGGGGTCTTTTCGTCTGCCCGTCCTCCAATTCTGATGAATTCCTTACGAGGTGTGTTAAGATGGTTTGTTTCCCTGTCCTTGTGCACTCTCCCCTAAAGACAGCGGTTCTCAACCTGTGGGTCGCGACCCCATTGGGGGTTGAATGACCCTTCACAAGGGTCGCCTAAGACCATCAGAAAATGCAGATATTTGCATCACGATGCATCACAGTAGCAAAATTTCATGGTTGGGGGTCACCGCCACGTGAGGAACTGTATGCAAGGGTTTCGGCCTTAGGAAGGTTGAGAACCACTGGCTAAAGAGGTCATCTTCCCTGCACATCAGGGAGTTGTGCCATGTGCAAACAGCCCCACCTTCTAGCAAAAGGTGGCGAGGGCCATCTGCTCAGGTAGGAGTACTTTCACCCCAGGACAGGCGGGAGAATGATAACGGGCACCTCATTTGGAAGCTTCTGGGCACAGATGAAAAGATCTACTCTTCGATGGGCTGATGTGTTTATTTCAAGGAAGTTCCACTCTAATACACCGGGGAGGCTCATTTAAGTAATGACTTAATGAGCGAAGGCACTGATTAAGATAGATGTGTTTATGGCAGCCTCATTAATAGAAGCAAACAGAAACGTTGATATTCATGTGCGTGTGTGACACATGTCTGAGATGTATAGGCATATACACGCACGCTTGTGTGCGTAGAATGTATTCAGCACGTTGTCAGTTGACACACATTGGGTGCCTCGTCTAACCCTCCCAGTTAGGAGGTGGTTACGTTACTTTCTCTCTGGTACAGAGAAGGAATTGAGGCTCTGAGATGTGACTTCTCCCCAAGTTGCTAGTTTTAGTGAGAGACCTGTCTCCACAGCATCCTTGTTCTTAGCGTGATGATCTATCGCAGCCCGAGGGCATACGCTAGAAAGCCAGTGGGTATGTGTGGGGGGAGGGTAACAGCTGATGACAGGGTACCTTTCCAGATCTGCTGAATTCTCTACCATGGACGTATATCACATCCATAACAGGGAGAGTGCTCCCCCAGCACCCATAAATGTTACGCAGAGACAACCACACCAGTCTCCTAATTGACTGGAAATGCAGTGCCATTGTAATAAAAGTCAACATTAAGCGGGAATAATATAATACTAATGCTTAATATTTTGTAGAACGCCTTATAAAATACAATTATGTTCCCATGCATTACCTCACTTAATTATGGCAATAACTCTGGAGGTTATAAAGGGTAAATATGATGAAGTATGATCACCCCCTCACCCTTATGTTTGTCAAGTGAAGGTCAGAGGATAAAAGACTCTTTTCTAAAGTCATTAAGGAGGAGGGGGCCTGCAGGCTCCCGGAGGACCAGGGCCACATCTGAAACGTCCCCACAGCCATATCCACAGCCCCTGGTGTATCTCACAGAGTAGATGCCGAACCAAGATTCATTGATGAACGAGTCAAAGCTAGTGGCTTAGTCTCTGTCATGTCTTCTACCTGCAGAGCTCTGTCTCCGAGATGTAATCTTTCCATTGAATTCCCCAGTCAGGACTCCAGGAGTTTATTATCTTAATCACTCGGGTTGCACGTAAAAATGGAAGGGCTTCGGAGAACTGTTTAAACGTGTGTGTGTGTGTGTGTGTGTGTGTGTGTGTGTGTACACATGCCTAACATGAAACTCCTGATTCTGACCATTTTAAAGTGTAGGATTTTGGTACATTCACAATTATGCAACTGATTCCACTATCTAATTCCACACGTTTCATGCTCCTCCAAAAGACCCTTGCCCCTTAAGCAGCCACTCCCCATTCCTCCTCGGCCCCTAGCCCCTGTCTCTATGGATTTCCCTATTCTGGATATTTCACATCAATAGGCTCAGAGGCTATGTGACCTTTCGTGGCTTCTTTCCCTTAGCGCAGTGTGTTTGAGGCGCATCCACGTGGTGGCACGTACAAACACCTCACTCCTTTCTGTGGGGAAGACCAGTCCATGATATGAACATGCCTTTTAAGCATTTTTTAAGGGTCAAGAATGGGTCTGGTGGGACGAGAGATTGGGCTGGAGAACAGGAAGCTGAAGCATGCAGTCCTTGGACTTGCATTGAAGAAGAATTTATTTAAAAAGATGCTGGGATTGCCGAAACCGGTTTGGCTCAATGGATAGGGCGTCAGCCTGTGGACTGAAAGGTCCCAGGTTCCATTCCGGTCAAGGGCATGTACCTTGGTTGCAGGCACATCCCCAGTGGGGGGTGTGCAGGAGGCGCTGATTGATGTCTCTCATCGATGTTTCTGACTATCTCTCTCCCTTCCTCTCTGTGAAAAATCAATAAAATACATTTTTTAAAAAGAAATAAAATGATGCTGGGAAGTTCTTGTCCATGTGTGCAGAGGACAGGGTCACCAGAAACCAGCGAGGAAGAACATGAAGAGCTGCAGGGGAGACGTCACGTGACCATCAGCCCAGAGAAAATGAGGAGGCACTGTGAGGGGGTGAGCCATGGAGTGGGCCTCTGTGACCTTCAGAAGGAGAGGGGCCAGTGCTTCACCCCAGGTGGATGTTTGCGGGGCGCTCAGCACCCAAAAGCCTGGAGCGAGGCCAGATGATATTTCAGTTACCCTCACCTTGAAACTGGAGTGCCATGAGAAGGAAAACTCAAAGGACAGCAAAGTACACCATGGAGAGTTTACGAAGACGCAAAATGGACCACGTAGGGAACCTCACCAGTAGCTTAAAATTATGTGAATTAGCTATGATATTAGGAAGGGGCCGGTGGCATTTTTGACAGAAAAACAAATTAATTAAGGGAATAAAGCAGCAACGGATGGCCTTGATTGTAATTTACGGCGCAAAGGAAAAAAAAAAAAGGTCAACTCCTCTTCTGGATTGTATGTGAGCTGGAGATAATTATGTTTAGGTAAAAAGAAATGAAACTCCTAATTGCAAGATAATGTCAGTTCTTTAGAGAACATCTCGCATACCCTTGCCCACTCCCCCTCCCAAAGGGGAAAGAATGCACAGTTATTATTGCCTTGATTTCAAACTCAAGTTGATTATAAATTACCTGGAAGGAAAAATTACCCATGAAGAGGAAAAATGATTGTGAATTCTCAAATCATTAGACTTAGATGCTTTAAGAAAAAACACCCACCAGGGCGTGTTAAGCCCTGATCCCTTGCCTGCGAAAATAACCACACACACACACACACACACACACACACACAGGCAGTGTGGGAGGCAGCCTCGGCTCTGAGAGAGGAAAGATGACGTGTCTGTGTTTAGCCAAGAGCCTGCTCAGACACATTCCATCCAGCCCTGACACACAGAAATGAGGCTTTTCGGAACTGGGAAAGGGAGCTTTCTGTCTTCAAACACACAGACTGAATGCGGTGTGTATTTTACTGAGCTCACGAGAAGTTCTTCTCTCCCACCTTTTACTGAGCCATCAAAGAGGCGATTGTGTGAACAACATAACACAGCGACATGTCACATTCCATATACATCCATCTATCACATCCAGGAAGAAGCCTTCACGCTTCTTGGACTGGGGAACCGCTCCGGGCCCACATAAAAAACGGAGGTATGGAGAGCGTTCAAGAAAAATACACATCAAAATGGGTGCCAAAAAAAATCTTTTTTGTGTATGCTTTTACCTTAGGCTCCAAAAAGTTAGTCCGGGGCCTCACTGTGGCTTTTGGGGATCCTAGACACCTTGGCCTTCTTGAGCTCCTTCCTGCATAAAAAAAAAATATATTCAAAATTAGATTTCATGACTGTGTTAGTATAGAGAGGAATATAATCCAGGCTGAATACATTTTGAATATATATTCATTATTATTATATTTTGTTTTCCTTCTGAATATATATATGTACATATATATATATTATATTGTTTTCCTTCTGAAAAAAAATAGATGTTTTTATTGATTTCAGAGAGAAAGGGAGAGGGAGAGAGAGGTTGAAACATCAGTGATAATGAGAGCATCATTGATCGGCTGCCTCCTGCATGCTCCCTACTGGGGATCGAGCCCACCACTCGGGCATGTACCCTGACTGGAATCAAACCTGGGACCCTTTAGTCCGAAGCCTGACACTCTTATCCCTGAGCCAAACCAGCTAGGGCTCCTTCTGAGTTTAAAAGAAATGAAAATTAAACCATATTCAAGGCCCCTGAGAAGTTCGGGGGCCATATGACTGTGCTTGCTGTGCCCAGTGGCCACCATCCCTGAGTCAGTGGTCCCTTCCTGAATAAACATTGAGCCCACATGGAGAGCAGAGTCTGGGATGGCCTGGACAGACAGGAGACAGGTAAGATGTAACTTATAGGGGTGGGAGGTTGAGGGGACTGTCACTCACAAAGGGAGAAGAAGCTAAGAATGAACCAAAAGCAGGGAGATCTATGGGCAGGTGGGTAGGACAAGGCAGAGGTGAGGGTAAAGAGAGTGGAGATGAGTATCCGGGAGGAGGTCGCTGCTGCATCCCAATGATTGTCCCCGGGCCTGAGTCCCCGTGATGCCAGGGAACACAGACTCCAGAGAGAGCAGGCGGGGTGGGGAGTCACCGACGATGCGTGGTGTTTGATGGCATCTTATCCCACCATTCGTAAAGGTTTTATGTCACATTAGTATGATTTTCCTGTGCGTTGGCCTTCCATATTTCATCTCAAATGTTCTCTATTTCCTCTCCCCACAGAGAGCCAGAGCCAGACTCGTACGTATAATTAAAAGGCGACTTCAGTGGAGCCGGGCGAACACGTTTCCATCTCGCTTTTAACAGCCAGCTCATTTCCCCCCACCATCAGCTCACGCTTGTAAAATAAAATAAATACGTGGACGTGTAATTTAAAAGGAGATTGGTTCAGATGTATGTTCCAGGCTTTTCCAATGGTAGCAGCCAGCTGGTCAGCATGTCCTCGCCACCCACCACAGCCTGGGCAGTTCCCTAGGAACAGACACCAAATAAATGACCTATTTGAGTGGAAATTGAAGTCAGCATGTTAATACTATTTTAAGTCTGGTCTGAAACCAGGTGCTCCTTCCTCCAAAACTGGCACCGATCACGGGCCTGGGGGTGGGGGGGTGGGGGGTGGGGAAGCACCTTGGGCTCACCTTCCAGAAACGTTCAGGGCTTTCTCTGTGAACGTGCCAGAGGAAACCGGGAGATGCTTGGAGCTATGGTGCAATCGGATGAATTATTTAGGAGCTCATTTCCTGGGCCTGAGCGAGGAAATTCATATGCGATGAGGTGCTTATCAGCAGAGAGTTCACAGTCCCTGGAGGAGGAAAACAGCAAACCAGATGATGATGACGGTGCGATGGGATACGTTTTCCTGCAGACACGTGCCCCGGTGCACCAGGAAAACAGAGGGAGTTTGCCTCCTAGCTGGGGGGCAGGAAGAAAGTGACTCGGGAAGACTCACCAGGGAAGGTGGGGTTTAGTCAAACCTTGCTAGTTGCCTACTCGATATCGCTCCCTTCCTTGCCAGCCTCGTGCCAGTTTTTATGCAGCGTGGCCACATGGTCAGCTGAAAGAGTGCATTTCTCGGTTTTCCTAACGATCATGGGACTACATTCTGACCCAGGAGATGTAAATGGACATTTTGATCAGTTTGTCAGGAAGACTCCTTAAAAAAGGGAGGACGGCCTGGCTGTTGTGGCTCAGTGGTTGAGCGTTGAACTATGAACTAGGAGGTCATGGTTCAATTCCTGGTCAAGGCACATGCCCGGGTTGTGGGCTCAATCTCCAGTGTGGGGTGTGCAGGAGGCAGCCAATCAGCGATTCTCTCTCATCATTGATGTTTCTATTTCTCTCTCCTTCTTCCTTCTGCCCTGAAAAATGTGTGTGTGTGTGTGTGTGTGTGTGTGTGTGTGTGTGTGTGTATTAGAGGCCCGGTGCATGAAATTCGTGCAGGGGTAGGATCCTTAGGCCTGGCTGGTATTGAGGGGAGGGGCAATCTGTGGGGTAACCAGCAATTAGGAGGCCCCTGTTGGCACCCACCTTGGCTAGCCTGGGGCCTGTGGGCCTAGGACAGCTCCTGCATTGAGCATCTGCCCCCTGGTGGTCAGTGCATGTCATAGCAACTGGTTGTTCCACCAGTCATTCCACTGTTCGGTCAATTTGCATATTAGGCTTTTATTATATAGGAGATATATATGAAGGGAAGATAGATAGCTAGAACTTGTCTTTTATTTTGCTTTGTCCCCCTTTTCCTTCCTATCTGGGTGGTGGAAGTGTTAGCTGGATCTCTAGCAGCCATTTTGTAATATTAGGTAAACTTGTCATAGAATCCAAGGACTAAGAACGGCAGGGCAGAAAAATATAAGAACCCGAGCCTCTAATGATCAGAATGCCCACCATACAACTCTAGACTATCTCCTGACTGCCTTCTGACAGCCCATGTATCTTAGCTATTATTACTTTGAGCTGTCTTAATTCTAATCTATACTGTGCCCATTGAGCCAAGTTTGAAGGATTCATCGGAGTCATCAAGGTGGACAAGAGGCAGAGAGAGAAACACACTGGCAAAGCCGAGGGAGCATGAAGGCCCCGGAGCGCAGAGAGACCACTTCCCGGCTGCAGGGACAGGCGAAAAGTGAGGCGGAGAGCAGCCACTGTTTTCCAGGCCAGCTGCCTCACCTCACCATACCTCCAGTCCTTCATCTTAAAGGTCCAGCCATGCTAGAGAATCGCCATGAACTTGACGGCCCCAGAACACAGGTGGGGCTTTGTCCTCAGGGAGGCGGGGAGGGTGCCTCACAGTCACAGCGGGGAGAGTGGGACAGCAGATGCCAGGAAAGGTGTGTGTTCGGGAGGCTGATGGTGTCCGCTTTCTCAGTGAAGGAGGGGAGAGCGAGCTGGAAGCCACAGGGGTTGAGAAGAGGGGAGGTGGTTTAAACAGCTGGGGCTCATCATGCCTTTGTGTCCTTGTTTGCCTAATTTCCCCCTAATTAACACAATTACCTGGGTCTGCTCCTGCTTCTCTACACCTGATCCAGAACTGGCTTGATTCCCTCCCATCCAGCCCCACGGCAGAGAACCCCCAAACGCTGCTGAGGTCCCCCTGGTCTGACCTCATTTAGTCCATTAATCATAGTCCATTATCACAAGTGATTAAAAAAAGAAAAGAAAAGAGAGTTTTAGAATTAGCTGGACCTATGACCTTGGATATCAACTTCACTACGAGTTAGTTTTCTTTGCAAAGTGAGGAGAAAATCACTGTCTTGAAGAGTTGTTATGAAGATTCAGAGAATTCATAGAAAGCACTCTGTCTAGTGTGTAATAGACATTTAGTAAGAGGCAGCTCTTATCATTATTTCTGCAACACACAGTATGCACTTAGTAATCACTCTTTTTTAAAAAATATATATATTACTGATTTTTTACAGAGAGGAAGGGAGAGGGATAGAGAGCTAGAAACATCCATGAGAGAGAAACATCGATCAGCTGCCTCCTGCACGCCCCCCACTGGGGATGTGCCCGCAACCAAGGTACATGCTCTTGACCGGAATCGAACCTGGGACCTTTCAGTCTGCAGGCCGGCACTCTATCCACTGAGCCACACCGGTTATGGCAGCACTTGCACATTCCTAACTCCTCATTTCTTTACTTTTCTCAATGTTGTGTTGACAGGACAGGTAATAAAACAGCAAAGGAAGATCTTTGGGAGGAAATCGCAGCCCTTACATCCTTTGCGGAAAAGGGCTGTGAGCTGCCTGGGGTCCGCCCAGCTCCTACCTGTGCTCAGGCAGCATCGGCGACACAAACGCAGGGTCCCTGTTCCTGGGCCACGAAGCACCTGACGCGAGAGACAGCTTTGCAGGAGTTTCACTGGCAGAGGCGTGTGCAAAGCTTTAGCGCTTCAGGTGTCATCGACCATCGGGAGGGGACCGGGGGAAGGGGGGCCCACAGGTGTTTGATTCAGCCTCCTTCCTGCCGAACAGGTCGGCACACACATGGCTTTCTGTGCGGGTCGCTCTTGGGTAAATCTCGTTCATGACGTTTCATGCTCTCAGGAGGCTGGCTTAGCGCGCACCCAGTTTAAAGCGGAGAGACCCGGGGAGGAGAGGTCAGCTGATGCTCTGGTAGAAAAATCTGGAGATTTCAGGGTTGCTTCTGTCAAGTCATCATTGCCACACATGGAGTGACTGTGGATTCGTGAGTGGCGTGCCCGGGGAATCTAGTTTCCTGGAGGGACGCTGTGGCTGATGTGAGGACGCGGGTTGGATTCGGGGCTCTCGGTGTTTGATGCTCTGGCTCCTGGTAAAGCAGACCAGCGCCTGGCTTCAGTGGCCGGCCTCGGGGCCTCAGCTGGACGCCAGCTGGTTGACAGGAACAGCATCCGCTGCCCTCTCACCGAAATGCACACTGCCTCTGCCCCTCGGGAAAGGGCCGGGCTTCCAGGGGTCCCGGAAATGAGCGATGCAGGAGCGGCCAGGAGTCTGATTTTCTCCACCCCCCCAGCTCCTGTGCGCAGCCTCTTTGTCGGTGTCTGTGCCGAGTTCCTTCTGCGGTTGGCATCCAGGAGGCTGGCATTGGGGGATAGAATTCGCCAAAGGCAGGGAACGGTGCGCACCACGCAGGCCCGCTTTGAATGCCAGGAGCAGGCTGCAGCCGCCTTCTGGGAAATTTCAAAGAGCGAGTTCCTCGAGCATTTTCCTCTGGAAGCGCTGGCCTGCCATTGATTGCGGCCGTCCTGCCATTGATGGCTGCCAGGCCTGCACTGCGCTCTTCTAGAGCGTCATGCCGGCCACTCACAGATGAAAGGGGGACTCCTTGTCTTGGTGTCCTTGATGCCTGGACCTCGCCACCCGCCACCTGTGGAAACTAACTACCTGCCAGCGTCATCAAGGTCACTCTCTGCTCGTTTCTAGGTGTGGCCACTCTCCGATAGCAGCCGGTTCACTGAAGGGCAGTGCATCCCAAGAATAAACAGGTTTCCTAATATTTGGGGGCCACACAAAATGTTTGGGGGTAGTTAGATGTGTTTCTGCCATAGCCTTTCCCCTTTCAACTTCTTTTGAAAAATGCACTGAGAACTTTTTAATACACACACACACACACACACACACACACACACACATATATATATGCATATATTTATTGATTTTAGAGAAGGAGGGAGAGGGATAGAGAGAGAGAATCATCTATTGGCTGCTGCCTCCTGCTCGCCCCCTCCTGGGGATGGAGCCCACAGCCCAGGTATGGGCCCTGACTGGGAATCAAACTGTGACCTTCTGGGTCCTAGGTTGACGCTCAACCCCTGAGCCAAGGGATTAGAGTCGCCCGTTCCGAGGCATTGGTTGTGTTCGGATGGGGTGCTCAGGCTTTGCACGACCCTGAAAATGCCTCCAACTGGCCGAGGGGGGCCTTTCCCTACCCCTCCCACAGGCTGGTGGGTGAGCAGCGAGCCAGTCTGGACACACACACCCTCCAAGAACAATCCTTTTAGGTCATTCTAGTTCATATCTTTGCACTGAAATTTAAAAAAAATCTCAGATTTCTTCGGTTGCTCATTCAGTTCAGTATCCTGGGGACACAGCTCTGACAGGGTTTGCAGACAGGTGGGGGGATTAGCGTACACGGAGGACGCTGTGTGCCCCACGTTCTCATTGCTGCGGGCAGACAGAGCACAGCACAGCGGCCTCTCCCCACCAGCAGCTGTCAGAAAAAGCCCTGGGCGAGGCGATGCTGGCACTCTTCTCGTCTTTCAAAGAGAAAACAAAGCGAGTCCCAAGCACAGTCCATGTGGAGTCCATAGAGGGGCTTCCTCCTTTTAGAGAACGTAGACAGAAGAGTATAAACCTTTAGGCAAACTCTCTCCAGAGCCACGTTTTCATACTGATGTTTCCCGAACAACGGAAAGAAGAGGCAACATACGTGTCCCTCTGAAGACAGTTAGTTGTCAACACCAAAATCAAGGTTTTGCTTGGTTTTTTTTTTTTCCAGTTTAAAGAAAATAGCACCATTTTTTATTTGCTTGTTTGCTTTTCCACAAACCCACTGTGGGTTAAGAGGTGCAGCAAACCCCCGATTGCCATCCACAGTGTGTCAGGATGCAGCCTGGTGCTTAGCGAGGGATCTCCGTATTCTGCGTCAGGCAGGCGGGCGCTGCTCATTTCTCTTCTCAGTGATTTCAGGAAATGGTTGGAATGGTATCTGGAAGGCCAGCCCCGGGGCCGTTGCTATGCAAAGGAATGTTCTGGACCATCTCTGCTGGAAGAGGTGGGACCGCTTCCAGCAACTATAACCGTGGCCTAGCTGATGTCCCACAAAGGCAGGACAGACATGGAGCAGGAGTCCACGGGTCTGGCCCCCCACCGCTCCTGCTCACGCCATGGGCAGGGCTGGGTCCCCGAGGGTCCCTCGGCCCCTGAAGGACTAGGACTGCTCTCCCCACTCAGCCACAGGCTTCCGGCCTCTCTTCCTCCCCGGTGATGGGGTGTCTAGAAATGCAGTGATGACGGCCTACGAGAACATCACAGGACGTTTATACCGTAAATCCCGAGAGGAAACTCCATGCGCCCAGAAAAGGAAGCATTCTTTCCAGGTTTCTACACTCCCGGGGGAAGACATGTGTGATGGTCATCATCCCCAATGCTCAGAAACAGGAAAGCCACTGGCTTGAGCCCCCAGGGGCCACAGGATGCCCGACGCCGCCTCGTGGACACTCCCGTGACCCAGGCCCAGGTCTGGTGGGAGGGAAAGGCAGGAGCCAGAGGGTGGGTATTGTTTCAGGACAAACTCCCCCCCATAAAAGTGCTGCTGTCTCCGACTTGGGGTGAGAGATATGACAATGAGCCCAGACCTGCCCATTGGACAATCAAGTACAGCGGTACCTCGAGATACGAGTGCCCTAACATACGAGATTTTTGAGATACGAGCCATCTAGCGAGCGATTTTTGCTTTGAAACATGAGCAACAGTTGAGATAGGAGTCATCGCTCGGATCGGCCGGCTGCACACGACCCACCAGTTTCCCGAGACTCAAGCATCTCATAGTTTCCCACGCCTCAAGGTTACGGAACGAATTAAACTCGTATCTCGAGGTACCACTGTACGTTGTCTTGAAGAGAAAGTATAAAAACTTACAAATGGCTCCGAGTCAGATAATTAAATTCAGTTCAAAGAGCCGGAAGAATAATTCCGAGAGTCTATTTGAATGACCATTAATATTTTAAACCCCACGTATGTTGCTGCTAATCACTACAGTCCCTCCCCGATGTTCTCCAGAACTATTAAGTAGCAGTCAGTAAGTGGATTGCCTGTATCAGAGGACACATAATAGAAATGATACGGTGCTTGGTGGAAAAGGGTCTAATAAAGATTTTTGAGCAAATTAAACGGAACAGGACAAGATGGTTCCTGGACTTGAACTAGAAAAGACGGCGTCCAGACACCGAGAAGAATCCGATTGGACTTAAATACGTACGTGCCTCTCCTCCATCCCCTATTCAAAAGCTTTATCACTGGACTACTGTATCTCCCATAGGCCCATGAGTTTTGTAAACATGTTAATCATCAAATTGTTTATCTAGACGGAGCCCCACAAACATACTTACCTGGGCCTTGCCCAGGCTCTGGGCAGCCCTGCCTCTGGCGCAGGTGGCTGGGGGCTCGTTTTTGTCTTTAATCTCCCCAAGCGGTTTGGAGTCCTGTCTCGGGGCTCCCCTCTGGGCCCCTGAGATCCGGCTACTTGACAAGGGCAGGGGCTCCATCCCCATTTTCAGGGGCTCCTTGGCACCACTGGGTACCACCTTGACCCAGGAGAACCAGGGCTCAAAGGCCATCACAGCTGAGGCATGGGGAAAAGGCTGCTAGCAGGCTGGGATCCGCTGACAGGTAACTTTCCTCTTAGCATCGGGCTTATAACTTCCACAGCCGTGTGCGGGAAGGCGTCTGCTCAGGGCAAAGGCAGAATGTTTTCCCTTTCCCTTTCCTGGGGCCTCTGAAGGATTACCCCCTGCATCACGACCCTCCGCTCCTCCTCACTTCCCGGGAACACACGTGAGGGCCAGGCAGGTGTTGTCCATGCCTGGGCTGAGGCCGCCCTCCCTCCACATCCACTGCCACCCACCGGAGAATCGTTATTCTGCGTGTGTTTCTGCTGCTAAGGTCATTGCATGCACACCCACTCCTGAGAGCACTCCTATAACATTTAAAAAAATATATTTTTTTATTGATTTCAGAGCGTAAGGGAGAGGAAAGGAGATGTTTCATCATGGGAACATCAATGATGAGAAAGAATCATGGATCGGCTGCCTCCTGCACGCCCCACACTGGGGATGGAGACCACCACCTGGGCTTGTGCCCTGACTGGGAATCGAACTATGACCTCCAGGTTCGGGGGTCGATGCTCCACCACTGAGCCAGGTCATTTAGGCTCCTTTAACATTTTTACATACTTAAAACACATGCGTTTTTAGTATGTAACTAGTTTTAAGTAAGTGTTGTGCATAATCATTACAAGAAGCCTGGAATAATAGGAGTTCTTTTTTTTTTTAAATAAATGTGTGTAGAGAGCAGCCACAGCGTTTGCACAGGTTCAAGCCTGGGACTAACGAGAGGGCACGATCCTCTCGTGGCAAAGCCGCGTGCAGGCCCCGGCACAATGAGCCAAAGGCTACAGCTGTAAGCTTGACCTTATGGTCGAACCTGTGGTCCCACGTGGCTGAGTGGTTGGGCTGCGGGCGGTGCCGCCAGTAAACGAAGCTTGAGCAGGTGCGTGTAACTGAGGAGATTGAAACCTGTGAGGACGCTGTGACCACGCCCTTCCTTTGCCTCGTGGCATCTGTCCGCCAAATAAAGACTCGGTTTGCAGGCCCTGGCGCCGTCTCTCCATCAGAGCGGGCGGTGTCCCACCTAGCCCCAGCTTTATTCTCTTGTCTTTTCTCCATCCTTCACCAAACCTGGCTGTGCTGGCCTGGCACAAAATTGCACAACGTGGGGGGAAGAGATTTTTGCTCTGGTTTTGGTGGGGCCTGGGTTGTGGGGTGGGGCGCTCGGTGGGAGGAAAGACAGCAGAGGTAGAGCGTAGTGGCTTTGAGAGGGAGGGGCCAGGCCAGGGCTCTGTCCCGGCAGGATGGGCAGCTCACTCCCGGGCAGCTGTCTCTCCTGGGGTCTGGCTGGGCACCCGGCATTGCTCCTGTCACCCACTGAATTGTGGCCCCCCAAATACCAGCCGAACACTCCTCAGAGGGGGTTGTGGTGCTGCTCTGGCCCTCCTTACGGAAGGACGGGAGTGTGTCTCCTGGATTGTGTGTCTCCTTAGCTCGGCCAAGGTAGGCCTGTGACTCGATGACCTCGCCAGGTCCTCTGCGGCCCCCGGGGTCGTTCGTTCCGTTTCCTCCGCGGAGCACACCTCTTCGTTGCCTGCCTTCGACTTTCCCACACTGTCCTCCTCCGTGGCTCCAGCGCGTGCTGGTTCCCATGGAAACGGCAACGTCCTTGCTGTGGACAGAACTTAAATCACAGTCAAAAGGGTGACGGGAAGTACGTTTTTATCTCGAATTGAAATTTGGATTGTGATTCGTGGGATGGAAAGGAGAGAGTGGAAGGGAAGCAGAGTAAGAAGGACAGGGGAGGAGGGAAGGAGGGGAGGAGAGGAGGGAAGCAGGAGCAGAGGGAGGGTGCGGGGGGTGGGGGAGCAGGATTCCAGGGTGGAGAGGGGGCTCTCGGTTGAAATGAACTGCGTCCCTCTCTGCAGGCCAGGCCGGCTCTCTCAGTCACTGCAGGGCCGGAGCTGTGGCTGGCCCTGCAGGCGGCCCGCCCCATGTGATCCGAGAGGCACCTGCCCCAGAACACCCCCCACCTCCCGTCTGAAATCCCCCCATGAGCGGAGGAGTCCCTTATAGGCCCCACTCATGAGGTCACAGGTCATGATCAGTTCCTATTTTTATAGCCATCGGCAGAGGGCCAGGTGCTCTGGCACTTCGTAAACAAGAGAATCACAGCGTCCTGAGAGGGACCCACCTCCTCTCCCATGTCCTCACCTATCAGCTGCTTCCCGCCACCGGACACCTGCTCTGTGCGTCCGCCCACAGGCAGACCCGGCGTGTGGAGGTCGATGCTATAGGATTTTGCACCCTCTTTAAGAAATGGATGCAAAGTTACAGATAAAAAGTCAGCTACAAGGTCTTGAAAGGCGCCTATGCCAATGAGGGGCGTAACCGTTATCTTCAAGGTACTTCACCTCTGCCTGTGTTACCTGATTTCACGTTTAAAACAATGCCCTGAGGTACATAGCTCTTCACAGGCACGAAAACAGAGGCTCTGATGAGAGCCTTCAAAATTTACCAAAAATTCACTCACCCCATGGAATGATCCTGAGGAAGAGACCGCCAGGGGCATAGCTCCCTAGCTAGGATTTCGCAGAAGCCTCTGTGTTCACGTGCAGAATCAATCCCACGCTTCCAAAACCGTGACTTCCATTTCCTCTCTAAATCCAGGCCAGCTGATGGCATTGGATTTCAGCCGGGGGCCGGAGCGCTGGAGATGGTATCGTGTATCTCACTTGCAGGTAATTGATCTGCTTCCTGCAATGCATTACGTGCTGTTGCCACAGAACGGAGATGGAAACTGAGACTGCCCGTCGGATGGCTGGTTAACGTCCACAGGCGACGTGCAGCCGTGTTCCCAGGCTGCGGAGACCAGGACCGGCCTGCAGAGCAGCTGGGCAGGGCTGTTTCCAGAGTCTTCCAGGGCGCATTGAGTTACGTGGACGCTCTCAGACGCACCACGGAACCAGCCTCTTTCCTTTTTATTAGCATTAGCAATATTATCCAGGGTTTCGTTTATACCTGGTTAACTTGAAATAAACCCTAGCTGGTTCCGCTCCGTGGATAGAGCATCGGCCTTCAGGCTGTAGGGTTTGGGGTTCAATTCTGATCTCCAGTAGGGACTGTGCAGAAAGCAGCTGATAGGTGATGTTCCTCTCTCATCGATGTTTCTCTCTATCCCTCTCCCTTCCTCTCTCTCTAAAAATCAATAATAAAATTGCCAAAACCAGTTTGGCTCTGTGGATAGACTGTCAGCCTGTGGACTGAAAGGTCCCAGGTTCGATTCCGGTCAAGGGCATGTACCTTGGTTGAGGGCACATCCCCAGAAGGAGGTGTTCAGGAGGCAGCTGATCGATATTTCTCTCTCTCATTGCTGTTTCTAACTCTCTGTTCCTCTCTGTAAAAAATAAAATATATTTTTTAAAAAATATCAAAAATATATATTTAAAATAAAGATATGCCAAACATCCTCGTATGCAAAGCTACTGAGCGTAGCTCCTCTGGTGTTGCCTTGAAAATGGTAGAAACTCAACTTAGTCCGAAAAATGAAACCCTCTCCCACACTAACCCTCCTCAAAACCCTGAGTGAGCGTCAGCGAAGAACTGCTTAGCACATTCCTCATGGAGGCCAGCCACCCTCCCGAGTGAGCGCTTGCAGATCCGTCCAGCGGATCCACCCGGGATAAGTCACTGAGACGGGGTGGAGAGGGGAGACACCCTCCCCCACGGAGGCAGCAGACGGGGGAGGGAGAATTGGGACCCCTGCCCAGAATCCAGATTTGTATCTGAGGCATGAAACCTGCAACCCAAATCTTCCCGAGGGTTTCTGAACACAACGCTCTGTTTTCAGCCCCATCCTCAGAGCACGAGTTTACTGAGAGATTTCCAAGTATCTTTACGTCTGTGGGAGAATTGGATCTCTCATCTAATTTATCCTCCTAACACCGGGAGGAAGGAACCATGGTGCCTCGTTTTCATAGATGAGAAAACGGAGGTCCTAGGAGATTAAGTAATTACCTCACGGTCACCAAGCCAGTTAATGATGGAGTCAGGGTTCAACTCTAGTCCTATTTGACCCTTGAATGGTGCTTCACATCTTGATGACATTTGTGGCGTGGTGACCATGTGCCGATCCCCATGCTAGCAATCTAGAGAGAGTCTGTTTTTTGATCTCCACAATGATCGGTGAGGTATTTTATTCCTGTCTTCGATGACTCTATAATTTAGTCTGGGGAAGGGAGTGAGGAAAATGGGAACGAGGTATGTATTTTTTAAAACTTGAATGCAAATCAGAATAAAATAAGTGCAACAGAAAGATGAAGAGTTGGCCAAGTCAATGGTTCTGGCATGAATTGGAGAAACGGGATTCCCCATGGAAGGAGCCAAAAGATAAAGACAGGGCATGTCTGAGAGATGGTGTGTCTGGTGACTGTGGTGTGACTGAAGCACAGTTGTGTTAAGGGACATTCAGCCGGGGGTGCGGAGAATGGACCGGCATTGATTACGAGGTTGAAAATTGACAGCTAATCTGGTCCACAGTAGAAGAAAGATGATCAGGTCAGAGCTTCACTTTAAAAAAGAATAAAATGCCACTGCATCTGTAGACCAGACCAGTGCCATCATTTGAACCACAGGAAACAAAGATCTGAATGTGGGTGAAGAGGAGAGATGGAGGGAAGGTCTATGGAAAAGACACATCTGAAACATCAGATCTCATATTTCCACCCATGGCAGTGGTTCTCAACCTTCCTAAGGCCACGACCCTTTAAGACAGCTCCTCATGTGGTGGTGACCCCCAACCATAAAATTATTTCTGTTGCTACTTCATAACTGTAATCTTGCTACTGTTATGAACTGTCATGTAAATATATGATAGGCAGGATGTATTTTCATTGTTACAAATTGAACATAATTAAAGCAGAGTGATTAATCACAAAAACAATACGTAATTATTTATTGTGAAATATTTATTTCTAATGACAAATAAATGAAGTTTTGTCTTGAATCGTGGTGTAGCATGGGCAACAGTCTTCCTAGGACAACAGTAAACTCCATGGCTACACTTTGCTACACTGAGGAGCGGTGTGTTGGTTCCTAAGACCATGGGAAATAGGTGTTTTTCGATGGTCTTAGGTGACCCCTGTGAAAGGGTCATTCGACCCCAAAGGGGTCGCAACCCACAGGTTGAGAACCACTGCCCCCTGGGAAAAAGACCTACCGGAATGCTTTTTTCTCTGCCAGGGTCCTCAACTGAACAGGATCCCCACGGGGAGCCGCAGAGTGCCTCTGGGAGATTGTTTCTTCCAAAGATGCTCACTGCCTGGAGCTGCCTGAAGCCAACCACCGGGTGGTCCAGCTTCAGTACTGGCTGCTTTTCCCACAGCTGTAGGCCTGGCATCTCTTGAGGGCAGAGAAGAGAATGGGAGCACACAGAGTTTGAGAACTGGTTCGTGGGTCTGGCAGAAACGTGGACTATCTTAGGGCACAAAACCTATATTTTAGAAACGTCATTGTTTTACAACTTCTTATATTTTCTTGGTTGTTTACCTTTTTTCATTCTCACCTTTCCTTTTCTTCAGGGGTGCTTTTCCAAATCTGAAAATTACGACCTGTCTCTGCTGTGCTGAAAGCAAATACGACGAAGGGATTCTTTTTCACTTGGATCCGAATGTTTGAGGTGCAGGAACGCGGAGGCTCGGGTGCGGGAGCAGGTGGGAAACCCAGTAGAGTTAGGGAAGAGGCAGGAGGGGTTTGAGCAGCTGTTCTTTCTGGGCCCGCATCTCCTTCCAGCCCTTTCTTCCTGGTGTGTTTGGATCTCATTTAATTACCGGCGGGGGTCCCCCTGCTTCTGAATGCACCACTGACTTTTGGTGATTCACGTGTAGAGGGACCAAGACGGAAGTGACTCTGAAGGGTAAGACAAGCTCGGGGTGCCTCCCGTGTCTTCCTGCCCAGCCCGTCACGCACAGACCTGCCAGAGTGACCACTCTAAAAACTAAGTGGTATCCTTACCCAGAATACAATCTCTCCATGCCAGTCCCCTTGATCGGTTCCCAATGACCTTTTGGGCTCATTCGCCCTGTAGTTTATCTTCTAACAATGCTGGACTGCTCCATTTTCTCATCCTTCCTCCTCCCGAATTTCCGAAACACGGACACACATCCAGGAGCGCATGGCTTGTGCTTGTGTGAATGGATGAGAGGGGGCCTCGCCTCCCCCAGTTGCTGCTTGGGGGTGGGGTTCTTGAAGTACCACTGGAATAAGAACTACCGGAGACCCCCATAGGAGGAAGAGTATAAGTAGAAAGTTTTATTTCTGTGGCATTAGATCCCTGGGTTTCCAAAGTCCCATTTCCCATAGTTCGGTCACTGAAGGGTGGTTGGGTGTTGGCAGAGGTAAAATCCGTCAGTGTCCAGAGTTCCCATTCCATGTTGGCCCAGCACAGCCCAGCATCAGGCTAGCTGTAGTCCATCAGTTCATGGTGTGTGGGGTCCTCATAGCCTCGAGTCACAGGAACAAATGCAAGGAAGCAGGAACTACAGAGCCCAGAAGCCAAGAGTCAAGCACACCAAGAGAGAGAATGCTTTTGTTGAGGGCATTATGTTATTCCCAAATTTTCAAGGGTCTGCAGTGGCCACACCCATTCTGGTCCACCATTTCTGCCCCAGGTTTGATTGACAGGCAAGTGCTTTCCCTGTGTCACCCCAATTTTACTGGGCTGGTGTCTATCTTTTTTTTGTTGAGTCTCTCTCCCAACCCACCATGTTTTTCAGGGAATGGACTTTGTTCCCAGGGATAAGAGGTGGGAGGGTGGAGTGTGAAATTGCAGCTTCCTGGTGAAGCTGCCCAAATGACCTGCCTATAATGTCTGACCTTCGCTTTGCATCTTTCCTATTATTAATAACTAGTGGCCCAGTGCACAAAATTCGTGCACATGAAAAGTGAATTAATTAGAGGAAATATTTTAATATTGCTATTTGCCCTTTCTCTATAATAGAAGTGTCAGTGATAAAAGAAAATTAGTAAAATGTATATGAAAATCTTTCTCCTGTCAGAGTATGGGGTGCGCTGTGGGACCCAGAGTCAAGTCCCCGCCCACCCATGCCTCAAAATTGCTCGAGACTTAGACCCAGCTGGCCCCACCCCCATTGGGCAAGATCCAGACCCAGCCAGTCCCACCCCTGTCAAGCCCCACCAGGTCTGTGGGGGTTTGCAGCCTCAGGTCCCTCTATCAAGCCCCAGTGGGCAGGGGGCACAGTCTCAGGTCCCCTGGTGCACTCTGAGGTCCCCTGGCCCAGGGCAAAAGGCATGGCCTTAGGTCCCCCAACCTGAGCTGGGCCAGAGGGATTGCCCTGAGGTCCCCTGTAAAACCCCACCGGGCAGGGGGACACCCTAAGTTCTCCCAGGCCAGTACTAGGGTGGGGTGTGTGGCCTGAAGTCCCCAGCCAAGCCCTTCTGGGCAGAGGGTGCAGCTTCAGGTCCTCTCCTCCGGCCCGGCTCCACACAGCCTCCGGTCTCTGCTGATTGCTAGTTATGGGAACCCCACCTCTGCTGTGGGTGCAGCCATCTTGTGATGGTGTGACAGTTAATTTGCATATTACCTCTTTAGAATATAAGACTAGCTAATCACAACAGTATTACACACACACACACACACACACACACACACCCACCTGGCATTTCTAGACTGGAGTGTGATCTCTCCTGCTTAGAATGACCATATTGTTCTCATCTCTCATGGTTCAGGAAGCTTCTCTGACTTAATTCTGGCGACTCAAATGCCCACTTTCTGTAATGCATCACAACCATCACATTTACCAATTTTGTATGATCATAATTGGTTCATACATGTGTTTTCTGAACCAGACCCTAGGCCATGGGTTCCTTGAATATAACACCGAGTCTTTTTCATGTTGGCATCACTGTGTCCAATAGTCACTTTTGGTGCTCAATGAATGAAGAATGATCCGATCCTGAAAACTGTCTCGCAGTCCCACCTTTTCTGTAGTGTAGAGACGTGTTCGTCCTCTGCGTGAAAAGAACTAACATTCATAGAGCAGGACTCTGCCCTCCTTCTTAAGCAAGTAAAGGCGAAGACATTGATTGGCTAAGCCTGGGCTTCCCGGAACCTCCGGGTCAGGAGCCCTGAGCCCATTGGTATTTCTGTTTATTTAGACACGGCCAACCCTGCCTTTCTGTTGGGGAGAAAATGATTTTCACAAAGCTTTATTAAAATATTCAAACAGTCTCGCAGACTTCAATCGCTCTCCCAACACGCTCTTTAGTGTAAACACTCAGAAAGGCAAGGATTAAGTTCCCCTTCGCGCATGTGGGCTTAAGAGGCAAAAGCAGCCAGGCTTGGCAAAATAAGCTCGGAGCTTTGAGGCGCCTCCTCTCAGATGGCAGCTCCAGGCTGTCAGTCATGCAGGGACATGTGCAGGGCCCACCGCGCTGACTGCGGGAACTGGAGAGGGAGACGAGTGGATGCAGTCTTTGTCTCCTGACTGTAAGAGGGAAGAACTTGAGTAGATGCCATTGGTACACAGGTGGGCTAAGGGTCATCTTTATTTTTCAAACAAATAGGCCTAAAGAGCCAGCCCTCCTGGCTCCCAGGACATAATCCCCATGGACAGGGCACAGGGTGAGCAACTCTTTTGTGTGTTGTTGTTTCACCTTTAAGTAAACAGTGGTCTGGGAGCCTGAAACTGTGATGGCGTGACAGTTAATTTGGACACAGCTGGGAAAAGAAGGACACGTGCTCTCTCAGAAATGCCGCATCCACACGACGCTGCTGTCCGTTTCCCCGAAGTGAGTGACTGGGAAGCAAACCACTGGGAAACTGGAAGATGGCTTTTCTGGCGATTCTCCCTTCCCAGGGTCCAGACCGCCCTGGAGCAGGTGCACAACAGAGTCCCTAGCAAAAAGGCTTGAAGGCCCAGCACAGAGGCCCCAGGTGCAATCTGAAAGCTGCGTGGGCCTTTCCCATAGTTTAGCATCCACTTGGAAGCCAAAGTTGTCATCAAGTCCAAGGAAAGGCTGCTTTCAAGCACGAGTCCTTTCTCACAGACTTCATTAAAGTAAAACCAACCTCGTTGCTGGGTAGTGAAAGGCAGCGAGAGAGGGAAAGGGAGGAGAGTCTAACCCCCCCCTCCTGTGCTGAAGATCAGGAAAGATGGTGCCACTCCTGCCGGGTGAAAGGTGGAAGGCAACACATCCATTCTAAGGAGAAATGGGAGGAAGTGTGCGGATGGAACTGGAGACAGACCAGCCCAGAGACTCGGAATGAATCAACAGCAACAGCGTGAAGAGAGTGCAGGCTTTCCGATGCTGAGGCCAACGCTCTGTCCCCAGTGCTTCCAGAAGACTTTACCCAAAGCAAAGGGCCAATAATTGGACTTAGGTGTTTTAAGGGAAGTTCTCTTTCTAGATACCTGAAATATATCACAATATCAATCTCTAATAGTTCGTCTTTCCCCCAACAAGTATGACAATATATTTGAAATAATCTGTGTATTCTCTGTTAATGTTTAAAACATTTTTGACCCATCAATCAATCAATCAATATAAAAACCCCTGTGTACCTACCATCCAGCTTAAGAAACAAGATATTGGAAATGTAAGAGAAGCACCCCCCCACTACCACCACCTGGGTACCTCTCTCCTCCTGCTGAGTAAACCACTCTCCGGAATTTGTTTACCATTTGTGTTTATTTAACAGATGCAGGCTTTCTGACAAGCCTTGTTCTAAGTGCTTTACAAATATTGACTCATTCTTCATCAGCAGAACAACTCAATGCATTGGATACTACAATTATCCTTACTTAACAAACTAGTGGCCTGGTGCACAGATTCTTGCACATTGAAAGGAATATAGTTAGAAGAAATATTTTAATATCGCTATTTGCCCTTTCTCTATAATGGAAGTATCAGAGATGAAAGAAAATTAGTAAAATGTATATGAAAATAATATATAAGTTGATTAATAAACAATATCAACATGATACAACAACAAAGACATGATAAAAGCAACAGTGATAAAAACAATGACTGATAAATTGATTAAGCTTATTCTAATATCTCCCTATATACCACATTAAGAATAAAAACAGAGTGCTTGACTAATTTCCCTTGTGACCAAGTACTTACAACTTTAACGTCACATGCTCTTCGAACTCGAGAGAAAACAGCCTATAACTGACCATGTCCGAAAACATAATGTGCCCCAGAAACAGCATAACTCACGGCCGAAGATGGGATCTCATGGCCCCATGAGGACTCAGGCTCCCTCCTCTCTGATGCCGAGATGCATCACCCAAGAACTGCCACTGCCAAGTCACCACAGCTTGGCAGCTCCTGTGTTGAGCATCTAGCCTGCTGGTCAATGTGTGTCATGTATACTGTCTGGCCAGACAGTCGGATGGTCAAACAGTCACTTAGCCTTTTATATATATGGATAGCAAATCTGTGGCACAGAGAATTACATAAGTTGCCCAACGTCTCACAGCTACCAAATTACAGAGCTAATATACAAATCTAGGAATGGGGATCTAGAGTCTGTGCTGTTATGAACTACCACACCATGCTACCTCATGTCATCTATCTATCTATCTATCTATCTATCTATCTATCACCTATCCACTATGTCTCTATCCCTAAACAAAATATACTATTTCAGCATTATCATAGTGCTAGCATTAACCAGCATGTATTCTTTTGCAATTTGCTTTTGTCCTCTCATACAATATTTATGAGATTCATCCACATTGCTGCAGGTAATTCTAGCTCACTCGTTTTCATTGCAGGTTATCACATCATGGGGTGAAGTACAGAATTATCCATTTTAATATCAATGAATACTTAGGTGTAATGTTTTACAGACACTGTCGTTATGAACACCCCTTCCTGGTTTTTGCGCACACACGCACGCATTACTTTTTCTCAAGGATATGTGCCTATGCGGATCAAAGGCAATGCTTGTCTTCAGATAGAACATAGGACACATGTTGCCAAATTGCTCTCCATGGGGTTGTATTCATTTACATTTCCCCAGCAGGTGAGTCCCATTTTCCACATTATTGTTTTAAATATTTAGGTATTAGGTATTTTAATTTTAATATTCTTTCCACCTTGTTTTAATTCCCTTGATTATGTGCTAGGTAAAAGAGCCTTTTAAGTCGGCTTTTGTGAGCACTGCTCACTCAGATATTTTACCACTTTTCTCTTGATTTATCTTTTTCTCACTCATTGATAGGACTTCTTTGTGTCTTCTGCCTAGTAACCCGTGTCCATTATGTTCATTAGAAATATTTTTCCCTGACATGGTTTTGTAATGTATATAAGGGGCATATTTGAAGAGGCTATTCAGCAAGACAGGTAAACACCTCAACTGGAATTTCCAGGTCATACAGTAGGTGTATGTCTAACTTTGTAAGAAACTTCCAGACAGATTTCCAAATTGCTTGTAATATTTTATACTCCCGCCAAAAAAAAAATGTGTAAGAATTCTAGTTGTTCCACATTCTTCTCAACGTTGGGTGTGGTCTATCTTTACAATACCCGCCGTTCCAGTGGGTGTCGAGTGGCATGTTACTGTATTTTCATTCGAAATTCCCTACACATGTTGGGTACTTTTCTCTTGCTTCTTGGCCACCATGAATCTTGCTCGTGGAATGCCCGTTCAGGTCATCTGCCCATTTTTAACAATTAGGCTGTTTGCGTTTTTATTGCCGAGTTGTAGTTGTCTCTGTATTCTAGATACGAGTCCTTTGTGAGATACATGCATCATGGCTATTGTGTCCACTCAGTCATAGCTCCACTGGCACCTCTCTCTTCCCTGGTCATTCTCTTGGGCGCAGCCTGGTGGAGTCTCACTCTGCATGTGCTCAGCTTAGTGTTTGGCCAGAGAGTCACAGAACCTTCTATCTGCACGGCCTCCTCTTGGGGGTTCTGCTCTGCAGATTCCACATGCCTCGGGAACCCTGAGCTCTCATCTCTCCCTCCTGGATTCAGCAGGACCACCAGGCTCTGCCTGAACTCAGCTTCCTTGGTCACTGTCTGCTGAGCTCCCCCAGGCTGGCCTCCTGCCGGCCTGGGGCTCATCTCATTTCCTCCTCTTCTCTCGGGAACCAGAGTCATGTGACCCTTTTGTAATATTTGAAAACGGGAATCTCTACAGTTCACCTGGTTTGAAACGAAAGAGCTAATCTGATGCTAATTACTTCGCCACGGCCCAGGAGTTTTTAGTTTTTAATCATACATGCGTTCAACATTGTATTGGGTGCATTTTTTTTTCACCTCTCAAGATTGTCTTGTGGCTTTTCTTCCGTTTGTTATGGTGGTGAATTACTTTAATAACTTCTCTAATGATAAAATGTCCTCATATGCCGAGGATAAACCCAACTTGCTAAGAATGGGTTTTTGTTTTTTGTTTTTTAATTCTTGCTATGTTTATTTGTCTTGGCAATGTTTTATTTAGAATGTTGGCACCTATATTCAAGAACGAAATCAGCCTATGTATTTTTCTTTCTCATACTGTCTTGAATATTGGTATCAAGACTATGCTAATCTTCTAAGAGATAGAGGGGCTGTGTTTTCTTCTGCTCCTGTAAAAATTTACTATAAACTCAGCGGCTTCAAACATTACAGCTGTACCTTGCGAGTCTAGAGGTCAGCAGTCCAAAAGCGTTTTTCTGGATCGAGATTAAGATGTGAGTAGGGCCATACTCATTCTCGAGGCTCTGGGAGAAAAATCAGTTTGTCTGCCTTTTCCACCTTCTGGAAATTACCTGCTTCCCTTGACACGTGGTCTCCTTCCTGCCAGAAGTTACCTCCCTCTGACCCCTACTCTGCTTCACATCGCCTTATCCTGCTCAGCCTTTCCCACCTTCCGTGTTCATCTATAAGAACATGCACGGCTACGTTGGATTCCTCTGCACCATCCAGAGTAATAATAGCTTTACGATTCTTAATGTAATCACATGAAGACACGAATATCTTTTGTGGGGTGGAGAGGGGGCATTATTCTGTCTACCACAGAGGAGAGAACATTCTTCAATTTTCTTTTCTTTGAAAGACCTTATATAAGTTTGGAATCCTCTGTTCCCTGAATATCTGACAAAAACTCACCTGTCAAATGTGATCACATATATTTCCCATGAAAGATGGCATGGTGAACATACTGCTCTAAATTTTACTTTTCTCACTTTTGAAGAAACTACTGATACATTCTGGGAAGGATACCATCACTATGCAGAGACCTCCCTTATGACCTTTTGTAACTACACTAGAGGTCCGGTGCACAAAATTTGTGCATGGGGGGGTGGGTGTCCCTCAGCCCAGCCTGCACCCTCTCTACTCTGGGACCCCTCAAGGGACATCCAACTGCCCGTTTAGGCTCGATCCTACTAAATGGGCAGCCGGACATCCCTCTCACAATCCAGGACTGCTGGCTCCCAACTGCTCACCTGCCTGCCTTCCTAATTGCCCCTAACTACTCCCCCTGCCAGCCTGATTGATGCCTAAATGTTCCCCTGCCAGCTTGTTTACCCCTAACTGCCCTCCCCTGTAGGCCTGGTCACCCCTAACTGTGCTTCCCTACAGGCCTGGTCACCCTTAACCCCCCTCTCCTGCAGGCTTAATTGCCCCCAACTGCCCTCCCTTGCAGGCCCGGTCCCTCCCAACTGCCCTCCCCTGCTGGCCATCTTGTGGTGGCCATCTTGTGTCCACATGGGGGCAGGATCTTTGACCACATGGGGGCAGCCTTCTTGTGTGTTGGATGCATATTATTCTTTTATTAGATAGGATTAGATAGGATAGAGGCCTGGTGCAAGGGTGGGGGCCAGCTGGTTTGCTCAGAAGGGTGTCCTGAAAAAGGGTAGAGATTCCCTTGGGGCATGGGGTGGCCTGGGTAAGGGGCCTGTGGTGGTTTGCAGGCCAGCCACACTCCCTGGCCTGTATCTTGGATTTATTTATCTTCTATAATTGAAACTTGGTAGCCTGGAGTGGAGGCCTGGATTAGCCAGGGTGTGCCGAAAGCTTGACTTTCTCCATTGCTGGGGAAACCCACACCTCCCTCCTGCTCTCTCTGTGGCCGCAGCCATCTTGGTTGGGTTAATTTGCATAACTCACTCCTGGTTGGATGGTGAGCGTGGCTTTGTGAGTGTAATGAAGTGATGATTAATTTGCATATCGCTCTTTTATTAGATAGGATAGTACTCCTCGTTGGCACTCACCATAATTTTTTCAAACAGTTTATCTGTAGACATTTGGATTATTTTTAATCTTTTTCTAATAGTACAGTGTTCCTTTTTTCTTTTTTAAAAATCTTTATTGTTGAAAGTATTACATATGTCCTCCTTTTCCCCACATTGACTCCATCTAGCCTACACTTGACCCCACCCCAAGCCTTAACCACATAATAGTACAGTGTTTCAATGACTAGCATTATACATATATCATTTTATATTTTTGCTAGCATATTTTTAGTAGAGCTTCCTAGAAGTGGAACTGATTTTTACACAGAATAAATACTTTACTGGTCATCCACAGACTCATCACAGAATATCTTGTAACCTTTTGGATTATTGCCAACGTGATAAGTAAGAAATGGTATCTCATTACACTTTTAATTTGTATTTTTTATATTATGAATGAGATTGATCATCTTCCCCCATAGTTAAGGGCCATATACCTTTCTGTGAATTATCTAACATAGATAAAAAAATATATATATTTTTTAATAGGGCTATTGTCATTTTTCCTTAGTTTTTAGGTATCATATATCACCTTTTGTGACATATATTGCTAATATTTAAAATTTTATTTGACTTTTCTTGCGATGTGAGGTTTTATCATTATTGATTTTATCTTGTCATGCAAAGCATTTTTACATATGTCTATTTTTTTTATGTGGTCAAATTCATTGGCCTTTTTTCCTTATTGATTCCAGTTTTTGAGTTATGCTTAGGAAAAGTTTTCTCTACTCCCAAGTTATAAAATAATTTATATGTGTTTTCATTGGGTACTTTTACAGTTTTACTGTTTAGATAAATCTCTGATCCATTTGGAATTTGTGCTGGGTTTAGTGTGAGGCATGGATCCAGTTTTCCTTTTTTCATTGTAGTTATTTAGTATATCACCTCCTCTTATTAAGACTGCTATCTTTTCTTCATTGATTTTACATGTTGTTTTTATCACATTCAAAATTTCCATATGCCCTTGAGTCTATTATAGGGTTCTCTAAGTTCACTGATACATCTACTTACCATGAGCCAATATTACACAATTTAAGCAGGAAGGACCCTTTAAGCAGTCTTTTATAAAGTCAGACCTTATTTAATTTGGTAGAGATAGCCTTCTCTTGCCATTGCTTTTCTTTCTGAAGGTTTTTCTAACTATTTTGTTGGTCTTCTTCCAAATGTACATCATAACCAACTGGTCCCAGTTCCAGAAAAGAAGGGAAAAAAAAACTCGTGGCATTGTTATTTTTACATGGAGCATATCCAATTTATAAATTAAGAGAAAAATTACATCTTTATGATTCCAAGTCTTCCTATCCAAGAATATGTTATGTTTTTCTATTTGTTTATATCTATATTTCACCCTCTAAGGAATATAGTATAGTTTTCCTCATGTATGCATTAGACAGACCTTGTTATCTATGCTTATGGTTGTTTTTATTTTGTTTTCTTTTCTTTTGCTCTTGTAAAATGGGCTCATCTCTCATTATACCCTTTAACTAGTTATTGTGTCTATGAGGAATATTGATTTATGTTTGTTGGTTTTTATAATTGGTGACTTTACTAAATTCCCTTATTGTTCATAATAGTTTTTCATTGATTCTTTTGAGTTTTCTAGGGAGATAATCACATCATCAACAAACAGAGGTAGTTTCAGCCCATCCTTTCCAATTGCTTTGCTTATCTAATTACATTGTTTGTACATCTTAATTTTACTATTTTCCATTACCTCTGAATGTAGAATCGAATGGCTTAACCAATGAGTTTCCAAATGATATTATAGAGTGTAATTAAAAATATTATCTTCATTTCAATTCTGTTAGAGTCTTGATCTTATCATTAGTGCCAACCCTTTCATGCCTATACTGTATTTCCTCTCATTTTAATTAAATAAGTACAAACGTGATGAACTATTCGAGCAGCACCACAAGAATTGCTAAGGAGACAAATAAGGCAAATGTAGTCTAAGTGCCCATATTGGGGAGCAGGTAGCACCCCATGATGCGTTTCCGGTGGGATCTTGTATGCAAAGGCAGATTCTCAACTAGGAGAGGACCTTATGAATATTTAACATAATATAGGTAAATGCAACTGGGGCAAGAGTTCAAATTTACACAAGTTGAAAGCTAGTCGCACTTCTTTTACACCTGCGAGGTATCTGGGACAACTCTCTCCTTTAACATATAAATTTTTACAAACTATTCATGTGGACACCCACATTTCTTTCTGTTAAATGCTTCCCATTTAGTTCTTGCCCATCTTCTCTCTAAGATCTTTTTCCTCCTCTGTCCAGGATAGAGAGGATAAAATATTTCCCCTCAAAAACATTCATCAGGCCCATCAAGTGGACGTTCAAGATCAAGGGATGAATGTCTTGGGACCTGAGGCCCTCACAACCCCCATGAGTGTAAAGCGCAAGGTCAGAGCAAAGCAAGGCGTGAAGTCCAGGGTGTCTGGGATGCAAGCAACTTTCTGACCTTGACCTTCGCAGGTCAGCCTCAGGACAGAAGAAATGATGCTCACACAGTGCCCGTCCTGGAGGGAAGAGAGAAATGTGCTGTGAGAGTCTGAGTCCCTCTGACTCTGAACTTGTGCCCAAATCCGTCTCAAGACAGATGTCAGCTGGGCTGGCGGGTTTGTCCAGCACATTTTTGGGGGTCGGGGAGCAGTGGGGACCAACGGCCGAGTACTTTGTTCCCTTTAAATTCTAGGCTCTGAGAGGCCCAGCTCTCTTTCCGTTTCCGCCTTGAGCTTTGCAGGATTGCACACGGCATGTCTTTTCACCACGGCGCCCTTCTGACAATGACCTTGAAAGCTGCCCTCTGTTGCTTGCCATCACACTCCATGGAGCCCTTCACCTCCCAGCACTGGAACCAACACCCGGCTCTTTGGCGCTGTGGGTTGGATCCCCAAGCAGCTGCAGGGTAATCACAGCCTCTTAGCAGGCTGCCTAGCACCTAGCAGATTTGTTAAAACGAAATTACTCAAACGAGGCAGGCAGAAGGATTGCATTTCAAACACCGCGGAGCATATGTTCCCACGAGACGCTGAAACTGCAGGCTTCCAGGAAACAGAGAGCCAACATCTCAACAACCAGCAAAGAAGGTAAGATGTTGGGGGGACCTGGAAGTCACACAACGGAGTCCCGTCCGTGGCTTGCCACCTGCAGAGTTGTGAGTCAGAAAGGAAATTAGTCTATTAAAATGCCGAAACAGGTTTGGCTCAGTGGACAGGGCGTTGGTCTGCGGACTGAAAGGTCCCAGGTTCGATTCCGGTCAAGGGCATGTGTCCTGGTTGCAGGCATATCCCCAGTAGGAGGTGTGCAGGAGGTGGCTGATCGATGTCTCTCTCTCTCATTGATGTTTCTAACTTTCTATCCCTCTCCTTTCCTCTCTGTAAAAAATCAGTAAAATATATTTAAAAAAAAAATAAGATGCCAACATGCAAGTTAGCCTTTCCAGACGTGCCCCTGAGGCCTAGCATTTCAGAAGTGACCAGTACGTGGCACGCATATGGCTATTCCCTCTCTGCCACCCAGAGTGCCCAGGTCTTCCCTGAGCCCATCATCAGCTTCTGAATCCTTCTCCACCAGTGTGCAGGAAGTCGCCACAGCTCAGAAGGTGGGCAGTTGAGGTCAAACTCACGTGCCATCCGGACATGACACTTCCCTCTCATTTCAAAGGTGAGGACATGGTGGCAGTAATGGTCCCTGGGTTTTCCATATGGTTCAGTTATTTATAAAACTAGAGGCCCTTTGCACAAAGATTCGTGCAATACGTCTTCCTTCCCCTGACTGCCGGCGCCGGTTTTCCTCTGGCACCCGGGGCCCAGGCCTTCACTCTGGCCCTGCCTTCCCCTTTGCTCCAGTGGAAGCACTACTCCTCTGCCTCACCCCCCGCCCCCTATAGCAGGCATCCCGCCCTGCCCAGCAGCTCTGTGCCTGCATGCGTGCTGCCCAGAGACCCAGAGCGGCTCGGGGGGGGGGGGAGCCACTGCCATCTTTTTTGGGGGGGTTAATTTGCATGCTCGCTCCTGATTGGCTGGTGGGTGTCGCGAAGCCAATTTGCATGTTTCTCTTTTCTTAGTGTAGATTGTTCAAAGTGGTACTTAGATCTTCTGACTCCTTGCTCAGTGCTCTTTCTAGTACCCACCTCGGAGCCTTGAAATGCCCGTTTTTAGCGACAATGGCTGGGAAACTTAAGAGCTTCCCGGCGTTTATGGTGCAGGTGAGGCCTGCGGAAAGGCTATTATCTAGCATCGACTCCAAAACAGAGGCCTCTCACTTCCTGGGCGGATTTAAAGTCGGGGTGGGTACCGCGGGTGAGACATAAACCTGGCCGTAATTCTTTTGGCCTCTAGGTCCCGTCTTCTGCCTCTCTCCTCATTCCTCCAGACCAGAGGCCAGCCACGGAGCCCAGGCGAACAGATAAATGGTAGATGACGAGCTGAGATAAATGCTGCAGCGAAGCGGTAATGTGTTTTGGCACTTTATGATTGATTTCTGTTTTCTGGGGCTTTTTTGCTCTGTAACAAAAGCATCTTCTGTGTGTATTTTGCGCTCTTTGATTGTTCTCTTCTCCTGAGGGAAAATAATCTTAATAAATCCTTTGTTTCGAACTCCATGGATTAAATTTTTTTTTTACCCTGCTATTATACTATATTTCTGAAAGAAGATAATTACGTGGTGAAATTAAGACATTCGGCAATTATATCTTGTAATATCATTAATTTCCAGATGAACACAAATTACACCTACCTCGAGAAGAATAGCAGTTTCCTTTGTTTCACTCGCCAAAGCAGGTTATAACAATCATTCTCCTGCCATTGTTTTAGAAAAAGTTTTCCCATTTGTCATCTTAGACCTCTCAGAGCAGTAATGATACAGTCTCAGGTTTCAAGTTTTACTTTTATCACTATATCGCTAATGATCTTTTAGATGGAAAGTGTTGTTTTGTTTTTGAAAATGCGTTGACATTCATTGTCATCTCTCTCCAGTCTCCTCCTAATCTTCAGAGAGAAATCACTAATGGTAATGAATGAACGGGCTTATTGAAAATACTATGCTACGGATAACATGCTCCGTCTATACCAGCAGTTCTCAACCTGTGGGTCGCGACCCCTTTGGGGGTCGAACGACCCTTTCACAGGGGTCGCCTAAGACCATCAGAAAACACATATTTCCCATGGTCTTAGGATCCCACACACCGCTCCTCGGTGTAGCAAAATGTAGCCATGTAGTTTACTGTTGTCCTAGGAAGACTGTTGCCCATGCTACACCACGATTCAAGACAAAATTTCATTTATTTGTCATTAGAAAGAAATATTTTACAATATACAATTACATATTGTTTTTGTGATGAATCACTATGCTTTAATTATGTTCAATTTGTAACAATGAAAATACATCCTGCCTATCAGATATTTACATTACAATTCATAACAGTAGCAAGATTACAGTTAGGAAGTAGCAAAGAAAATAATTTTATGGTTGGGGGTCACCACCACATGAGGAATACTATTAAAGGGTCGCGGCACTAGGAAGGTTGAGAACCACTGGTCTATACTAACACAAGGACTATTTCATGCAAGACATATATAGAAAAAAATAATTAACGGCACAGATCAAAAACGCTAAAAGAAGCATACCCGTGAGCAGCTTATAACGTTATTCCGATCTTCGTTAGAATGTTTTATTCATATCAAATCAAAAAATGTTACTGAGCATAGATTCTATGCAAAACACTACGTCAGGGCTACAACTGCCATCAGACTGCCAAAGCCCTGCGAGGGGGACAAGAAGGAAAGACTCAGTATGGCAGATGGAATAGCAATACACTGGTACCTCGAGATACGAGTGCCTTAACATACGAGATTTTTGAGATACGCGCCGTTGAGCGAGCGATTTTTGCTTTGAAATACGAGCAACAGTTGAGATAGGAGTCATCGCATGGATCGGCCGGCTCCACTCGACCCACCAATTTACCTCGACTCAAGCATCTCATAGTTTCCCACGCCTCAAGGTTACGGAACGAATTAAACTCATATCTCGGGGTACCACTGTATAGAGTAAGGCTGCATGAGTAACTCAAGACTAATTAGCAGGCGCATCTTAAAGAAAGGAGTCCTTGGGGCGGAGAGGGAAGAGAGCGCACGGAGTCGGGGAGGTGTGGGAAGCGTTCCTGGAGCAGGAAAGACACAGACTGAACTGAGGAAGAGAGGAAAGACCCCTTGGCCAAAGCGGAACTTCAGGAGGCTTTCTCCCGGAGACCTCTCTGATGCTCACAGCCACCTATCCTCACCTCCACAAGACTCGCCTCGGCTGGCCTCCCTTCATTTCTCCTTTCTGTTTCCTCTTTGCAATACAGCGGTACCTCAAGATACGAGTGTCCTAACATACTTGATTTTTGAGATACGAGCCGTCGAGCGAGCGATTTTTGCTTTGAAATACGAGCAACATTTGAGATAGGAGTAATCTCGCAGATCGGCCGGCTGCACACGACCCACCAGTTTACCGCGACTCGAGCGTCTCATAGTTTCCCACGCCTCAAGGTTACGGAACGAATGAAACTCGTATCTCGAGGTACCACTGTATTTCTAACTCTTGTGGGTTAATGACAACAGGTCTGAACTCTGCCTTCCCAGCAAGTCTGCAACTCTCCACTTGGACTCTGAAGCCCACTGCGTCCTCTGCCTGCTCGATGCCTTTCCTTTCCTACCAGCGTGAACAAAGCTCTTCTCTCCTCCCACGCCAGCTCAATGCCACCTCCAGGGAGCTCTCTGTGGACCCCCTCTTGAGTGTCCTATGTCTCTCCCTTGCCATCTTGTAGCATCCTTTTGTTATCTCTGCCATGAACAACCCTCATCGCTTGTTAAAACCCCGAACCTGAGTGATTTGCCATCGTGCCTTCGGCTGTAAGCATCTTTGTTCTATGCCACATCTGAGAACCAGCCCTGCCACCCACAGGGGTCGATTTAGAAGCCTTATTTTTACTACTCGAGCTCACCCCCTGACCATGGCTGATCCGGTCTAAGGTGGACATCAGCCTCTGGTGACGCGCAGTCAACTTTCCTTCCCAGCAACAGGAAGCAAAGGAATTTCTCCTGGTTCTGAATTAATAAGATGGTTAGAATCAAAGGACATTATCCAGAAAATTAAACGTTAACCCACAGAATGGAAAAAAAAATGGTTGCAAACCATAGAGGGCCTAGAATGCATAATATGTAAAGAACGCTTACAATTCAGCAACAGAAAGGCAGACAACCCAACTAATAATTTGAATAGACGTTTCTCCAAAGACAATAAGCCAATGGCCAAAAAGCACACGTGTCGATGCTCAACTGTCATTCGTGATTAGAAAATGCAAATCAAAACCGCAATGAGACACCACTTCACCCCATGCGAATGGCCATCATAAAAAAAAGAAAATGGTAAGTGTTGGCAAGGATGTGGCGACATTGGCCCCCTCATACATCTGACGGCAATGTAAAACGGTGCAGGTGCTGTGGGGAGCAGTTTGGTAGTTCTTCAAGTTAAATATGGAAGTAACGTATGAACCAACAATTCCACTCGTAAGAACACACCCCAAATAATTCAAAACGGGCACTTACACAAAAACCTGCCCCTGAATATTCCTAACAACATTACTAATAATAGGCAAAAAGTGGACACAAGCCAAACACCCATCAATAGGCAGACAAACAAAATGTGTTACAGTGGTACCTCGAGATACGAGTGCCCTAACATACGAGATTTTTGAGTTACGAGCCATCAAGCGAGCGATTTTTGCTTTGAAATACGAGCAACATTTGAGATAGAAGTCATCGCGCGGATCGGCCGGCTGCACACGACCCACCCGTTTACCGCAACTCGAGCGTCTCATAGTTTCCCACGCCTCAAGGTTACAGAACGAATTAAACTCATATCTTGAGGTGCCACTGTATATCCATACAATAGATATTATTTAGCTATAAAAAATGAAGTATTGGTTCCTATTACCACAAGGATGAGCATCAACATTATGCTCCGTGAAAAAAGCCAGACATCGAAGGCCAAATATGGAGGGACTTCCTCTCTGTAAAACATCCCAGATAGAAAATCCACAGACACAGAAAGTAAGACTCGTGGTTCCAGGGGCTTGGAATAGAGGGGAGTGGGAGAGACGGATTTAACAGGTGGGGAGTTTCTGTTTGAGGTGATAGCAAAGTTCTGGACCTAAACAGCGATGATGGGTTGCCTAACGTGGCAAATATAATGAAGGCCTCCAAGTTGTACATCTTTACGTGATTAAAGTGATAACTTTGTGTTTTGTGTAATTACCACACTAATAAACAAAGACTGGTAGAGCACTTGGCTGAACTTTCCCCTTCGTATTCATGGAGAATCAGGGAAAAAAAAAGCTAATCCACACAAAATGAATGATGGAGCAGAGAGAAGCATTGCTACATGACGGAGCAATGGAGCAGAGAGTGGGTGTGTTACTGTCCCCCCCACCCCCACAAACACACACTCTGAGCTCCTCAAGGTCATGGTCTATAGGAGAATTCAACCCCATCTTTGGCCCCACAGGGTCCCTCTAGACTAATACCCAACATTTTTTTTTCTTTTAATTTTTTATTGATTTTTTACAGAGAGGAAGGGAGAAGGACAGAGAGCTAGAAACATCCATCAGCTGCCTCCTGCACATCTCCCACTGGGGATGTGCCTGCAATCAAGGTACGTGCCCTTGACCGGAATAGAACCTGGGACCCCTCAGTCTGCAGGCCAACGTTCTAGCCACTGAGCCAAACCGGTCTTGGCCTAATACTCAGCGTTTAAGTGACACCCACCGCCTATGCACATTAAAAAAAAAAGGAAGGAAGGCAAATATTCAAAACCAACACAGGCAAAAAAACCCCACTTTTTGACCTAAGTAAAAACAGACCTAATGGAAGAATTTGCTCTCATTTCTCCTAATAATTTAAGTCAAGTTGCTTAGTAACCATCTTCCTTAGAACTGCATATTTAGAACCAACAGTGCTTTTCCAAGAAGCTGTGGATTTTCCAGGCTACGTTCCAACGGCCTGGCCGAGGAATAGGCAGGCCCCAGAGCAAGCCTGAGAGCATTGGGGGTCAGGTCGATAGGGGAGGAAGGATTTCTTGGAGCAATAATATCACAAGGTGCCTCCCAATGAAAAAGGATTTGGGTCTCTGTGCTATTTACCTTCCTGGGAGGAAAGCGATTGGATAATATTGACAAGGAGTGTCCACCCGTGACTCTGTGGCGAGTTGTTTTTGCAAAGAGGTGACCAAAGAAGGGAAAAAGGAACTCACGCTCGGGAAGATTTCATAGGAAAACTCCGAATTGTTGTGCAGAATGTCCCCCGGGAGAGGGAACCATGTTGTTATTTGCCGTTTCGTGTAACTTTGGTACCCATTCTCGATTAGAATCCTGATCCACACATGATTATTTCATGGCGTATCAGTCCGACATCTGTGTGTTTCTCATTAGGTTTCATTGATCACCTCCTCAAATAGGATGCCTTGAAGCAAATAAGGGATCTATACAATAGAGTTTGTTTAAAAAAGAGAAAATGAAAAAAGAGGATCCACACCCAGGTGCTGGTTCCTTCGGGGCAAGAAGTGCATCTGATTGGCTGTTTCGGGTTTTGGCTTCTTTCCTCTGAGACGGGATGGAGGCAGGGACCGGGAGGGAAGGCAAGCCGCCTGCAGACATTGTGAATCAGCACCTCAAAAAGCCAGCTGGAGTCACCAGCACCCCCTGTGGTCCTGCTCCCGGCGGCCACAGAGCCCCTGGCACTGCCTGGGTGGGCCATCTGTCCCCTGGGCTCCTGTTCAGTCACTTTCCCTGGGGGACGAGGCCGGGCCGGGCCTCTTTGGAGACAGCACGGAGTGCAGGAAGACCATCAAAGCGCGCGATTGGATTCGGCCGGAGTCTGTCCGTTAAATAATTCAGGTAGCTGCTTCTTTGGGGCTGACATCTCATTAGGGGACAAGGACAGACATGTCAGGGACACTGACAGGTAGCATTCTGTGTCATGCAGCCCTGGGGCCCGTGTCCACTGAGGCGATCTTTCCTTTTGTGTCAGCACACTTGTGCTGTTATGTCCAGAGTTCGGGGTCCCCAATAATCAACCACTAAGGAGCCTTTTCCGATGCAAAAGCAAAGAGTCTTTATTCAAACCCGGGTTTGGCTCCCAGCCTCTTTCTGGCGCAGCAGTGAGGCGAGAGAGCGAGCCGGGCGGGAACAATGAGTTTTATGGGGTAGGATATTGGGGGGGGGTGGCTTAGGAAAGTGACAAGGGTTACAGAGATTGGTCACCTGAATTAGGGTCTTTCTGTGGTTTAGTCTTATTAGGACCCTCGCTGTGTTCCTGGAGCTTCATTGGTCCATTCTGGTGGTGGTCAGGGAAGCTAGGACATTGCTGGCACACCTGTGGCCACGCCCAGAAAAGGGAGGGGGTTTAGGCAGGGGGCCCAGCCCTATAGGACAAGAAGGAGGGGGGTTCATTTCCTTTCAGTGCGTGTGTGCTGTGTGTCTCTCTGTGTGTATGATGTGTGTGCATCTGTGTGTCTCTCTGTGTGTGTGCATGCAATTAGGTCGCCTGCAAGGTAGAGTTACACTAGGAAGCTTTGGGGGGCCACTTCAGCCAGGGGGGGCTCAGCGTGGACCTCGCCGGGGCCACCGTCCTTCCTCCAGCAGCCAGAGGTGGCAGCGGGGTCTCTGGAGAGGGACAGGGGCCTGCGATGGCCGGATAACACCAGAGCCACGTCTGTCCGGGCACCCCCACAGCCTGGCCCCGAGGCCCAGCTGCCATTCACCCCAAGACTTCCAAACAGAGGCTGCCTGTCCCGCAGGGAGCCAGTGCGCTGGGGGTTCGGAGCCGGGCAGGTTATGGCTCCGGTTCTCATGCCCTTTGCCAGCAGCGGCTACACCCACATTTCCCCCTCATCTCTCCCTGCACTTCTTCGCAGGCACGCTCTATCCTTCCCGGTGAAAACTACCCTCGTCCCCCGTGGATGACACCCCACTCCTGAGATGCACCCACCGGAGACACAGGGGAGGCAACCCCAGCTTCATCCAGCGGGGCGCCTTTGCTCGGGCCCACTCCTCTGGGCCCCTGGTTCCTTCTCTGTCAAATGACACACATCCGTCCCTGATCTGCAAGTCCCCTTCCGGCTCAAAACTCAGCGTGAAGCCACTGCTATTTCAGCGGGGCTGCGAGGGGATGAAGAGGTGCACTTAGATTTTGAGGGCTCAGATTCACTAACTCCATCCTTGATCCAGAACATTTGCATTTCAGTGGAAACTCAGCTTCAGGTCCACCGAGAATTTAAACATCTGAGTATCGTATGAGCCATTCCATATGTGACATGCACCCGATATTTATTCCGTGCCCACTCGGAGACAGGTCCCGCTGGCATGGGAGAGCTGGAGAGACAGGGAGAATGAGACATGGAGAATGAGACATGGAGAATGAGACAGGGAGAATGAGACATGGAGAATGAGACATGGAGAATGAGACATAGAGAATGAGACATAGAGAATGAGACATGGAGAATGAGACAGGGAGAATGAGACAGGGAGAATGAGACAGGGAGA
>JAAGEH010000022.1:2143762-2203492 GCA_011751065.1 Lasiurus cinereus
AGACAGGGAGAATGAGACAGGGAGAATGAGACAGGGAGAATGAGACATGAAGAATGAGACAGGGAGAATGAGACAGGGAGAATGAGACATGGAGAATGAGACAGGGAGAATGAGACAGGGAGAATGAGGCAGAGCGCCCACACCCCACATTTACGTGGTTCTGGACTGGGTGAGAGCCTCAGAAGGTCCAGAGATGCTTTGGGGGGAAGTTACATGAACCCCCATGTTACAGCACTGACTGACAAAATGATAGAATTCCGCCCAAATGCTGGTTCCCCAGCTTTGGAGTCGAGTCCAGCTAGCTCAGTGGCGCTCTCTCTTGCACACATGAAATCCACACGCTTTCTTCCTTCCACAAAGCGCTGGAGGAGCAGAGGATTCTGGGGCTTTCCAAGGTGCTCACCCTGCCCTGTCTCATCCCGCAGGGAGGGGGGGAGAGGGACAGATCCTCCTGCGACTCCGAGCTGACCCCTTTGAAGTGTGCAGCGAGGAATGAAAAAGGAACGGACAAGTAGAAATCAATACGGCGCGGCTATTATCTCTCCGCCCGGGGAAACCAGTCCCACGTGCACATCTCTTTCACTGCCGCAGCGGCCGGTAAATATCACACACTAAAATATCCAGGCCCGGGACAAGGTTTTGTGTGTATTATCACCTCACAAACGTTGTGATATTTAAAATGTCTTTGTATTGTGCTCGATTTTTAAGGAATGAACTTTGCTAAAACTGTAGCCGGTAAAATAGGGGCGTCGGTGGGGTCATGTGTTTCAAAATAATTCTTTGTTTTACAAAAAAAAAAATCCATTGATCGCATGAAATCTGTGTAACTGAGTTCCCTGCTGCCTAAAAAAAAGAAGATGCCCTCACAACCTCTTAGGACCCATCTTTCGCATGAAGTGAGAACCATTTATTCACTCATTTGATTACCGATTCAGCAAAGCCCTTTGAAAAAATTATCCGCAAACTATCCCATCAGTTTCCGCTGTGAAATCTGAAACCAGTTTGTGCTGTCACCAAAGAAGAAAAATAAATAAATAAATAAGACGGCCGACCCAATAGTCAAGCAAATCTCCTCGGTCTTTTCAAGAGGTCGAATTCAAACTAGAATTCTTCCTTTTTAAATATATTTTATTGATTTTTTTTTTACAGAGAGGAAGGGAGATAGTTAGAAACATCGATGAGAGAGAGACATCAGCTGCCTCTTGCACCCCCCCCCCCCACACACACACTGGGGATGTGTCCGCAACCAAGGTATGTGCCCTTGACCGGAATCGAACCTGGGACCCTTCAGTCCGCAGGCCGATGATCTATCCACCGAGCCAAACCGGTTTCAGCCAAACTAGAATAATTGCAATCCAAATGAGAACAAGGGCCAGGGCAACAGATTAAAAGGGTCACCTTTCTAAGTGATAGCAAGTAAGCTGATCATTTAAGTGTATAACCTGCTGAAAATATCAGACAGATCTGGGCTCTGCTGTAGCTCTGACAGTCCCTTCGAACAAAGGCAGCAACGTTTACTGGGCTTTTCAATTGCAACAACTACCCCGCCGAGTTTTTCATCCGAGGTCCGTTGTTGAATCTGGCTCCTTCAAAACCATCCTCCGAAAACCAGCAGCCAAGCCAGCGGCGTCCTCGCCTCCGCCCCGAGCAGAAGGAAACAGAGGCGCAAGGCCTGGCTCGGATTTCATCGCCGAGGGATGAATGTCCTTCGCCCTCTGGATCCAGTTCCCCTGAACAAGATGGAGACAATCGTCAGGACCTACCTCCTCAGGCTGCGGTGAGAATGAGCTAAAACGACATTCAGAAACGTGGCGGCTGGCACAGCCAGGGCAGACTCAGCCCCAGGTGCCTTACGCGCCGTGTCAGCTCAGCCAGGTTCAGGGACCCTGAGTGGTGATGATGATGGGGGGGGGGGGGGGGGGATTAGGAACGACAGACCAGAAAAAAAAGCAGGGATCTCAGTGGGACGCTGCCCTCCCTTGTGGAGAGAGACAGCGCCAAGGCCTACAAGCCGAGTCTTTATTTTATCACAGATGCCAGGCCAAGGAAGGGCACGGTCAAGGTGTTTACCACATTCTCCTGAGTTGAGATCCGACTCAACTACATGCACCTGAGCTTTATCAAGCCCACATCACGCAGGCACGTGGGGCCACGTGTCGGGACCACAGGTTCAAGCTCACAACTCCAGCTGCTGGCTATCACTGTGCTGGGAGGCTCTGGCCTCCAGGCTGGGACTGGCACGTGGCCACGAGAGGACTGTGCCCTCTCCTCAGTCCGAGGCTTGAACCTGTCCAAACCCTGTGGCCGCTCTCCACACAGACAGCTTTCAGCACGTGGCCTAACTCAAAGAGCTGTGTGGTGTAGCCAGAACCGGTGTGGCTCAGTGGAGAGAGCATCGGCCTGCGGACTGAAAGGTCCCAGGTTCAATTCGGGTCGGGGGCATGTACCTTGGCTGCGGGCACATCTCCAGTGTGGGGCCTGCAGGAGGCAGCTGATCAATGTCTCTCTCTCATCGATGTTTCTGACTTTCTATCCCTCTCCCTTCCTCTCTGTGAAAAAGCAGAACAAAAGTTCCTCATGTTGTGGTGACGAAAATAATTTTATGGTTGGGGGTCACCACAACATGAGGAACTGCATTAAAGGGACGTGGCATTAGGAAGGTTGAGAACCACTAAGTTACATGATGATTTGATGGGGAAGTTCATTATCTCAATAAGATGGGGTGCGGGGGGGGGGGGGGCTGGCTCTGACCTTTCAGAGCTTCCAGGTTGACCAGCCCTCTGGGTTCCTTGTCCACACTCTCTATTAGTGAGACAATGACGGGTTTCTGGCAGACGGAGACATGCGTTCTATGTTCTCGGGGCTCAGCGCTCTCTGGACACGCAAAGCTAACCATGAAAAAAGTGCCAGCACCAGCTCCCATTAAATGCCTCCCACCCTCGGCGTCTAGATTTTTCTTCGCTCCCTAAGCCAACAGCACGGTGCCTCGCCCGTCTGCATAGTCAATGAGACGCTCTCCCAAGTGCCGGGCGCTTTCCCCTCCGTTTGCCTCCCGCCCGAGGCCTAGCAGATGCCGAACAGTTGCTTAAAGCTGTCTTTTTCCTCGAGGATTACCCACAAACTACCAACGACGCAGAGATGCAACATGGGGGGCTCCGAGCATACCGGGAATATCCTGTGCCTTCAGCGAGGAAGAAGACACAAAGCATCACGAGACTGCCAAGACCGGTGTGGCTCAGTGGATAGAGCATCGGCCTGAGGACTGAGGGGTCCCAGGTTCGGTTCCGGTCGGGGGGCCTGTACCTTGCTGGTGGGCACATCGCCAGTGTGAGGCGTGCAGGAGGCGGCTGATCGATGTCTCTCTCTCATCGATGTTTCTGACTTTCTATCCCTCTCCCTTCCTCTCTGTGAAAAATCAATAAATTTAAAAAAATAAAATTAAATAAAAAAATAAAAGAATCACGAGACTCCCTGCCTCTGGCCGGGCTCATTCCTGGAGAAAAACCCTTCTCCTCTCCCTTTCATCACCTGGGAAATGGAGCCGGGCCTTTCGGCAGGGTCATCGGATACTCTGAGAGGCCTCTGGCCTCCGCGGTTATTAAAACCCGGGAAACAATGGGTTTCTCGGAAAGGAGCCGGAGCAGGGTGCCCCCGGGGGGGCCGCGTGGCTCCGCATGAAATGCACCGGCTCCCCAGAGAGCGGGCCGTGATGGATGGCGGCTCAGAGCCCGCGTGCTGGGCCCCTCACCTCCGGCTGCGGCTCCCTCTGCAGCCGCGGAATTCAGGCCGCGTCTTTCCCAAGCCCCTGCCTCCGGCTCTCAGGTGGCACGTGGGAAAATGAGCTCAGCGCGGGGTGATGTTTTTCTTTCCTTAATCCTCCCAGATGGACGAGATGCCATGGGTGGGGTGCCAAGGGGAGCCGTCAGCAGAGAAACACAAGCAGGCCATGGGGAGGTAGGGGGGAGCCACAAAGCGGCTTTGAGAGGGGAGAAGCACAAGAAATAACGTGTGAGTCAGGAACAGCCTGGAAGCCAGGAGGCAGCTGATGGATGTCTCTCTCTCTCATCAGTGTTTCTGACTTCCTCTCCCTTCCTCTCTGTGAAAAATCAATAAAATATATTTTTAAAAATTAAATTAAATTAAAAAATGAAAAAATAAAAAAAGAATCACGAGACTCCTTGCCTCTGGCCGGGCTCATTCCTGGAGAGAATTCCTGGAGAAAAATTCCAGGATAATTCCTCCCCAAGCGGGGTGCCCCATCGCCCGATCCTGAGACCTTGGGGCAACTGGCTTATTTGCTTAAATGCGTGTAAGGGCACTCGATTTATAGGGGGAAATACTCACATGGCTGTCCTAACCCAGCGCAGGGACCTACCCGTATTTTCCGACGTATTAAGGTGACTTTTTCACCCAGGAAAATCTTCTCAAAAGTCGGGGGTCGTCTTGTATGCCGGGTGTCATCTTATAGGGCGGGTATATCCCAAACTCTATATTTTAACTGGAAAAGTTGGGGGTCGTCTTATATGCTGGAAAATACAGTGGTACCTCGAGATACGAGTTTAATTCATTCCGTAACCTTGAGGCGTGGGAAACTGTGAGACGCTCGAGTCGCGGTAAACTGGTGGGTCGTGTGCAGCCGGCCGATCCGCGCGATGACTCCTATCTCAACTGCTGCTCGCATTTCAAAGCAAAAATCGCTCGCTCCACGGCTCGTATCTCAAAAAATCTCATATGTTAGGGCACTCGTATCTCGAGGTACCTGAAACCCGATTCAGCTCTCTTCTTTCCTCGCTTACTGCCTTTTAATGGGGCTTTCTTTTTCCGTAAGACATTCTACAGGTCAGGCCTGAACTGGGAAAGGCCTGGAATAATCTCCCTTCCCCGTGCGCTGCTGAGAGTTCCAGGCAGCTGGACAGGCTGCTCCAAGAGTGGCGTTCTGGCCCAAACATCCAGGGTTTCCCTCTCTCCTGGCAAACTGGGACCCTGCAGATCTGGCCGGGAAGCAAGAGAGGAGAGCAGAAATGGTATACAAGATCCGCGGATAACTGGGGGAAGAGGGCAGTAGAAGAGAGGAAGCAGGAAGTTCGAGAGTCGGACCTGTGAAGGGGAGGAGCAGTTATGTCCAAGCCCAGGGCTCCAGCCACATCACGGCTCTTCATCACTGCCTGGGCCGGGCCCGGGTGCGGGTACCGAGAGCTTCCGACCCACAGCGGAGATTTGGTGCATTCAGGTTTGAGCTCAGGGAGGGAAACCTGTAGGAAAACAGAAGGATTGGCCACTGGTGAGGTCTCCAGAAGAGAGGCCTATACATTCATTGTTTTTTGACGCTGAACACACATTTGTTGATGTCTCACAACTGCAGTTAGTGGTAATATTTTTAATAAAGGACTCAGTTTTGACTTTTAAAAATCATTATTGAGCTGAAACCAGTTTGGCACAGTGGATAGAGAGTCGGCCTGCGGACTGAAGGGTCCCAGGTTCAATTCCGGTCAAGGACATGTCCCTTGGTTGTGGGCACATCCCCAGTAGGGGATGTGCAGGAGGTAGCTGATGGATGTTTCTCTCTCATCGATGTTTCTAACTCTCTATCCCTCTCCCTTCCTCACTGTGAAAAATCAATAAAAATATTTTTTAAAAATTCTTAAAAAGAAATTATTGCCCAGCTGATGTGGCTCAATGGTTGAGCGTTGACCAGGAAGTCACAGTTTAATTTCCGGTCAGGGCACATGCCCAGGCTGAGGGCTTGATCCCTGGTATGGGGATGCAAGATGCAGCTGGTCAATGATTCTCTCTCATCACTGATGTTTCTATCTTTCTCTCCCTCTCCCTTCCTCTCTGAAATTATACACACACACACACACACACACACACACACACACACACACGTATCAGTATGAATGGAATCATGGCTTCAGGATAAATATTCCGGGATGAGATAACTGGACTAGAAGATAGGAATGCTGTCATTGTTTCTTAGGTTCTCACCACCAGACTCCGTCCCGTGGGGACAACAGCCAAGATGCCAGCTGCTGGCTGTGCGGGGACCCATTTCTCTATGACTTTGTCAGCACCCGATTTCTGTGCCACTTTTTTAAGATGAAAAGGAATTTCAAAGCAGATCTACTTGCACTGCATCGCGAAGCAGTTTTAGAGGTGTTTTACCTCATTAATTTATACCAATAAGAAGGAGTTGGACTCCTCCGTAACAGCAGTTCCTTTCAAGATCGAATTTTCTGTGCCGGTGTCGTCAGTTCTAAATGAGGCCGAGGGTTTTAAAGTGAAGCTGGTGTTGAGGCAATTAGCCTTCTACTCTCTGCTGTAGTCTAGGAAAAACAAAAAAAAAGCGCTTTTACTAGAATCAGTGAGAATCAGCTACCAGGAAAACTGGTGACAAGGTCTAAGGATTTCACTAGGCAGCTGGTTCAGCGTGAACAAGTACTAAACCTCTCAGCTTCATCTTCTGAAAAACAGGCACACTGCCCTCGTATAGTCACAGAATTGTTTGAAGTACAGTGGTACCTCGAGATACGAGTGCCCTACCATACGAGATTTTTGAGATACGAGCCGTCGAGCGAGCGATTTTTGCTTTGAAAGACGAGCATCATTTGAGATAGGAGTCATCGCGCGGATCGGTCGGCTGCACAGGACCCACCAGTTTACTTTGACTCGAGTGTCTCATAGTTTCCCACGCCTCAAGGTTAGGAAACAAATTAAACTCGTATCTCGAGGTACCACTGTATTGGGATAATAATTGTAAGAGTGCTTTAACAATCACATGTGTTTAAAACGTTACAATAAGAAATGAATGAATAATAGCAATCACCCAGAAATTTGGCCATATTAAAGTTACTACATGGAAGATTAAAGAGGCCCAGATCCAAGAGCTTAAAATCCCCAGGAGAAAAAGAAATCACAAACAAAGCAATAGTTCCATTATTTCTCACCCTCTTTGAATTTTCTAAGAAGAGATGCTCTTTTAAACTAGATTTACATAAGGTGTCAATACTCCAAAGAAGAGCAAATAACTATAAATCAGATGTAATGTTTATCAATAAAATAATCAAAAATTAACATATCTGTACACGATGCATTGACAGATGAGGTCCACAAACCCTCGCCAAACAGAGGTGCATTGGGAAAGCAGTATCTGCTGGGGAGACATATAATAAGCCATTGATGTTGGGTTTTCTGATGCCACTGGAACTTGTATTTTTTATTTCATTTTCCAGTTATTGCTAAAAACTACAAAATAGAAGAAAAATTAAAGAAGACAAGTAAATGGAGAGATTTTCTAAGTTTATAGTTTGGACAGCTCAAGTTTGTTAAGCTGCCAATTCTCCCCCACACTGACCTATAGATTCACTGCAATCACAATTATAATCCTACCAGTTTGTGTGTGTGTGTGTGTGTGTGTGTGGGTGTACATATGTATATAAATTGACAAGTTGATTCTAAAATGTGTATAAAAATGTAAAAAGCCTAGAAAAGACAAGACAATTTGAAGAAGAAAACGTTGAAAGTCTTGTACTACAAGATTATAAGACATGATGGCATTGGCATAAGGATAGACAAAGAGACCAATGGAACAGAATAGAGATCAGAAATAAATCCACATGTGTACAGTAACCTGATTAATGATAAGAACAACATAGAAATTCAGGGAAGAAAGGATGTACATTTAAATAAGTGGTGCTGGAGAAACTGGATATCCATATGGAAAAAGAGTGAAGTTGGACTTCTACCTCACACCACATACTAAAATTCATTCAAGATGGATCATAAACCTAATGGTGAAAACTAAAATAATCAAGCTTTTAGAAGAGAGATGGGAGGAATATGTTTATAAACATGTTAATAGTCCAAGGTTTCCCAAACAGGACACAAAAAGCACTAATGATTTTTTAAAAAATGATAAATTAGACTTTAGTAAAATTAATAGCTACTATTCATGATATTTGTAATTTATAAATACATAACAAATATATGTTATATTGATATACATATTTAATTATATACATATAGGCATCTATAATATATGCAATTATACATAATTAATACACATTAGCATATATTAATGACAAAGATTCACATCCAGAATAAAAATCTTTTACAAATCCATAATAAAAAAAACACAGCTCAAAGTGGGAAAGTGAGTTGAATAGGAATTTCTTTCCCCCCTCTAAAAACAATGTCCAAATAGCTAATAGGCATGAGAAAAGATCATCATAATGACTATCTATCCCAATTCATTTATCCATCCTCACATTGAGGAACTTTGGGTTGTTAGAATGTTTAGCTATTGTGAGTAAAGCTGTTACAGGTACACCTATGAGTGCCTTTTTGTAGACATTCCCATGCGTTTTCCCCCTGGGGCTTGCACCTCGGAGTGGAATTGTTGATTCACAGTGTAGACACATGTTTAGCTTCAGATGTGTGTACGGTCAAATATTTTCCGAGGTGGTCCTGCCAATTTACATTCCTGTATGTAATGTTTGAGAATTCCAACTGTTTCACAGCCTTTCTGAAGCTGTTACTGTCTTTCTTTTTAATGTTAGCCGTTCTGGAGGCCTGGCTGTGACAGGGCTTTGCCCACAGCCAATAACAAATTAGAGACGAAGTAAGGATGAGCTACCAGACTCCTGATGACCCTCCAGGGGTCTTTCCCTCACTTCCTTTCCCTAGGGCACCCATGAGAATGAGGCTGGCACCCACATTGTTACTCCCTACGTCCTAACAAAATCTCAGGGAACTTTGTCCATGCATCTCCTCTACTTGAATTCTCTTTCTTAGTTTATTTTCTACCACATCTCTTCCAACTTCTCTCTCAAGACTCTGCTCAAGCTTCCCTCACTTTATAGAGGGCTTTCTGTAACCCTTTCCTCAGTAGAATTGATTCCTCTCTATATCTATGATAGTATCATCTGTTCTTTTTTTTAACCGATATCTACTGGGCATCTATTATGTGCAAGGTACTGTTACAGATTCTTGGGACTCAGCAGTTAAGACGCACTTCCTGTTTGTATGGAACTAATATTCTTTTTTTTTAAATTTTTTTATTGTGTTACATGTATACATATCTTCCCATTGTCCCCCGCCTCCCAGGCATATCCTAACCCCCCAGTGTCTTGTGTTCATTGGTTGTGCTTATATGCATGCACACAAGTCCTTCGGTTGATCTCTTATCTACCCCACCTCTCCTTAATCTTCCTGCTGTAATTTGACAGTCTGTTTGACGCTTGACTGCCTCTGTATCTATCTTTTTGTTCATCAGTTTATAATGTTCTTTATTATCCACAAATGAGTGAGATCATGTGGTGCTTCTCCTTCATTGACTGGCTTATTTCACTTAGCATAAGGCTCTCCGGTTCCATCCAGGTTGCTGCAAATGGTAAGAATTCCTTCTTTTTAATGGCAGCAGAGAATTCCATTGTGCAGATGTACCATAGTTTTCTGATCCAGTCATCTGCTGACGGGCACCTAGGCTGTTTCCAAATTGTAGCTATTGCAAATTGTGCTGCTATGAACATAGGGGTGTATAAATCCTTTCTGATTGGTGTTTCTACTTTCTTAGGATATACTGTATTCCTAAGAGTGGGATTGCTGGGTTAAATGGGAGTTCCATTTTTAGTTTTTTGAGGAAACTCCATACTGTTCTCCACAGTGGCTGCACCAGTCTGCATTCCCACCAACAGTGCACAAGGATTCCTTTTTCTCCGCATCCTCGCCAACACTTGTCGTCTGTTGATTTGTTGATGATTGCCATTCTGACAGGTGTGAGATGGTATCACATTGTTGTTTTGATTTGCATCTCTCAGATAATTAGTGACTTTGAACATATTTTCATGTGTCTCTTGGCCTTCCTTCTGTCCTCTTTTGAAAAGGTTCTATTTAGGTCCGTTGCCCATTTTTTTATTGGATCATTTATCTTCCTTTTATTAAGTTGTATAAGTTGGCTGTAGATGTTGGAGATGAAACCTTCATCAGTGATAACATTTGCAAATATGTTCTCCCAGGAGCCAAGACAGCCTCTTCAATAAATGGTGTTGGGAAAATTGGACAGATACATGCAAAAAAAATGAAACTAGACCACCAACTTACACCAAATACAAAAATAAACACAAAATGGATACAGGACTTAAACATTAGACGGGAAACCATAAAAATACTAGAGGAATCCACAGGCAGCACAATCTCAGACATATGCCGAAAGAACTTCTTCACTGATATTGCTCCAAGGGCAATGGAAGCTAAAGAGAAAATAAACAAATGGGACTACATCAAAATAAAAAGCTTTTGCACAGCAAAAGAAACCATCAAAATGGAACTAACATTCTGGTGGGAGAGGAATAAAGTCAGGAAATGACAAGAGGCCATAAAGAATAGGGTTGGGAGACCGTAAACCAGCTTGTCAGTCAATGTTTCTTTGATGACGTGATATTTGAGCAAAAACCTGTGCCAAAATGAATGCCAGAAACCTTAACCAAGATAGAAATCAGTGGATTGGGGTGGGGGGGAGGGAAGGAGGGGAGGGAGGGCCTGAAGGAGGAGTTCCCACACCCTATGTTGGAAGAACTCTGTGCTTATGACAGCCCCTTCCTTTACTTTCTCTTCCCCTCATTAAAGATCTTTCTTCTCTCTGTCTCAGGCAACTTGCACATGACTCGCCATGGCTGCAAGTACCAGATGAAATCTTTTCTTTTTTCTGTGTAAATACTTTTTGCTGACGGAATATCTGGTAGGCTTTTTGTTTATAGTTGACACCTGAAGGAATTAGAGGGCGAGTCTCTCCAGAGTTTGAGACTCCTCAGTGCATCTGTTTACATGTCTTTTTTCTTCAAGAAAGAATCTGACTGACTAGAGGGCAGAAACAGTAACTTATTTCACCTTTTGATTTTGGATTAGTGTAGGGAGGCAAAAAAGAAAAAAAAGTTGGGAAAAATAAATAAATGCACAAGCAACAAAAGGAACCATAGATAAATTGAACTTAATTAGAATTTTGAGCTTCTGTATTTTAAAGGACAATCAGAAAGAAAATCCGTAGGACAGAAAAAAAAATAGTTACAAATAATATTTATTGTAAGGTATCTAGAATATACCTATATATTTAGGATATATAGAGAATTCCTACAACTTAGCAATAAAAGACAATCCAAAAAAATGAATAAAGGATATAAATATACATTTCTCCAAAGAAGATATGAAAATGGCCAAAAAGCACATGAGAAGACGCATTAGTCATTAAGAAGATGAAAAACAAAATCATAATGAAATATCACTTACCACTCCCTAGAAGGACTACAGTAAAAAAGACAGATCATAACAAGTGTTGACAAGAATGTAGAGAAATTGGAACTGCCATACATTACTGATAAAAATGTAAAATGCTACAGCCATTTTGGAAAGTAGTTTTGTAGTTCCTTAAAGTGTTAGATATGGGGTTGCCATATAACCAACAATTCCACTCCTAGATGGATGCCCAAGAGATTTGAAAACATCAACTCCCATAAAACTTGCACATGAATGTTCCAAAAAGAGGAAACAACCCAAATGTCTATCAATTAATGAATGGATAAAGAAAACGTGGTATAAACATACAATCAAATAGTCATAAAAAAGGATAAAGTATTGATACATGCTACAACAAGGATGAGCCTTAAAAACATTATGGTTAAGTGAAAGAATCTATACACAAAAGGAATATTGTATGATTCCATTTATAAGAAATGTCTAGAATAGGCAAATCCATATAGACAGAATGTAGATAAACAATTGCCAGGAGTTTGGAAGTGGGGGAATGGGGAGTGATGAGAGAGAAACATGGATCAGCTGCATTCTGCACACTCCCCACTGGGGATGTGCCTGCAACCAAGGTACATGCCCTTGACCGGAATCGAACCTGGACCCTTCAATCCACGGGCCGATGCTCTATCCACTGATCCAAACCTGTTAGGGCAGGTGTGGGATTCTTATTGGGGTGATTTAAATATTCTGGAATTACATAATGGTGATAGTCGTGCAACTCTGTAGAATAAACTAAAAACCACTGGATTGTATACTTTAAAAGAGTAAACATTTTAGAATGCAAATTGTACCTTAATTTATAAAAAGAATGAATGAGTGAATGAATGAATATAGAAATAAATACCTAAGAGACAACTCAGGCTTGTAACAAATGTGAGTGCTCTGAAAGCTTTATTCACCGTGAAATAGCAGAATTCTACCGTGTGGTTCCCACAGATTTTCCTGCACTTGGTAACTAGGCTGCCAGCTGTACCATCACCAGACACAGAATCCGGCCCATCCATAATTGAAGCAATGAACCCAAACCAGTGCTCTGCCCACTGAGCCAGCAGCCAGCGCCAAGAACTCAGGAGAACATCTGGACAGTGTCATTGCCAATTCAGACTTCACCCGCACACCCTCTGATCACATGATTACCCTTCCTGATAGCCCACAGATCCTACAAGGGGAAAAATTTGTTCCGAACCAACGATGGAAGGGTGATTTCATCCTGTCACCAATCAATCAAAGGCAAGTCAAACCAAGGAGGCATCGCCTAAAGAGAGAGGCATCTCGAGACAAAAACAGAGCGCTCTTCTGATCCGGTTGTTTATGGCAGAAATCAATACAGATGCTTTCTCTCACTTTGGAGGGTGAGAATTGGAATTGGCTGAAATTGGATCTTGAGGCACTTAGATGTTTTTTCCCCCCTCGGTACTGGGAAAATAGCACACACACTCTGTTTACCAGGAGACTCCGACCGCCAGGGCAAAAATGGTAGCAATTGAAGTCACTCTATACTTAGCTTTTAGCTTTCAGGGTGGTAGAGACCAGACTCGGAGATGTTAATGGGCAGTCCGCGAAAGAGCCCTGATGATACTTTTGGGGCGCTGTGAAACATTCCACATTATTGAATGCTTCTTTCTGGAAATAGCATCGGACCGTGATGTCACCTGGTAGACGGGAGAGAGAGGACGAAGGCCGTGATAAACCTCACTGAGTGCGGATTTCATCTCAGAAACGGGAAATGATTATGCTCCACGGATGCTCGCAAGATAAAGGCCGTTTCCTGCAACACACACCCAAAGGAGGGTGGCAGTGCCTGCTGGCTAGCTTTATGGCTTTGTTTTCATTACGGCCTGATTACCGCAGCTGCTACTTGCTTACCTAATGGCAGAGCTTTGGCGTTTCCAGTGGGGAGACCCCCAGAGCAGGAACGGTGGTGGGGCCCGAATGGGAGAGCGAGCGTGTCGTGGTCACTTCCAACGCGCCCGTTACGAATGGCTCTAGGGTTTCGCCTAAAGCCCCGTGCAATTCGTGGCAAATAGAATATCGCGCTGAGCCGTGGAATAAAGAGCAGCTGTTCGATAATGCCCCCCAGAAAGGCCGGAGCGGGCCTTCTGCATACCGCCGCGGTGACTCAGAAAATTCTTCATCCAAATCCCCCTCGCTTATGAGGCCTCTCAGAGATTTCCTGTTGGCCCTGGAGCGAAGCCTGTGATCCAGTCAAAAGGAGGACATTCAGAATTACCTTTCCTCCCGTGCAGCCACAGTTCATTGCTGTGTCCTTTTATTCCCGTGGACGTGAGATCTGTAATGGGATTTTCGGGGTTGAGAGGCCCTTTAGGCAGATCTGTAAGGCGGTGCAAGACTGGACCAGCGCTGTGAAAACGGGAAGAAGAATTGGTCGTGGGTAGCACGTGAAAAGTCCTGTCTAATGGGATGATTCGGGCCAGCCAATCCCCAACATGCCTACATTTTTTTTCTCTCCCATCCTAGGTAACCCTTCCCTCTCGGCCTTCCTAATGCCTACACAGTGCACAGGTGTGCTGCAAAAGCCAGGCCAGGCCAGGCTTTTTTTTTTTTTTTTTAATATATTTTATTGATTTTTTACAGAGAGGAAGGGAGAGGGATAGAGAGCTAGAAACATCGATGAGAGAGAGACATCGATCAGCTACCTCCTGGACACTCTCCACCGGGTATGTGCCCGCAAACAAGGTACATGCCCTTGACCAGAATCGAACCTGGGATCCTTCAGTCCGCAGGCCGACGCTCTATCCACTGAGTCAAACCAGTTAGGGCCAGGCACGGCTTTTGATAAAGCCAAATGAAACATTTCCAGAGGAATCCTTCTGGTTTCGGAGCAGATGGCATGGAACTGGGACAGTGCTTGCTGTTGAGAGTGTTCAGTACCTGTCCTACTCTGAGCTCTGAGGCAGTTCTGCCTCCCTGAGTTGCCATGCGTATGTTTGACCATGATTTCTTTCTTTTTTTTTTTAAATATATTTTATTGATTTTTTACAGAGAGGAAGGGAGAGAAATAGAAAGTCAGAAACATCGATGAGAGAGAGACATCGATCAGCCGCCTCCTGCACACCCCACAGTGGAGATGTGCCCGCAAGCAAGGTACATGCCCCCAACCGGAATCGAACCTGGGACCTTTCAGACCGCAGGCCGACGCTCTATCCACTGAGCCAAACCGATCTCGGCTGACCATGATTTCTTATCTAAAGCTGGTTGGGCTTGAGGCCAGTCGCTTAACCAAAATCAACCCTAAATAATGAGTATCTCAAATTATTTTTATTTTTTTTTTAGCCTGGAAAACTGCTAATTTGATTATCTTCAGACAACTTCTACATCTAGGGTAGAGGATTCTCGATGATGAGGTACCGTTGTTCAATTTCTTAACGAGACAGCTCTCTTTGGCTATTGATTTTTCCGTGTTTCCTAAAATTTTCTGCATCTTCATGATGAACCCAGAGTATCTTAAAAAGCCTGATTTTTATCTAAAAGAACCTGTCTCTGTTCTTTGTGACCTGAGAGAGTCTAACAGGCCCAGGAGCTTGAAAAAAATGCCATATTCACCACTGTCAACTCAAGGCCTAGACTCGAGCAGGGAGCTCAATGAACGTGGTAGATTCATGAAATGCAACCTCATTAAGAATTTCTACCATTAACCATGGATTTAGGATGTGGGAATATATTTTAATCTAGGTGAAGGATTCTAAATTCTGAATATTGTCAACATAGCTAAATAAGTTGTCTGAAAAGATAATTTCAGGTCAGAATGAAAAGCTATTCAGTTGAAGTTTAGCTGATAGTTGGGAAGAATTCATTGGAGTTTGTAAAGGGGAATTATTACTTAATGAGTTGTATCAATTTGGTATAGTATTTTCTTTGCCTTACTAACTGGTGTGGGTAAGAAACTGGGTGGTTTCATTTAGGGAACATTTGGGCCTCTTGCAAATGCACCAATAGATCTGGGGCTCAGAGCTCTTCCGCATGGGGTTGAGGGTCCAGAGGCCTACAGGGCATAGTTCTTAAACTCAGCTTGCACCTCCATCACATGGAGGCTGTCTAAGATTCAGATTACTCTGGAATTTCTGAATCAGAATTTCTCCAGAGAAACAGAACCCATGGGAGATACATATGTTATGGAAGCTGAGAAGTCCCACCATCTGCTGCCTGCAAGCTGGAGACCCAAGAAAAGACCTAGTTCCAGTTCAAGACCAAAGGCCTGAGATCTTCAGGAGAACTGATGGTGGAAGTTGCAGTCCAAGTCTGAAGGCCTGAGAACCGGAGGGGTAATGGTGCAAGTCCTAGGGCAGGAGACCACTGTCCTAGTTCAACAGTCAGGCAGAGAAGGAGCATGCTCCCTTCCTCCTCCTTTTCTATTCTGATCTTCAGTGGATTGGATGAGGCCCACCCACTTTTGGGAGGACACACTACTTTATTCAAATGTTAATCTCTTCTGGGAACCCTCTCACAGACAGATCCAGAAGTAATGTTTAGCCAGATATCTGGGCACCCTTTGCCCAGTCAAATTAACACATAAAATTAACCATCACAAATCCATCCTTTGTCAAGTTGGCAATCATAAACATCTCCTTAAACCACATTGAATCTCCAAATAAAGATGATAATAATAATAACATTAAACATCTATCCTGCAGAAAGAAACTGTGAGTGGTGTTTACTCTTCTCCTTGATAGCCCATAGGTTACATACCATAATGTAAACCTAGCAATGCTTAAATATGATATGAAATCAACACATCTTATGTTGCATGATAAGGAAATGAAAAAAGAAAAAAAAAGGTATACACACAGATGTATTCATAACAAAATATGGAGAAAATATTCATGACAATTACATGGAATTGCTGTCATCATTTCATCATTTTTCTATAACTGGTCATGAGGTCCTATCTGCTATTTAAAATTCCCACTATTCAGTCTGTATTCTCTTTGCCTTAAGCAAGAGAGCTCAGCTGGTCTTGGTTCTTTACCTGGTGGGGGAGGGGGGCAAAGAGGGAGGGTGACCCAACCCTTCATCACTGAAAAGTGTGGGCCATGAGTAGTTCTGCCTGGAGTGGGTTGTTGTAGTTTTCCATTAACCTAAATCACAGGGCTTAGTGATACTAAAGATACTCTAAGGCAGCGGTTCTCAACCTGTGGGTCGAGACCCCTTTGGGGGTCGAATGACCCTTTCACAGGGGTCGCCTAAGACTATTGGAAAACACCTATTTCCCATGGTCTTAGGAACCAACACACCGTTCCTCGGTATAGCAAAATGTAGCAATGTAGTTTACTGTTGTCATAGGAAGACTGTTACCCATGCTACATCACGATTCAAGACAACATTTCATTTATTTGTCATTAGAAATAAATATTTCACCATATATAATTACATATTGTTTTTGTGATGAATCACTATGCTTTAATGATGTTCAATTTGTAACAATGAAAATACATCCTGCCTATCAGATATTGACATGACAGTTCATGACAGTAGCAAAATGACAGTGATGAAGTAGCAACGAAAATAATTTTATGGGTGGGGGTCACCACCACATGAGGAGCTGTCTTAAAGGGTCGCGGCCTTAGGAAGGTTGAGAACCACTGCTCTAAGGCTCTCCTCTATTCCAGACACACTCTTCCTTATCTCCAGGTGGAGTAGCAGTCCAACTTCCCCTTACGGTCAGAATCAGTCACTCCCGCCAACACCATAGCTCCCGTCTTTGCCTTTTGATTGGGAGTTATGAGGAGCCCGAAGTGGCCGTGGCCATCTTAAATCCTGTTCAGAATGTTTGTAGTGACTGGGGTCTCCCTCAAGGGGATTCGGCCTCCTCTTCATTCACGGATCCTGAGTTTATAAACTGGCTCAAGTCTGGGAATTTATCAAGGGGCCGTGACTCAGATTTTATGATTCAAGTTCAACTTTTGTTCACGTCTCCTAGAACTTTCCTGCTTATACAGATCAAGTCAGAATTCAGTTCGCTGCTTATCCACTTCCGTTCTAGGAACATCACAATCAACTGGCCGATGCCAGAGGTCTGGGCGCGTCAGCATACTCTGATTGCCGCCCTTTCCATTGCAATCAGCGTCCCACCTCATCCTTGGAAGCTGAGTGAGGCCACGTGGCCCCTGCCACGCTGGCATCCAATGACTCCCACTCATTTAGGTGTCCCGTTCAGTGACTGCCGTTCCCGCCGCAAGGTCTGGAAGGGCGATCACAGAGCTCTTATTTCCCACGGTCCTGGGGAAAGGGGTGTCTTTTGGACCCTCCCAGGGAGGGTATGTCTTAAATGAGAAATCCACGGCAACAATGCAGCCTCCCTAAACCTTTGAATCCTTCCCTCTACATTCAACCAAGGTAGGTCAGGCATTCCCCATTCACTCACAGTGAGCCATCTTTTTTTAAAATATATTTTATTGAGTTTTTACAGAGAGGAAGGGAGAGGGACAGAGAGTCAGAAACATCGATGAGAGAGAGACATCTATCAGCTGCCTCTTGCACGCCCCCTACTGAGGATGTGCCTGCAACCAAGGTCCATGCCCTTGACCAGAATCGAACCTGGGACCTTTCAGTCCGCAGACGGATGCTCTATCCACTAATATAAACAGTGGACCATCTTTTGGTCCATGTTTCAGCAACCAACCTAACTGTTCGGGCCCTTTCTAACTCTCCACGCTGCCACATTAAATGCAGCATCTCTGCCTCATGAGCCCATACCGTTACCCATGATCCCACACCCTGAATATCCATTTGACAACTGTTTCCCAGATTTCTGTCTGTACAAATTAGAAACCTCAAGCAGTTCTCTTAGAACGCAATTCACAATCCTGAGGTCAGCTATAGGGGGGTTGGTGAGGCACCCAGAGAACAGCAGCAGGCGGAAGCCACTCCCACTCATGGACGTGGGGGACAGCAGGAAGAGGTCATGTCTCTGGAATGCAGGCCAGGGGGTGTTGGGGAAACTGAAACCAGAGTGGGCTCCATCTGGTGGAGCTGGAGCCGTGGAAGAGAGTCAGTCACTGACACAGGTGCGGCTCTGGGCAGGCAGAAGGATGCCTAGGACCCCCTGGTATGGAGGGCGGCCACAGCGTTTGGACAAGTTCAAGCCTGGGACTAATGAGGGGCACGATCCTCCCGTGGCAAAGCCACAAGCAGGTCCCAGCACAATGATAGCCAAAGCCTGCAGCTTAAGCTTGGCCTTATGGTCTGAACCTGTGGTCACACGTGGCCGAGTGATACAAGCTGTGGAAGGTGCAGCAAGTAAACAAAGCTTGACCAGGTGCATGTAATTGAGTAGATTCAAACCCAAGAGAATGTGGTAAACATCTTGACCACGCCCTTACTGTGCCTTGTGGAATCTGACTATGAAATAAAGACTCGGGCCGGACCGGTTTGGCTCAGTGGATAGAGCGTTGGCTTGTGGACTGAAAGGTCCCAGGTTTGATTTCGATCGGGGGGCGTGTATCTTGCTTATGGGCACATCTCCACAGTGGGGCGTGCAGGAGGTGGCTGATCTATGTCTCTCTCTCATCGATGTTTCTGACTTTCTATCTCTCACCCTTCCTCTCTGTAAAAAGTCAATAAAATATATTTTAAAATAATAAAATAAAGACTCGGCTTGCAGGCCGTGGCACTGTCTCTCTATCAGAGAGGGCAGCATCCCACCTTGCCCCAGCTTTATTCTTTTGTCTGTCTTTTCTACATCCTTCACCTCACCCTCTCAGGTTCACCCATGGCAGAGCCAGCGTGGCACAACCTAGTATCTGTACCCATTTCACACCCTTCTTACATATGCAGGCACATGTGCGTACACATACACAAACATACACATACCTACACTCACCAATGAATGGATCTGAGGGCATACAGACACAGGGCCCTCTCAGAGGGTCAACTACATGACCATGGTGACTGAGACAGACAGGGGCCCTGCCTTCTTTGACCTTATAGTTTAGCACAGTGGTCGGCAAACTCATTAGTCCACAGAGCCCAATATCAACAGGACAATGATTGAAATTTCTTTTGAGAGCCAAAAAACCGACTTCTGCTCGTGGGCCACGAAGTTTCAATCACACTGTATGTGCGCGCCTGCACGTGGTATTCTGTGGAAGAGCCACACTCAAGGGGCCAAAGAGCCGCATGTGGCTCGCAAGCTGCAGTTTGCCGATCATGGGTCTAGCAAATGGATTGTATGGAGCCTAGGAGTCCTGTAGAGAGGTGGGGTCCATCAGGCCTTATGCTCTCTCGAGGACTGTTACCCACTGAATGTGTGTGCGCCTCTAAATTTCCTATGTTGCCATCTCATCTCTAATGGGTGGTATTTGAAGGTGAGGCCTTAATGGGTAATTAGGTAATGAGGGGGGCCCTCATGACTGTGCTTTCACCCTTCGAAGGAGAGACCAGCGAGCTTACCTGTCCTCTCTCTGTCACCTGCGGGTAAACAGGAAGTTGGCTTTCTCCATCCCGGGAGATGGCAGCCTCCCAGCCTCCAGAACTGGGAGGACTAAATGTCTGCTGTTAATGACCTTAAAGTAATACGTGTAAATATTTCACTTAAAATTTGAGATGGTGAAGGAAATAGGCCACCGTGCGAAATAAGCTGAAACTCGGTAACGTCTCATTCTAACACGAGACAAGCCACTCAGTCCATATTTCATTAGAGCGGCCCAGCTAAGACAAGGATAAATCAATCAATGGTGCCGCTTTATCAAGATACAAAACCCAAATGTATCTATAAGAGAAGCTGGCCTGAAAATTATTCAGATTATAATTATAATACGATACATTTTTTTTTCCTTGTCTGTTTAGGCAGAAAGTTAGAGAGAAAAAAAAAAAGTCATTTTTTCTTTTGCCCACATGACCATACTGGGTATAAAACTCGTGTCTGGAAACGGAAAAGCTCTGGAAGTGGCCGTGGTTGTCCTTTGAATTTATGAATATTGTTGCTATGGCGTGTTCCATTAAAATTAAGAGGAGCTGAGGATGTGGAGGGAGGGGGAGAGGAACGGATCCCTCCCTGGGCTTTTGTTGGGGACCGCAGTTGTGCTGAGAAATGGAATTTGAGGTCTGGCGCATAATCAAGCCTGAATGAATAGCATGGCAGAGTGAAGTCTACAATGAAAACACGTGGCTGTCTTTCCCAGCTCAAGTGCTCTGCTCTGCTCCACATCCTGGGACTGAGCGCTCACATCAGATATCTTTAAGTTCTCACCAGAAAGCCCTGTATTGCTCTTGTAAGCCTGAATTTTTTTTTTTTTGGAGGGGGAGGAAGTGGGTGGCGCTAATTCAGAGCCGTTCCTTTGAATGCTGCTCCCCTGGAATGCACTGGGACGGCGCTGGCATGTGGGGGAGAGCTTCTGGGGAGACAGGAGGTGCCTGCAGAAGGGTTTGCTGGCTGCAGTCAGATGGTAATGGCATCAGCCGTGCCCGAGGAAAAGGAAGGCAGAGAATCCGGCTGATTTGCCCAGAGAAAATTACACGAAATTGCATGTATTTGTCTAGCGCGTCCTAATAATAGCATTAGAGGGATGGATTTTTCTTGGAGAGCAAATAATCTGGAGGCAGAGTTCATACCCAGTCTATCATTGCAGCAGGAGGCCGGTGTCTTGTCTCGTGTTAGGAGGAGACGTTACCGAGTTTCAGCTTGGCATATTTCCTTCACCATCTCAAATTTTAAGTGAAATATTTACACGTCTTACTTTGAGGTCATTGACTTCGTCTGTCTGGTCTTTGTGGGAAATAATAGAGCAGTGCCTATTAGTAAAGGCACGTTTTCTTTTTCCCCTGACGAGATCAAGCCAGTCTAGTCTGCACGCACACATACATGTGCCTCATGCAATAAAAGGACTGCATTTCTAAAAGGTGGTATGGGAATTGAGCCACTTTCCTATTGGCTTATATTATCCTGTCAAAGACGTTATGTCTCCCTGCCAGAGTGAACGCCAATGAACTTCTAACGCTTTAAGTTTCCGTTTCTCCTTCTTCCTGTACTCTTTCTAAAAAGTGTTTCATATTAACCTTGATCATCTTAAAAACACAAACATATGCAGGAAACTTCACAACTTGGAGAATGATTTTATTTGGATAAATAACTACCTTTTTTTTTTTTTTTTGCTTTCAGGAAGGCATTCCTGAAAATGATACATATGTTTACCTCTCATTGGTGAAATGAAATCCTATGAATGTGTATTGAACATACAACGTTGGCTGTGCTGGTTGTGGCTAGATTGTCACACACACACACACACACACACACATACACACACACTCATACACACAAACTCACACACACACACACACACACACACACACACACACACACGGCCCACCCCAAAGAATGGATCTGAGGGCCACAGGCCCATGTCCCGGGTATCCCTCAGCCACCACCCCTTGGGAGGATTCACTGTTTCCGGCTGCTAAGAAAAGCTCAATAGTCTGCAACTTGGTATGATTCTGCTTCCTTTCTGTCTGGAAAAATAATAAAGGAAGACTCTATGGAACACATTTATGCACAAAATCTTGCACTCTGTTCACATCTACCATCTAATCGAATGTAGAAGCACCTACCTGAATCCTGCTCTTCGATTCTCAGCAATTTCTGACATTTACTAGCCCTATGATCTGTCTGCTCCATTTTCCTTATCTTTATGATGGACTTGGCAAGCAAAGATTAATCTTAATATATATTAAATACCCAGCACCGTGCCACAGTATTACACAGCAAAGGGCCGTTAACCTCCTCCTCTTCCTCCTCTTCCTGGAGTTAGTTGTTGATAGCGCTTTCTTAATTAACTTCAGGAGCTAGTACAGTGCCAGGCCTAGCAGGTACTCAGTAATGATTTACTGAAAGAATTTGTAAGTAAAACTGAGCGTGTTTATTATATATGTGAGCTCTAGATTCCTTGTGCCCCCACCGGCCTACAGATACAAAATACAGTGGTACCTCTAGATACGAGTGCCCTAACATACGAGATTTTTGAGATACGAACTATTTTTGCTTTGAAATACGAGCAACATTTGAGATAGGAGTAATTGCGTGGATCGACCAGCTGCACACGACCCACCAGTTTACCGCGACTTGAGCGTCTCAGTTTCCCACGCCTCAAGGTTACGGAACAAATTAAACTCTTATTTCGAGGTACCACTGTAATCCTACTTGCTGGGTCACACCTATTCCCATAGCCCCCCAGTCTCCCCACATATGCTTCCTGAGCATGTCTGAGAGTCTGCAGGTTGGTCTCAGCTGCACAGAGAAAGAACTTGGGTCTAGGGGTTCCTCCCCTGCCCCCAAGGCGATGCCTCAGAGCCTGACGGGACCACGCCTGGGAGTGGACAGCAAGACCTCATGAGGGCATTTCTCTCCATTTGGAATTAAATCTACAACCGGGGCTCCCAAACAGTACTGCCTGGGACCGATATCATCTTGTCAAAGACATTATCTTGTCAATGGACACAGACCGGCGGCTCTGGAAGAGGCACAGGACGGAGCAGAGACAGCACCGGGCCCTGTTGCAATCAGCCTTCCTCTGGCCCAGGCTCTGCGCACTCCATCTGGAGCCTGATTCCCCCTCTTCTTGAGGAGGCGTGATCTCCAGGAGGCCGCTGGGCCCCCAGGGAAATGGGTGTTGTTGGAATCAACCCCGGGCTCACCGGACAGGCCGGCAAGATCCCAACGTGGGTTCCAGCTGCGACTCCTGCCACGGAGCTCCATGCAGGTTGGAACATCAACGTGTTACCTCCGTCAGTGATGACCCCCCAGACTTCCGTCCGTCTGCTGTTTTCTCCCACAGGTAGAGCTGTCATGGGGAGAGCGGATTCCCCATTAGGAGGCTGTATGTGGAGGGCTCGGCTCCACCCAGCACAGCACAGCGACCACCCGAGGTCTGAAACCCGTCACTGGTCACAGGGCTCCGGGGACCGTCCGAGGCCCTGGTTTCCGAGCCCCTTCTAGGGGTTCACAGGCACAGCAGACCCAGTTCCCGTATCTGCTTGGTGCCAGGACCACGGGGCGGAGCCTCTGTCATCAGGCCTTGGGAGCGGGTGGCCAGGCAGGCACCGACCAGGACTCGCCACCTCTTTACCAATGGAGTGTCCCCAGATGCCTGGTGTCCCCGGGTCCTGGAGACCCGCTGAGGCTGGGGAGGTGCCGCTGCTCCCAGGAAGAGATGGGAAGGCCCCCCACTCTCCGCTCCAACTCCAGCTTCGGCTCCGGCTCTGGCTCCATCCGGCCATGGCTAGCAGGAGCGCCTTGGCTTAGAGCAGTGGTTCTCAATCTTCCTAAGGCTGCGACCCTTTAAGACAGCTCCTCCTGTGGTGGTGACCCCCAACCATAAAATGATTTCCGTGGTTACTTCATCACTGTCATTTTGCTACTGTTATGAACTGTCATGTAAATATCTGATAGGCAGGATGTATTTTCCTTGTTAAAAATGGAACATCATTAAAGCATAGGGATTCATCACAAAAAACAGTGTGTAATTATATATTGTGAAATGTTTATTTCTAATTACAAATAAATGAAATTTTGTCTTGAATCGTGGTGTAGCATGGGCAACAGTCTTCCTAGGACAACAGTAAACTACATGGCTACACTTTGCTACACCGAGGAGCGGTGTGTTGGTTCCTAAGACCATGGGAAAGAGGTGTTTTCTGATGGTCTTAGGCGACCCCTGTGAAAGAGTCGTTCGACCCCCAAAGGGGTCGCGACCCCCAGGTTGAGAACCGCTGGCTTAGAGGCAGTGCCTTGACCAAGGAAGTGCCTTGACCTCGAAGGACTGCTGAGCACCTTGTGCTGGTCAGGTTCCGGGATGAAGGATAAGGGAGGGGCTGAGAGAGGTAATGACGAAGGGCCCCTCCACTTCCTGCTGAGACGGGCCGTTCTGGGTCACTCTGTGTTTATGTTGATGGTGCACACGGGACTAGAATGGCGCATTATGGGGCCATTCCATGTAATGGGAGTGTGGGACTGCACGGGCCCAGGTTGACATTTCCCTTGTAGATTTCGGTGGCTTTATCCTGAGCATTTAATTCCTCCCCCCTCCCCCGGCCCTCCTGCCCCCCCTCCCACCCCAGATCACCGCTTGTAATGGCAACATTACATTTACATCTGCACTGCCCTTCTCCTCTCTAGCAGCTCCAGGCATGGCACGGCCCATTACCCCACAGGCGCTCCGCCGGGCAAATGCCAGCGAGCACGGTGGGCCCCCTCCCCGGGTTTAACACACATGACAGGCCGCCGCCATCACCCCAGAGGCGCGTTCCCAGCCGCTGAAATGGCTCTGGCCGCAACGAGAAGCTTGGCTGGAGCCGGAGGCCTCCGCTGCGCTGTGCTTTTCAGACTCAGAAACCCGTGACCCTCCGGAGGGCGTGCCGCTCATGAGGGAGCCTGCAGTGAGCACCCCGTTGCCTTCTCTTAAAGGTGCAGGGTTCGTGCCACACTGCCAGGGAAGGCGGCCCAGGGACGGGGAAGAGCCGGTGGAGAAGTGGGGGGAGAGAACAACTCCTTTGTAAAAGCCACAGGCTGGCCGAAACCGGTGTGGCTCAGTGGAGAGAGTGTCGGCCTGCAGACTGAAAGGTCCCAGGTTCCATTCCGGTCAAGGGTATGTACCTTGGTTGTGGGCACATCCCCAGTGGGGGGCGTGTAGGAGGTCGACCGATGTCTCTCATTGATATTTCTAACTCTCTGTCACTCTCCCTTCCTCTCTGTAAAAAATCAATAAAATATATAAAAAGTAATTCACACACCAAAGTGGCACATCTTGGGGAGGCCTGTTCTGAGTCCCTTCCCTAAACTCAGAGGCCGTGGAAAGGGGTAAAAAATCAAGATGTTTACACTCACCTTTCGCTAAGGCAGCGGTTCTCAATCTGTGGGTCAAGACTCCTTTGGGGGTCGAACGACCCTTTCACAGGGGTCGCCTAAGACTATTAGAAAACACCTATTTCCATGGTCTTAGGAACCAACACACCGCTCCTCGGTGTAGCAAAGTGTAGCCATGTAGTTTACTGTTGTCATAGGAAGACTGTTACCCATGCTACACCACGATTCAAGACAACATTTCATTTATTTGTAACTAGAAATAAATATTTCACAATATATAATTACATATTGTTTTTGTGATTCATCCCTATGCTTTAATTATGTTCAATTTGTAACAATGAAAATACATCCTGCATATCAGATATTTACATTACAGTTCATAACAGTAGCAAAAGTAGAGTGATGAAGTAGCAATGGAAATAATTTTATGGTTGGGGGTCACCACCACATGAGGAGCTGTCTTAAAGGGTCGCGGCCTTAGGAAGGTTGAGAATCACTGCCCTAGGGGGTCAGCATGAGGGGCTGGGGCTCTTCTCTTACTACAACATGATGGGGAGCACAGTCTGGCTCAGGCCCTCGGGAGAGGCAGGATCCTGTGATAATAGCCGGGCGGTGCCTACAGCAGAGGATGGAGGACCGCAGAGGTGGGGTCCCGGACGAGAGCCAGGGACGTGCTCACAAAAACTGTCACCGGAGTGAAATCACGTCAAATCTGACTCGGCAATCCCATCCACTGACTCGTAGAGGATCTCATTCTTGGTTGTTCCAGGGCCTTTTCCTGTCTTCTTCTCAGCCCCAGGGTCATTACAGCAAATATCTGGGGAGTCACCCCACCTCTGCTCCTTGCTAGTCAGTGGAGAAGTACACGGTCAGGGGCCACTCCGGCCCCTCAAACCTGGGGCTTTATTAGGGGAACGCACATTAAAACCACCCAGAGATGCACCTCACACCTATTCCTCCGGCCCTCAGAGGAAGCGCTGATGCTGTGAAGATGCAGAACCATTGGAATTCATGCCGTGTGGGTGGAAATGTTACAGGGCACCCCTACTCTGGGAGACAGCGCAGCTGTTTCTTCTAAAGCGAAGCATATTCTCACCATCCGGCCCAGAAATCCCACTCCTAGGCATTTACCCTGGAGAGAGGAAATCGGATATTTGTATAAAAATCTGTACACGAATGCTCACAGCAGCTTTGTGATCCCCCAAAGCTGAACACAACCCAAATGTTCGTCAACATTTGTGAACGTATTCAAGTGCATCCGTCCTGTGGAATACGACTAAGCAGTACAATGAAAGAAACAGTGATGCACACAAAAGCAGGGATGAATCCCAAAGAGACTGCGCTGAGTGAGAGAAGCCAGTCTTAGAAGCAGACAGACTATGTAATTCCACGTATTTGACCATGTCAAAAAAGACAGAACTAGACGATGGGGCACATCTCCGTGGGTTTCAGGGGCCAGGGGTGGGGAGGAAGCACAGTGGAGTTTTGGGGGTGGTGCAATGGCTCTATCTCCTGATGACATGCATCGATACATGTGCTGAAATTTTTTAAAATATATTTTATTGATTTTTTTTCACAGAGAGGAAGGGAGAGGGATAGAAAGTCAGAAAGATCGATGAGAGAGAGACATTGATCAGCCGCCTCCTGCACCCCTCACACTGGAGATGTGCCCGCAAGCAAGGTACATGCCCTTGACCAGAATCGAACCTGGGACCTTTCAGTCCACCGGCCGACGCTTGATAGCCCTGGGCCAAACCGGTCTTGGCCATGTGTTGAAATTAATAGAGCTGTACCACAAAGGAAGAAAGCAAATTTTACTGCATGATGATTGAAAGAGCACCATTTCCAGAGAATCAGCCAAAGGCTTTGTTCTTCCCATGCCATCTTTGGGCGCAGCGTTCTACAGATCTGGGGCTCCAGTACCTGGGGTCCAGTCTCCCTAGCCCAGAGAAGATCCCCCTTGAAGAATGTGCAGCCTTCCCCCGGGGGTTATGAGAGAGATGCGGACACTTCCTGGCTTGACAAATTGTTGATCCTCTCTCTGACATTTTTCGACCTACTCCTCTTTATTCGCTTCCCCACGGGGGGACATTGTCACTTAGAATTCTCAACACTTTCAGGAAAGCCAGAAAGAGAGATTGTTTGCTACACCAGCTGCTTTCTGCTCTCCAAATACCCCTGAGGCAAGCAGTACAAAGGCCTTGCCCCCTTCCAGAAAAGAGATGGGGAAAAGAAAGAGCAGAAATCCCCAACGGCACTCACTCGCTCTTGCTGAATCTCTCAGAAGCAAACACACAACGCAAGTCAAGTCCGCAGTAAAATCTGGCCTAGGTCCATTAAAAGCAGTAGGCGCAGCCCACAAATGTGTGTTTGTGTGAATTAACAAAGGGAACAGCCGAAACCGGTGTGGCTCAGTGGATAGAGCGTCGGCCTGCGGACTGAAAGGTCCCGGGTTTGATTCCGGTCAAGGGCATGTATCCTGGTTGTGGGCACATCCCCAGTAGGGGGCATGCAGGAGGCGGCTGATCAATGTTCCTAACTATCCCTCTCCCTTCCTCTCTATAAAAAATCAATAAAATAAATTTTAAAAAAGGGGGGAACAGAAGGCAGGCAAGGACCTTGACCCAGGACTCTGGGCCTGACTGGGTAAAGGCAATGTGTCACTCACTGGCTGGGAGGTGGGTGACATCAGAAGGACATGAGGCCTCCTGAGAACAGAGCTAAGTCCACAGCTCTGACCCAGAGGTAGGCAGGGGCCAGCGGGTGCTTTGGACAGACAGAGCACAAGGCCTGCCCCACACCTGAGGGCATGCACTATGGGACGTGGCCCCAGAGATGAAGCCGGAAGTGGAGCCAGGGTCATGGGTGGGTTGTGCCCTACACAGAGGTGTCAGGTGGGAGGTGCCAGTGAGACTGAAGCCCGGTCCACCCTCCGCTCCACGCCGCAAGTCTCGTGAGACTGGCTTATAATATTAAAGTATTAAAGTTCAGAAACAATTAAAAAAACACACACACATTACATATATTCTCCTCGAATGAAAATAATTAAGCACTAAACTTAGCCCCGAACTTCCTGAACAGCAAAGGGAATCGCAGAAAATTTCACTGGAATCTTCTCCTCCTAATGATTCAATACAAAGAAATGGTTATTTTATGGAGGAGAGTTTTAGGCTAGAAATACATATTACTGGATGCTGTGAAGGGCTTTGAGGAACACGCTAGAAAAAGTTGTCAATTACAGTTTTGCCTCTGAAAAGCCAACGTGAGGAGCGAAGATAGGATGATCTGAATATATCACTTTCTGATTCTTTTTGAATTAATCATAAGATAAAACACAGAAGGTTCAACACTCCATGGGCCTCTAACATGCGGAAATTTCAAAGCGTTCACAAATCTATATGCGCACTAAGCGCTGTCTATGGTTCAAATGAGTAACATGAAAATGCAGATCATGTGGGAGTCAGCAAATCGTTTTTTCCACCCTAAGAAAGAAATCCCAGCACAGTATCGTGTATATGGTATTCCCGCCCAGCCAACAATGCATACCCGGAATCCAATTAGACAAACTAAAAGAAAGGGAACATTCTATGAAAAATGGATTAGGGACTCTATTCTTCAAAAGAGTCCATGATCCATTCTGAGGGACGGAGCATATTAATGAGCGTGTCAAGAAGGCGGGTCTGACAATTGGAGAGATTGGAAACGGTACCATCAGGGTCTCAAACTCACATCAAACGAGGGGTCCTTAAAGTTGGGGTGCTGGTTTCCTATGCAGCTGTGACACCGGACAGCTGGCTTCTCACTCGTCAATGCTGTCCTTGGTCTCCTAACACTAAAGGGATATTCAAATTGGGTTAAGACATGTCAAACCACATGGCCAGAGGTGAGACCCTTACGCTGGAAGAGCACTGTAAACTATGACTCGCCTTTCCTCACACCTTCAGAAGCATAAATCTTGTCCCTAGCTAAATCTGGATCCCCCCGCCCCCCTAAAGAAGTAGGTGGACGAGAGCGGGAGGTTGGGTATTATGTTACTTCCTGAGAATTCTCTGTCATTAATCTCTGCTCCGAAGGTGCCTTTGAATGGCTCTTGGTGCCGTGAATAACGTTCACGCACAGTCTTTCCTGTCACACGTTTTACTCACGCCAAAGCCTGGCGACAGTTTGGGAGCAGTGTCTCTTGCTATGACGCCTTCCAATTGTCTTTCTATTGTCACTTCGCAAAGTGTGGCAACCCCTGATTTATGAGAGCCTGGCTGAACAAGTGTCGCTTCCCTGGGTTCCTTAGGAACGGCCTCCCATCAGCAGAGGAGGGCCGTTTGGCTCAAACTCGCTTGAAGAAGCTCTTAAGTTGAACTTACACATTAGGTAGAGCTCTCCAACGCATTGCAATTCTGCCTAATGCAGTGGTTCTCAACCTGTGGGTCACGACCCCTTTGGGGGGGGGTCGAACGACCCTTTCACAGGGGTCACTTAAGACCATCGGAAAATGCAGATATTTACATCACGATGCATCACAGTAGCAACATTTCATGGTTGGGGGTCACCACCACATGAGGAACGGTACGCAAGGGTCGAGGCCTTAGGAAGGGTGAGAACCAGTGGCCTAATGCATCCTTCGAAAACACCTGGAAGACACAGCAAGTGACGCTACATAGGCATGACCCTACAGTTAAGGCAACAGCTGTGTGTGTGTGTATGTGTGTGTGTGTAGTCTCAAAGCAGATCTTGTTTGGCTCTCCTCCTGACACTGTCAGAACATATGAAAACCAGAATTTCAATGAACTCAGAGACCATGCCTCCGTTAATAACCAGGCCTGTTTCTCGAAGGTGCTTTAATCTCCTTATTTCCTTAAGTGCCCGTCTTCAGTTGGTCTGTGTTCCTCCTGAGAGATTTTCTCCAGGAACCTCATGTGTGGGGCATGGCTCGAAAGTCAGCGGCGAAGAAGTGACAGTTTGTTGAGACGAGGAGGTTTAATTTGATATGTGCAGGGGCCGAGGTCTCTTCGAGGATGATTGGTGCCAAGAAATGTGGAAGGTCATTATGGAGCTCGCTATCTTCTGAACCTTTTTAATGGGCGAGGAGGAACATTGATGCATAATGAGAGGGGACTTGCTGTACCCTTGTCCTCCGAGCTGTCAGTCACGGGCAGGGCTCTGAGGTTGGCTTTGCCATCGCCGGATCACAGCAAGCTGAGCAAGCAGTTTGGAGGCACCTCTCCGCCTCCAGTGGGGGGAGTTCCTCAGAGACGGCTTCTCAGACTTCAGCGTGCAGGCGAACCACACGGGGAGAAGTTAAAGTGCGGGGTCTGATTCCGAGGGTCTGGGGCAGAACCTGAAATTCTGCATTTCTGGCACACACCCCTGAGTGATCTGGATGCTTCTAGTCCATCTTCTATCTTCTGAGGAGCAAGGGCTTCGAGGACAGAGCTGCCCAAGCCTCCTCAGCTGTGGAGACTAAGGACTGGCATATTGGGGTTCATCTAGTTTTCCTATTGGTATATTGGGGTTCATACAGTTCTTCTGCTGGCATATTGGGGTTTATACAGTTCTCCTGCTGTGAATGCCCTCAGCTTCTTTTTCCATACTTCTTATTCTTCTGTCAACTATGAAAGGCCTCTCTTTAAAAAGTGAAATAAAAATACAAGCCAGAATTCAAAGGACTTAATTTGAATTACTGAGAAAATGGTCTTATGCTTTACTTTGAGTTAGAACCCCAATATACCAATAGGAAAACGGGCGGCGGGGCCCATTTTTTAATCCAAATACACCACCAGGCAAATAGTAATTTAGGGGTGTAAAAGCAATAAAACTGGCCTACACAGGTGACTTTTCTGTGATCTATTATTTGGTTCTCAAATGAATAAATGAGGCCAATGTGCGATTGCCAGGTTTTTCCATCATTTGGATAATTGTCTCCAAGTGTGAAAGTTGAGTTAGGATTCTGTATCCACTGTGTTTGTCACCCCCTTTCCATTATTTCATTAGAGTGTGGAAGCTTTCATGTTGGCTAGGATAACACTACTGTACATGGATATGTTAGGGATATTAATTAAAAACAACACAGATATTCTAGATTGTTCTAAGGAATGTTTTTGAGTTCTGAGTATTCCTTTCTAGCCATCTTAAGGATTTTACACTCACTCTATTGATAGAGGGGAGAGGTCCTTGTCTCCCCCAGTTGCTAGCGGGGGTGAATTTCTTGCGATATTTCCCAGAAAAAGTAATTTTCTGAGGCTTACATGGGATGATAAGATGTCATAGAAAGCTTTATTTCTGTGGAATCAGACTCCTGAGTTCTCCATGCCTCCTCTCCTCCAGTCCCACTGTAGAAGAAGTGTAGCTGGGTTATCAGTAGAGCTAAAATCAGAGCCAGTGTCTAGAGTTCCGGTTCCATGTCAGGGCATAGTCCAATTTAGCATCAAGCCAGTTTAGTTTGTGTTTCTCACTGCAGTCCGTCAGTCCATTGGGTGTGGGGTCTACAGGCCGTATGCCAGAAGGCAAGTGCAAGAAAGTAGGAACAAGAGAGCCTCATGAGGCTGAAACCGGTGTGGCTCAGTGGATAGAGGATCGGCCTGCGGACTGAAGGGTCCCAGGTTCAATTCCGGTCAAGGGCAGGTACCTTGGTTGCCCCTTGCTTGCACCTTGCTTGCAGGCACATCCCCAATAGGGGGTATGCAAGAGGCAGCTGATCGATGTTTCTCTCTCATTGATGTTTCTAGTTCTCTATCTCTCTCCCTTCCTCTCTGTACAAAATCAATAAAATATATTTTAAAAATTTTGGGTAAAAAAAAAAGAGAGAGAGAGCCTTATGAGACAAGAGTCATAAGAGGGCAACAAGAGAGAAAACTTCTTTGTTTAGGAGAGTATGGATTCCCAAATTTTCACCTGCTGCCACATCCAATCTGGCCAATGATCTTTGTGCCCAGGTGTGACTAACAGGTACTTTCCTCTCTGTCACCTCAACTTTACTGGCATGAGTCTCTGTTCTCTTTGTTGGATTCCTTCCCACAATGGTGTGCAGGGACCAGGCTGGTGGTTTCCTGGGGAGTTCAAAGTTTCAGCTTCCTGGTGAAGCTGCCCAAATGACATGTCTATAATGTCTGGCCTCCCCTTTATGCTTTTCCTATAATTAATAACCAGCTAATGACAATGGTATCAACTCCGTTGGGAGGATAGAACTTTTCCAATCATTTCCACCAGTCAGCCTGCTGATTGGAAGGGAAGGTGCATATTAGAGATGGGGATTGGTGGAGCATAGGGGTGGTCAAAGTCTGAAACAGTGGAACTCCGGAGGGTCAACATCAAAGTCACAATGTCATGGTAACAAACCACCACTGACTTATATCTGCCTAATATTTTGCCATTTAAAAAGATCTTTATTGAGTGTTCTGATCTGGAGAGTAAAATACAAAGGTTAAAAATGGCAGCGCCCACTTTTTCTCAATTCTAGTATGACAAAGGATGTTTGGTGTTACCGGGATAAATTCCTGCAGCTACAGAAAATACCCATTACAGCTAAACCAGCTAAACTTACTCTCATGAAGATCAGCTTCTTGTGCTCCTACTTGTGTAACACGGATTTACCTTGGGCCAGAACAAAAGCCTTCTCTTCTCCCCAGATATTGATTAATAGTGATCACAGCTGCCCTAACCGATTTGGCTCAGTGGATAAAGCGTCAGCCTGCAGACTGAAGGGTCCAAGGTTTGATTCCGGTCAAGGGCATGTACCTTGGTTGCAGGCACATCCCTAGTAAGGGGTGTGCAGGAGGCAGCTGATCGATGTTTACCTCTCATCGATGTTTCTAACTCTCTATCCCTCTCCCTTCCTCTCTGTAAAAAAAAAACAATAAAATCTATCTTTTTAAAAATAGTGATCTCAGCTAACATTCATTGAAAGCTTACTGTGAATCAGGCACTGTGCAGGTTTAATGTAATCCAATCCTTACACCGCCCTATGTGGTAGCTATTATCATCAGCTCCATTTCACAGATGAGGAATTTGAGACTTATATAAGCCAAGCAGTCGCTACTAACTGGTGACATCAAGATTCAAATACAGTGGTACCTCGAGATATGAGTGCCCTAACATACGAGATTTTTGAGATATGAGCCATCAAGCGAGCGATTTTTGCTTTGAAATACGAGCAATAATTGAGATAGGAGTCATCGCGTGGATCAACCAGCTGCACATGACCCACCAGTTTACCGCGACTCTAGCGTCTCATAGTTTCCCACGCCTCAAGGTTATGGAACGAATTAAATTCGTATCTCGAGGTACCGCTGTATAGGCAGAGGAACTCCAGAGGCTGCATGCCAAGCAGGGGGCTAAAGTAGCTTCCCTTTGGAAGGAAGCGTGAGACCTCTGGAATTGCCAGGAAGCAAAGGGTTTGGCTTGGTCTTGCTTAGGACTTGGTCATTTTCACTCCAGCCTCACCTCCTGGAGGCTCTGCACCCTTGGAATGCCATTGGGTCTAGGGCTCAGCTTGACAACCTCTGAGTGTACCTAGCTGATTCTTGTTCCACTTCAGAGTACTTCCAGCGTCCTTTTCCTGGTGTTCTGATACCAAGACAGAAGACACAGGGGGATGGAGGGAGAGTCAGACCCTGGCTTTTAATGAGCCACACAGGGTTTGGGCTCTGCTCTTCATTTAGCGGTTAATGGAGCTATCCCACAGCCATGCTTCAGAGTTCTGTTTCCATAGCATCCCAGACTGTCTCTCCAGACAGCACACAAGGAAAGATGGTTTGTCTTTAAAGGTTGAAGTTCCTGATTCTTTCAAGCCAGATGTATGGAAGTGTGTGTGTGTGTGTGTGTGTGTGTGTGTGTGCACTTAGACACTGATCTATATGCTTGCTCAGATATGAATTCTGTGACCTTCTGTCATTTCTGTAACTTGATGACATGTATACACAACCTCATAAGGCAAATCTCATAATTCAGTTGGATCTGTTTCAACCATGAATTTTTCAAAGGACCGTAATCATCATGGTTTCCATGTCCGTTTAAGAAACAATGTCATCACATATGTCCACAAATGAACTGCCCTTATCAATTTGGTTTTGGAACATGGGCCAAATGTGACTTATTTATAGTCACTTCAAATGTAATGGCTTGGCCTGCTACTAACCATCACGTTGAGAGCAGAACTGAAAACAAAATAAAAGAAAAAGAAGCAAATACTCTTTTCTGTGTCAACTGGAGTTACAGAATACAGGAGGAAGGGAGCAACAAGTAGTGAAGGGCTTCAATTTCTCTTGAAGGCTCAGTTTTCTCAGCTGTGAAATGGGGACATTAAAAGTTTCCTTGACAACTCACTAGACTTCTATAAGCTTGAATTCCTCTATAAAATCGAGATGATCATAAAAATACCTTACCGGGAGTTGGAAGGGTGAAGTTCATTTCACATGTAAAATGTTTCTTGTAACCCCTCATGCTCGGTCATCATTCAATAAATTTTAACCCATTCTGAGTACCTACTCTTGGTGTTAAGTAGAGTCTAGACCAGCGGTTCTCAACCTGTGGGTCGCGAATCCCTTTGGGGGTCAAACGACCCTTTCACAGGGGTCGCCTAAGACCATCGGAAAATGCAGATATTTACATCACGATGCATAACAGTGGCAAAATTTCATGGTTGAGGGTCACCACCACATGAGGAACTGTATGCAAGGGTCGCGGCCTTACGAAGGTTGAGAACCAACTGGTCTAGACGTTTGATTTTATGTTAACGAATGGGTAGCCATTATTTCTGCAGGGAGAAATGTCTCTTCTAGTTGGAAGACTGAAGGAGCCGTTAGCATAGCGCAATTTCAGAAGCACTAAGAATGGTCTGCTTCCCCTTAGAAGACTCTCTTTCGTCTTAAAACGAAGCCTGCTGCTTCTCCAACAAAGCTTAGTTTTCTGACTTAAAGTGTTAAAACAAACGTACTCCTGGGAGAAATATGACTGTGAGCATCATTAGCTATTTACATGTTAGAATGAGTGAGTTTGGTGTCCTGTTCTGAGAAATGTCCCCAGGAGTAGAGAGGAACAACACGAGACAACAGGCCGTCAGGAGAATCACATCTCCGCCTCCACAATTACCCGTCACTTCTGTGAACACCAAACTCAGGGACAGGCATCACGTGTTGGTCTCAGTGCATAGCCCACGACTGCTCCGACAGAGTCACCAGGCCTCGGAGATATTACAAGCATAGACAAGCGCTCTTTTTATGGACCTTGATTGGGCATCAAAATGAGGTTGTGAATGCTAAATACTTTTCACAGGAGAAAAGTCCCCGGAGACCATTTATTTGTCGTGAATTTCATGATTGGGACTGATGCTTGGATCAAAACAGAGACATTGTTCCTTGCTCCTGTTTCTCCCTCTCTCCCGACCTTGCCAGGCACCCGAGATCCAACCCTCTCCCACAGGTGCCCAGCCACGCTGGGACCCGCCAGTAGCTTTGCTGGTGGCAGCAGAGGCGCTGCACAATCGCCACCTGGTACAACCGAGCGGATGGCCCGTGGAGGAGGCAGCCACGCAGCTGGGCAGACCGAGCTCCGGTCCCAGCTCTTCACAAACCTGCCAAGTCGCTGCCACCCTCCTGGCCGTGGTTTCGCTCTCAGTAAAACGAGGATGCAGTGGTTCTCAGCCTTCCTAATGCCACGTCCTTTTAATGCAGTTCCTCATGTTGTGGTGACCCCCAACCATAAAATTATTTTCGTTGCTACAACATGAGGAACTACATTAAAGGGGCGTGGCATTAGGAAGCTTGAGAACCACTGGAGGATTGGGTGACATCATTTGTAAGACAAGCCCTCTGGTCCTCTGACCCTCTGATAACTTCTTGACCGTGTTGGGCTTAACTAAATGCCAGATGTCCTCAGTGACACCAGGCCCAGCTGGAGTGTGAATAGGACACTGGTGCTCCCAAGCTCCTGGACCACCTGACTTCATGCCACACAGCCAAGATGGGCACATTGGTCCCCATCCTCTTCTTTCCTCCCCCAGAATCAGGCAGGTGGACGAGTCTAGCATCCCAGCCTCCTTGGACAAGGGGTCTGGATTCTCTGGGCTGTGATGTCTCATTTGATAAAATGGAAACAGGAACGTCCACCGCACTGGTGAGAATCAGTTAGGTGATGAACGGAACTCGCCAAGCACAGTGCCTCACACATACTGGCAATGGTCCCTCCCCTACAACGTCACTGGCCTGTCCCTTATTTATTTTTAATATATTTTATTGATTTTTTTTACAGAGAGGAAGGAAGAGGAATAGAGAGTTAGAAACATTGATGAGAGAGAAACATCGATCAGCTGCCTCCTGCACACCCCCTACTGGGGATGTGCCCGCAACCAAGGTACATGCCCTTGACTGGAATCGAACCTGGGACCCTTCAGTTCGAAGGCCTACGCTCTATCCACTGAGCCCAACTGGTTAGGGCTGGCCTGTGCCTTTAAAATTCTCCTCCTCCCTCCACCTGAAGGGAAATGATTTGGTGAGGCTGGAGTTGGCTTATATGTATGATGACCACCACCACCACCCCGCCTTTGTGGGGTTCAGCCTTTTATCCCTGACTGTGGAAGGCCCAGACTAGCTTAAAAAGGACCCCGAGCATCTGGGGTGCAGATGAGTGGCAGGGTTCTCTTGCTAATGGGGGCTCCTCTCTGATTCTGAACTCAAACCTCCCAAAGTCAATTCTTCCGTCTACTTGAGCTATTTCCTCGGAAGCCAGAGAGCTTGGTACAGTGGTTCTCAACCTGTGGGTCGCGACCCCTTTGGGGGTTGAACGACCCTTTCACAGGGGTCGCCTAAGACTATTGGAAAATGCAGATATTTACATCACGATGCATCACAGTAGCAACATTTCATGGTTGGGGGTCACCACCACATGAGGAGCTGTATGCAAGGGTCGCGCCTTAGGAAGATTGAGAACTGCTGGCTTGGTAGGCTGTAGCCGGAGGCCTGGCACCCTGCACCGGCTCCCCTCCCGGTGAGCCAGGAATGACAACTGTCCGGGCGTCCTGGGGAGCGGGAGCAGCTGCTGGAGGCCCTTTCCCGGGAGCCAGGGGTGCGGAAGCTGAGGCGCTGGCACCGAGGCCGTGTGCACTCACGCCCGCACCCCTCCAGCTGGCCACGGAGCCCGCGGGGAACAGGTGGAGGGAAGAGGAGGGGGGGTAGGGGGGAGCAGCTGGACGCTCGCAAAGATCCCACGGGAAAGGCGCTTCCAAGATCTGAGCACGTGGCCTCATGAGCGGGAACCAGCCCTGGGGCCTTGCATAGGCCTCACGCCCTGGTGCCGACAGAGGGTCCTCCAAACCCCTTTCCCAGCCCCCTCCCCAGCATAGCTGCTACCCAGCTCCCTCCCTGCCCTCCCCATGGCTCTTGCCATCTCCTGGGCAGCCTCCTGGTCTGCAGGCCCTGGGTCTGGAAGGCTCTCTCTCCTCCTTTTAGCACTGAAAACCCTGGCAGAGTCTCGGAGACCCGTCTCTGTCGCCCCTTCTTGGCGTAGCCTCTCCACCTGTGCCCCGTGTGCCCACAGTGTGCCCACAGTGTGCATGCCCGCCCTGCCTGTTCACATAGCCAGGGCATGCCACCTCTTTTCCACGGCTGTGTCTCCACCAGGATGTGAGCTGTGTGGGAGCAGGGACGTGGCCTGATGCCCCCTGACTTCCAGCCGAGCCTGTGCTGGCCCAGGGCAGGTGCTCTGTAAAGTCCCTTAAGAGACTCTGAGCCGAAACCGGTGTGGCTCGGTGGATAGAGCGTCTGCCTGAGGACTGAAAGGTTCCAGGTTCGATTCCGGTTCAGGGCGTGTACCTGGGTTGCGGGCACATCCCCAGTAGGAGGTGTGCAAGAGGCAGCCAATCGATGTCTCTCTCTCATCGACGTTTCTAACTCTCTATCCCTCTCCCTTCCACTCTGTAAAAAATCAATAAAATATATATACAGTGGTACCTCGAGATACGAGTTTAATTCGTTCTGTAACCTTGAGGCGTGGGAAACTATGAGACGCTCGAGTCTCGGTAAACTGGTGGGTCGTGTGCAGCCGGCCGATCCGCGCGATGACTCCTATCTCAACTGTTGCTCGCATTTCAAAGCAAAAATTGCTCACTCGACCACTCGTATCTCAAAAATCTTGTATGTTAGGGCACTCGTATCTCGAGGTACCACTGTATTTAAAAAAAAAGAGAGACTATGAGCCCCAGTTGCAAAAGAATCTCAGAAAGAGACCCCGGGCCTGTCCTGGGGCCGGGAGTGTGGCAAAGAGGCCCAGACGTGCCCAGGACCCAGACCTCAGTCCACTCCAACCCCGACCAGAGCCACCAGACCATGAACCACAAACCAGAACTGGAAGTTTGCCTCCAAAGTTCCATTCGCCTTCCCCTTAGTCACTTTCCTCTGTATTTTGATGGCGAGGAAACGCGCCTTGTCCTTTTCCAAAAGCCTCCCCCTGTGGTAGCAGAGCGGTGTCCTCAACTCCCAGGCAGCACCGGGGTGCACATCTCCCCTCCCCCTTCCTCCCTGGGAACGGGGAAGCGGGGACAGAAAAGCATGCCCCCCCCCCCCCCAGGGACTCAGACCTCTGGCACTCCCTGGGCATGGAAGCAGCTCTCTGAGGCCACTTCCTCTTTAAGAAAAAACGGCGCCGGCGTCCACACGCGATGGCATTTTCTAGATTCCTGTCCGTTTCCTCCACCCGGGGAGGGACTCCAGATCTAATTAGAGGCCTTTACGGGAGCGGCTTCCCTGTCTGCCTAATTGCCATGGAGTACAATAGCGGTTACGCACATCACCGTGCGCCTCGCGTTTTATGGGATTAACATTCCGCAATGCAGAGGCACGGGGGCCACGTAGGCAGGTCCGTCCACTCGGCGTGACTGGCCGTTTGTGGGGGACAGCAATTGGCTCATGTCTTAGAGAACACAAAGAGGTGGTGAGCTTTGCAAGACACCCCCCGCTGCCCCGAATTCCAGCCCCTCACCTCCATCCCCAGGACTCTAGTCTGGCAGGATGCTGCAACGCATTTTCACAGGGACCGCTGCGTCCTTACCTAAGAGAAATGTGCCTTTACCGCGGTTTCCTCCGGGCCTTTCAGAGGTGCTAACACTGCCGCCAGCAGCAGCTCAGGCCTAACTAAGGTGGGAACAGATTTCACCTGGAGCCAGTTTCCACGCTGCAGAGCTGAAGGGCAGGCGGAGGTGGGGGGGGATTATTGGGGGGGAGCTGGGAGGAGAGAGGAGATGGCAGGCAGCCCCAGTTATGTCACCGCCGGGATGTGGGGCACGTTCCCTCGGGGCTTTGCTCTGTGAGCCCCGAGCTGCCGATCTCCCCAGAGAGCAGCGAATCACCGTGGATGTGAATGTCCCCTTACAGCAGTGGTTCTCCACCTTCCTAAGGCCGAAACCCTTTAATGCTGTTCATGTTGTGGTGACCCCAACCATCAAATGGCCAGCAGGGGAGGGCAGTTGGTAGGGACCAGGCCAACGAAAATAATTTTATGGTTGGGGGTCACCACAACATGAGGAACTGCATTAAAGGGACGTGGCATTAGGAAGGTTGAGAACCACTGCCTTAGAGGAAGTTCAAGGCGCTGGGTGGGCTGGGCAGGGCGCAGCATTGGTGCTCGCTGCAGCCTACTTCCTGCGGGCAGGCAGGGGTTTGCAGAGGAGGGCAGGTGCGGCCCAGCCCTGCAACCCAGGGAAGGTTCTCCGACCTGAAGGTCACCCACCTGTTGGCCAAGCAGTGTCCCTGTCCTGTGGCTTCCGGGTCCTCTCCCGGTGACCCCTTCTGCCTCTGGGCTGCCCTCTGACCTCTCGGGGTGTCCCGGGGAGAGAGCTGGTGACATGGCTTCGGTGGGGGTAGGCTTGGGGGACGGGGTGGGTGCAGCTCGGTGGGGCTGATGGGTGAGATCGGTGGTCGGCAAACCGCAGCTCGAGAGCCACCCGTGGCTCTTTGGCCCCTTGAGTGTGGCTCTTCCACAAAATATCCGTGTGATTGAAATGCACAGTGCGACGGAAACTTCGTGGCCCATGCACAGAAGTCGGGTTTCGGTTCTCAGAAGAAATGTCAATCGTTGCGCTGTTGATATTTGGCTCTGTGGACTCATGAGCTTGCCGACCACTGGATTAGCTAGTCCCGGGGTGGCCAGTGGGCATGGAACCCCTGTGGCCCGGAGGACGCTTCTTGAAAACCACCCTGGTGACCGGAAATTATGACTGGAGGAACCGCGTGTGTGCGGACCTGGAGGAGGCCTGGGCTCAGATTCCCCTCTGGTGACAAGGCCACCAGGCCTGCCAGGAGCTGAGGCCTCTGACTGAGCCGCACTGAGACCAGGGCGGCCACCATGGCCAAGGCCACCTCCTCCAGCTGGGCCAGCCAAACTTTCCCCTGCAGCCAGGCCTTCCCCCCAGTCCTCCTCCTCTTCCCCCTCCTCGCTCCCCACTCCCCACTCCCCTCTCTCTTTCTGCAGGCCTCTCCCCAGAGTCACTCCCACCGCCAGCTCTGTTTGGATGTCCACTTCCCAGAGGACCTCCCTGGCCGCAGGCACATGCCCAGGCCGGGGGAAATGTAATTCATCTTTCAAAGGTTATTTGGTCTCAAAACACGGGACCATCATATTTTACTCACAATGTGAAGTCCAAAACTTCTCTGAAAATGCCAGAGCTTAATCTGACCTTCTGGGTGGCTATTAGCAATCTGGAGTCATTCCCCCAAGTCCTACATTGTAGTCCGGAATTACTAAGGTGCTGGGTGCTCGGGTGCTGCCCCCAAACCCGGCTGGAGATGTGATCTGATAGACAACCCACGCATTATATTAAGTCCTTCACGTCTGAAAAAGAAAATCTGAATGATGAGACAGCTGACTCCAAGCGTTAGAGGCAGAGGTGGCAGGCACCTGCTGCACAAAACTTGAAGTCTGCACCCAGAGACTCGTATCCAGACAAGGCTCCCAAGGAACCACACCTCCCTGTCTCCGAGCACTCGGGAGGGCCTCCCCCCTCGCGTCTGGGTGCTTCACCCATCGCATGTGGCAGGAGTGACGTTGTGCCCGTTCTGAGCCTGAGCCCTCAGAAAGCCTAGCAGCTGCCACTTTTGTATGGAGACATCTGGTCCACCAAGAAACCTGGCCGCCCAGTGGACAGGCCACCAGAGAAGCCAAGGACAAGGGACAAGGCAGGCAGTGCGGCCTCACCATCCTTATCTCCTCATCGCCCCGTGGGACGCTTAGCCCGTCGATGGTAACATACATGAGCCAAACAGACAGATGACCCCCTGGGATCATGACCTCCCCTGGGTGCCGCCCCCCCGGGGCATTTCCTGGAGCAGGTGACCGCTGAGGACCTCAAGTCCCACTGGTGGCTTTCCGGGTGCTCCCGGTTGTGGATGGTTGGCCCAGGCACGTGTGAGAGCCGGAATGTTGATTGCTTTGGGGCTTGGGAGACAATAAATAACATCTTCTCCCAGTGAGCTGCAAGCTGAGCCGGAAGATGAAAGCATTCGCAGTCACACAGTCGCTTCATTGCCGGGATCGCCACCCATGGGAAGTCATGGCTTTCATTGGGTGGCCGAGCTGGGCCCCCAGAGGGAGAATTGGGGTCTGCCGAGCCAACCATTCATGAAGGCGGCTGCCTCCCTGCTGGCAGAAGGACAAAGACCCCTGCCCCGGTGTTTTCCACGTGTAAGGGGTTCTGGGAGCATGACCAAGAGATGCTAGCTCTTTGCAAGTCCAATCACATCACATCACCCCGCCTCTCCTGCGGGAAAGCGAGCCGGGGCTCAGGGGAGAGAGCAGACATGTTACCTGAGGGAAGCCCCTTCCTGCAAACACAAAGGCAGGAACATGTTTGCACGTTACATGGAAGGACACACAGAGATCTCGAACCTGGGGGCTCAGGGAAGTGGCGGTAGGTCCCCAGAGAAACTCAAAGGCGCCGGCTCCTTTCACGACTTAAAGGAACAGCCTACATACCCAGAGGGACTGCTACCACCGCACACGCCTAGACGGGAGCTTGAAAACTCTGATGAGGAATTTAAAGGCTGTGCATTTTACCCACTTAAGCAATCGTATTTATGGCAAGGAGAATAACCAGCCTCTTTGCTGGCAGAGCCACTGACATTTCTGAAACATGAACAATCACAGTGTTCTTCAGTTTCCTTGGCTTGTGATAATTTCTTGGTTTTAATGGGAAATGCTGAAATGTTAGGGTACAGTGTTCGGGCTGAAATAAATGAATTAAAAAAAAAAAGATACTGTTCAGAAAACTCCAGGGGGAAACGCAGCCCTGGTTCACTTCCTATTATAGATTCAGATAGAGCGGGTCGTTGACTGATTTTTCACATTTCGGGCTCAGCTTTGTTCTTGGGTTGTAAATGGAAGAGAACGTTGAGGTATATATATTTTTTAAATGGCTCCAGAGTCCTGAATTTAAGTGCCAATATGGTCAAGTCATTCCATTTCCCTGGAACTCACTCCCCTCATCCCCATCTATAAAAGAGTGCTATAATAGTTCCCTTCCTGGACTGAAATAAGAATGAAATGGGACAGAGTGCATAGAAATCTGCAGGCCAACGCCAGGCGCCGAACTAGGTACTTGGTCAATGTTTTCAAAGCGGCCAGCAAGGCATCCCGCAATGAGTGTAACGTGAAACGCCCTTCCCCCCCCCCCCCCCCGGCAGCCAGGGGCCACAGGGGGAACTGATCTCACGCTGCTGGAGTTCTCACCCGGTTGGGTCCCAGTGAACACAGCACAACCGCTAGTGCTGAATTACAGACACACCAAGGTTGACTCTAGGAAAGAGTAGAGAATAAATAAAACGTCAGAGGACTTTCTCTGAGCCCTGTGCTGAGGAGACTGGAATTGTCTGGGCCCCCCAGGACATAAGGATGGCGGGTACTTGAGGAGGAAAGCCTTTTCCTGTAGTGCATATGCAGTTGGCAATTTGCTGCAACAGATCAGAAGTCATGCACTCCAGCCTGAGCACTCCACATTTCTATTAAATATTCAAGCATGCACATGCACGTATGCTAAGACCTACACGTGAAACTCGGGCTGTGGACTATGTCTGGTGCAGACCAAGTGATGAGAATACAGTGGTACCTCGAGAATCGAGTTTAATTCATTCCGTAACCTTGAGGCGTGGGAAACTATGAGACGCTCAAGTCGAGTTAAACTGGTGGGTCATGTGCAGCCGGCCGATCTGCACTATTACTCCTATCTCAAATGTTGCTCGAATTTCAAAGCAAAAATTGCTCGCTCGATGGCTCGTATCTCAAAAATCTCGTATGTTAGGGCACTCGTATCTCAAGGTACCACTGTACCAGGTAGAAAGAGCAGAGGGAAAGGAATATTGTTGCCCACCTGAAATTTTCTGTAACCATGTGTTTGCTATTCAGCCTTTCCCCAGCTGGAGTTGTGGACAGTGAACAGAGAGAAGACAATGAGATAGCATGATGGACACACATGTCCCTAGCAAGTTATTGTGGTGCTTGTATCAGAGCAGAGTGAATATGATGCACACAAGGTTTTATTTCAACAGATACATATATATCTAGCTTCAAAGTGACATTTAAATTTTTAATTTCCAAATTTGAATATGCAAATATAGGGCTTCCCTAATGAACTTGATCACAAATATTATTAAAACTACTAGAGGCCTGGTGCACGAAATTTGTGCATGGGCCGAGGCCGGGGTGGGAGGGTGGTGTCCTTCAGCCCAGCCTGCTTCCTCTCCAATCTGGGACCCCTTGAGGGATGTCCAGCTGCCCGTTTAGGCCCGATCCAGGTCCAGGTAGGATCGGGCCTAAACGGGAAGTTGGACATCTCTCTCACAATCCAGCACTGCTGGCTCCCAACTGCCTTCCCTTCCTGATCACCTGCCTGCCTTCCTGATTGTCCCTAACCACTTCTGCCTGCCAGCTGATCAGCCCCTAACCACTCCCCTGCCATCCTGATTAATGCCTAACTGCTCCCCTGTCAGCCTGTTTGCCCCTAACTGCCCTCCCCTGTGGGAATGATCACTCCTAACTGCCCTCCCCTGCAGGCCCAGTCACCCCCAACTGTCCTACCCTGCTGGCCTGATCGCCTACAACTGCCCTGCCTTGCAGGCCTGATCTCTCCCAACTGCCCTCCCCTGCTGGCCATCTTGTGGTGGTCATTTTGTGTCCACATGGGGGCAGGATCTTTTGACCACATGGGCGCAGTCATTTTGTGTGTTGGAATGATAGTCAATCTGCATATTGCTCTTTTATTAAATATAAAAGATAGAATAGAGGCCTCTATTCAAATAGAATAGAGGCCTCTATTCTATTTGAATAGAGGCCTGGTGCACAGGTGGGGGCCAACTGGTTTGCCCCGAAGGGGGTCCTGTTCAGGGTGGGTGTGGGGTGGCCTGGGTGAGGGGTCTGTGGTGGTTTGCAGGCCAGCCACAGCCCCCAGTGACCCAAGCAGAGGCCCTGGTATCCTGTACAATTGAAACTTTGTAGCCTGGAGCAGAGCCAAACCTTTTGCTGTGGTGGCAGCCATTGAAACTTTGTTGCCTTAAGCGGAGGCCTGGGCTGGCCAGGGTGTGTGGAAAGCTTGGCTTCCTCCATTGCCAGGGGCAACCCAAGCCTCCCTCCTGCTCTCTCTGTGGTCATAGCTATCTTGATTGGGTTAATTTGAATACTCACTCTGATTGGCTGGTGGGCATGGCTGGTGGGCATGGCAGAGGTACGGTCAATTTGCATATTACTCTTTTATTAGATGAGATATACGAGATTCTTTTCTTTACCCATCCCCCCACTTGCCTCCTCTCTGGCAACCATCAGCTCTTTCTCTGTATCTATAGGTCTGTTTCTATTTTGTTTATTCATTTGGGGTTTTTTTTGTGTGTGTGTATGTTTTTTCATTTTCACATAGAAGTGAAATCATATGGTATTTGTCTCTCTCTGTCTGACTTATTTCATTTAGCATAATACCCTCTAGAATCTAGAATTCTAGAGTCTAGATCCATCCATATTGTTATAAATGGCAAGATTTCATACTCTTTTATTACCGAGTAAGATGCCATTATAACCTTACATCTTAATGTATTCATCTGTCAATGGGCACCAAGGTTGCTTCCATACTTGGCTGCTATAATTCATGCTACAATGAACATAGGTATGCATATATGTTTTCGAATGATTGTTCCTGTTTCTTCAGATAAATGCCTGGAAGCGGTATTACTGGGTTGTATGGCAGCTCTATTTTTAATTTTTGAGGAATCTTGACACTGTTTTCCATAGTGACTTCACCATTCACAATCCCACTGTCAGTGTACGAGAGTTCCCTTTTCCCACATCCTCGCCAGTACTAATTATTTGTTACTTTTTTGAACCATTTTTTAAATTAAAGAGAGCAAGTTTGGCAACATGTTTATTTAGTCAGTCATTGAAAATCTATAGAACAACCCTTTCCTTAGTAATGTATACTGTACAAGGAATGACAAAAAGAAATGTGTGATTTCTGCCTTCAAGAAATATAAGACTTGGTTAAAGAGACTAACTTTTAAAACTACATATAAGATTTTAAATTCCTTGAGAGCAGGAATACTAATTTCTAACCATTGCAGCCTCTTTAGCACCTGTCTACAATGGCCTAGTAGAACCTCCACACATTTTAAATTAACATGAATAAATTCAAATATGCTTCTCAGCATAAGAGATGCAGAGTGTTTTGCCTGTTTTCCTGCATCCTATACAATGAAATGGGATGTCTGAGCACACATAGCATCAGGAACACCTTCGTTCCTTTTTGAATACAGTGTGATTTCTAAATACTATTCCTCCTACATGGTTGCTTCTTGAGAGTGAGTTTGAGACCATCAGAGAGGGGCTAGCTGCTGTAGGTCACTAGAGTACTGTTTTGTATGTCGTAGGAGAGTTAAAATGTCACTAGACAGTCTCCAATATCCAAGCTCTGCTAGGCTTGGGGATTACTCACTCCCCCAGCCTTTCTCTTGCTTTCCTAAATATGTCCAGGACTTTTTTTTTTTTTTTACTGTCGTGTAGATGTTTGGTTTCTCCATTAGAAAGGACAATGCAGCCAAAACCGGTGTGGCTCAGTGGATAGAGCGTCAGCCTGCGGACTGAAAGGTCCCAGGTTCGATTCTGGTCAAGGGCATGTATCCTGGTTGCCGGCATGTGCCCAGTAGGGGGCGTGCAGGAGGCGGCTGATCAATGTCTCTCTCTCTCATCGATGTTTCTGTCTATCCCTCCCTCTTCCTCTCTGTAAGAAAGCAATAAAATATATTAAAAAAAAAAGGACAATGCAGCTCTTAAAAGGTAATCAAAATATTACCTCCGGTGAAACAATCTTAGATGAAAAAAGAAAGCACCGATAACTTTTCCTCTTCCCCTGCCCTCAAAACTGTAAGAAAGAAAGACAGTTATTCTCACAGGTCAAAGGGCACATGCTCCATTCTACCAGTAATGCCGGGTCTACTGCCTAATGCCTGAGAAGAGAATACAGTGGTACCTCGAGATACGAGTTTAATTCATTCCGTAACTTTGAGGCACAGGAAACTATGAGATGCTTAAGTTGCAGTAAACTGGCGGGGCATGTGCAGCCGGCCAATCTGCGCAATTACTCGTATCTCAACTGTTGCTCGTATTTCAAAGCAAAAATCGCTTGCTCGACGGCTCATATCTCAAAAATCTCATATGTTAGGGCACTCGTATCTCGAGGTACCACTGTAATTATATCTTGTTTTTCTTCCTGATAGACGGCCACCAGCCCAGCCGTGGAGAACTCTGAAGTGAGCAGCATGGAAGTGGTTCAGCTGGCTGCAGGCGTGGGGCTGAGATGTTTACCGAAAGTTCCATATTCTTCTGCCTCCTTCCCTCCAGGATTTATGAAGGCAGAGCCACCGTCCAGTGTGATTTCCCAGCCCCTTCCTAGTCCCCCAGGCACCGGGGCTGCGGGCCTTGCCTCTAGGTTTTTGTTTCTTGCATCAACGTGAACTCTCTTCTGTGGCCATGGTCCCTTGCCAGCGCCCTGCTCCCAAGCCACAATGACCCAGCGTTGGAGATGGATGGCCTGAACTTGACTGAGACAACACCAACGGTTTCCCCCAAAGGAATGTGCGTGTTTCTTCAGAGAAATGAATGGCTTCTTTGCAGCGTGTGGCTCCGCAGCCTCTGACTGATGTCTTTGAGAGCCAGACAATAGGAGGCGATTCAAGAAGAGAGCAGGAGACAAGTGGAGAGCATCGACTCAGAACAGCTCAGTGAGCCTGGGAAGAGTGCGGGGCTTTGATGGATAAGATGATGGGAAAAATTAAAAGAGGGGGTTCTGTCTGGCTGTGAGCAGAATGTCAGTCCCCAGAGACGGAGGGAGGCCTGCGTCTTCCTCTCTTTGTGGTATCTTTCGGGTAAAGATGTGTTTTCTTTTCGAGAGATCTTTACAAGGCAATTGCTTGAGTGGGAGTGTGTGTGTGTGTGTGTGTGTGTGTGTGTGTGTGTGTGTAGGGCTCTATACCTAGGATGCAAGGCTGTGCAAACTGGCTGCACTCTACATGGCTTGTGCATGGATCACATATGTTAAAACCTACCTCCTGGATGAGCCTTCGCTTCCAGTTGTGCCCGTGCACCACGTGGCAGCCGGCACGGCGAGGGACAAGGCGATTGTGTGAACGTCCGCTTCCATCTGTCATGTCGCTGGCATTGAAGAGCCACGCTGAAAAATTAGCCTCCTCCTCCCCCCAGCGCGTGTTTTCCCATCCTCGAGACAATGCTGGAAGCTCTCAGCTCCGAGCGAAGGGAACAAAGGGGGCGAGGAATTCAATAAAAAAGAGATCCAAGGCGAAATGAAATATTGTCTCCCTGTCTGTATTGCTTTCTCTCTCTCTGCAACCCGCCAGCGCATTAACCGCTTCGCTGCTGCACCGGGAAGCAGCCGCATTGCTGGGATTGGCCTGCCAAAGAGGGGAGTCTCTGAGGCACCAGCCATGTCCGGGGTGAGGGGTAGCTGAACATCAGAGGCTCAGCCGGACATAAAAACGCCAGCCCATTGTGAAAAAAGACTCAGATCTCGCACTGCCTTGCCATGTTTCTAGGGCACTTGCTTATGGAGCTGCATACACAGGCCCCAAGACTTGCTGGAGTTTTATATCCTCTGTTTGCATTTGAGGACTTCCTAAAATTGCATCAACGTTTTATTGACCTGTGCATGTGTGCATTTTTCTAGAGAGAGACTCCATAGCAACCTTCGGTTTCTTTCAAGTGTCCCTGGCCCACAGTGTTAAAATTCACTGCAGTAAGGCATCTGCTGTTTGGGTTGTTTGCTCAATCTTAGGGAGTGCCCTGTCCATCACTGGGGATTAGGAGTCGGGGAAACTAATTCTATCTGTGAAATACGGGCACTAAGAACAGACCACAAAGGAAACGTAGTGAACTAGACAACAGATGCTGAAGCCGAACATGAAAGAGGATGGATGAGGTGAAGACGTATAAACCTTTTATGTTCTCACTTCACAACGGCAATTCAGACTCAGACAAAACACAGGAAATAGGGAATGTGTGGATTCTTGTTTGTTTTTGAAACTAGGGTTCTAAATTCCCTTTTTCAGTTGTTGAGAGGAAAGGGTGTTGAATAGTTGGACTCAGGAACTCATCTGAAATTTCCGCAGTGAATATGAGATCCACAGAAAGTTAATTAAAATGGGAAAATCGCAGAGTGGCAATGGTGTCCCAGGTTAGGGGCTTTGGATTTAGAGAATCCTGAACACAGCTTGCTGTGAGCAGATTGGCTAACAGTCAATTAAGTTTTTAATCCATGTACAACCATCTTAACATGAATATTTTCTAAAAGTTTTTTTTTTAAAAAGAGTTCATAGATATAGTTTAGAATGGAGTATTTAAGCAAAAGGGATACCCCCAAAATTAGGATTAAAGGGGAGAAAATCTTCCATCAGGAACTGAAGTATAACACTAATTACTCATTCTGAGTATGCAAAATAAACTTAAAGAGACAATAAACATCCTCATGATCAAAACACTCAATAGCTAGAAACTCCCCAAATTGATGAGTCATCTATGAAGCAAAGGTAACCTCATACTTAATGTGAAAGACTAAAAGCTTTTTTTCCCTAAGAACAAAACAATGGTGTCCAATCTTTCCACTCTTATTTAACTTTGTGCCAGAGGTTCTGGTTAGGCCAGTAAGTCAGAAAAAGAAAAAAAAATCATCCTGATTGAAAAGGAAGATGCAAAGATATTTCTATTCACATATAATCTGAAAATCTTGAGTAATTCTCTCTCTCTCTCTCTCTCTCTCTCTCTCTCTCTCTCACACACACACACACACACACACACACACACACACACACACTACTGGAGCCAATCAATGACTTTAGCCAATGGTAGTATACAAGATTGATATATAGAAAACTCGATTGCATTTCTATACAATAGCAATGAAGAAACCAAAAAATGAAGTTAAGAAAGCAACTTTATTTGCAATAGCATTAAAAAAAAACAATAAAATACTTAGGCATAAATTTAATAAAAGCAGTGCAATGTTTGTACTCAGAAAATTAAAAAACATGGTTAAAAGAAATTAAAGACAAATATATCGACATACATCCCATGTTCATAGATCAGAAGATGTAATATTCTTTAAATAGCAATGTTCTCCAATCTTATCTTCAGATTCAATGCAATCCCTATTAACACCTAATTGGCTTTCTGTTTTGTTTTGTTTTGATTTATTGATTTTTGGCAGGAATTAACAAGCTGATTCTGAAACTAACATGGCAAATAAAAGGTCCCAGAATAGTTAAATTACCTTGATAAAGAAGACTAACATTGAAAGACTTATACTGCCTGACCTCAAAACTTTTGATAAAGCTCTAGTAATCAAAACAGTGTGTGGCATTATAATAATAATGAACATATATGTCAATAGGGAAAAGAATAGTCTTTTCAACAAATGGTGTAGGGGACAACTGGAAATCCACATGCAAAAGAATGACTGGAACCCTACTTCACTACATACACAAAAATTAATCAGAATGGGTCATAGACCCAAATATAAGAGCCAAAATTAAAACTCTTAGCAGAATAATTGGTGAAAATCTTTATGACCTTGGATTAAATCTGACCATGCTACAACATGAATGGACCTTGAAAACATGTTGCTAATTAAAGAAACCTGTCACAAAAGATCACATATTGGATGATTCCACTGGCATGAAATATCCAGAAGAGGCAAGTCCATAGAGACAGAAAGGGAATAGGGAAATGCAGAGTGACAGCTAATGTGTATTGGGTTTCTTTTGGGGGTGATGATATTGTTCTGAAATTAGATTTATTGATGGCTGCACAACTTCCTGAATATTTTGAAAAAAGAAAGAAAGAAAAGTAGAGACTACAAGTTTTCAAGTAAATATACTGCAATCCAATCGAACATGTTAGTTTTAACATATTTAATGAATGAATGTATCAGTTATGAAAGTCAGCATGTTAATCAGAAAAGTCTATTGATTAGCCATCTGTGGTAGATTGGATTATATGTACTGAGTTCTCATTTCCTTGGATAATTATAATAATATAAGGTACAACTACATATACTTGCCATTTTTGCTTAAGTACAAATTGGTGTGATTAATATCAGCAATTTCATGTGGTTTAACCTAATACACCCATGCCTTTTGCCATGTAACTTGCAGTGTTCTCCCAACGAGGGGTACAATAATTCTGCACCAGCCCACTGATGTTGGGTTTGGCCATGCGACTTGCTTTGGTTGGTGAAATGTTTGTGAACAGAGACTTTAAATGTGTTAACTTTGTACACCAGCTCTTCCCCAGGAGAGGAACATTCCAGGGGTAGTCACTGGTCCAAAGTGGATGCGATACAGAGGGAGCAGGCCTGGAGTCAACCCCCAGCCTGGAGCTGAGCCCAGGAGACTTATAGCCGGAGCGAAGCCTCCCAGCCATGAGCAACTGAGCCACAGTCTACTTGTAGATTCGAGTGCGTGTGAGAATAATGGTTTATTTTAATTTATTTATTTTTAATTTATTTTTTATTGAGAATAATGGTTTTTGTTGTAAGCCATCGGGGTTTGGAAGTTGTTTGCTACGTGGCATTACTGTGGCTACAACCATATGTCATGTCAACCAGGAATAAGGAAGAGCAACCGAAAAGTAGACAGTGTCTGTCCAAGCAGTAGCCAAAGGAAATGGAATCTGGCTGAACAGACTTCAACTGCTGAGGTTCCCAGACTGAGAAGAGAAGAGGTGTGGGCGGAACATAGCAGCGAGAGCCAGCACCCCCCGCAGTGGACCGGAGCTTGAAGACAGCCTTGGGTAGTTGATTGAGTAATACACTAGAGGGGAAAAATGATAAATATCAAATTTAACACTTCTCAATTTTGACCAAGGTCTGTGTGATAGCCAAGGCTTTAATCGGAATTCTCATAAATAGGGAGGAACTCAAGGAAAGAAAGTTTGATTACAAGCCAAGGGTATTCTATTAGTTAAGGTCGTAACACCCTAAGGAGCAAACTCGGGGATTCTATATTGTGTTCGTTTACTCTAAACTTTATGCTACATCATTTTCACTTGTTTTAGTTTCAGGAGTTGAGAACAGAGTCTCAGAAATGAAATCACAATTAACTGAAGTTACTGGGAGGAAAAAAGTACAGTCAAGGGCACTTTCATTTATTTATGTCAATAATTCCAAAGAAAATTGCTATTGAGTCTTACCAACTGTCATCCACTTGTCCTCTTTCATATCCTGGGTTAAATTATTACCATAATATCCTCCGATCTCCCAATCATAACAGTGGCTGGTGTTTATTAAATACTTATTACCATGTACTAAGAACTCTGCTAGGCACTTTTCAAATGTTAAACCTAATTTTCACAATAAACTTGAAAGACAAGTACTATTACATCCTCATTTTAGATGCAAGGTAACTATAACTCAGAAAGATTAACTTCACCGATTAAAAAGAAATCACATAGCTAGTAAGGGGAGGAGCTGAAATTTGAACACAAGTCTAATAATAATCTTACTTAATGGTGAGCAAACATAATTTTAAGCTAGAGTTTTTGTTGTTGAAATAAAAATGTTCAATCCATAAAGATTTAGCTACCGGCATAGAAAAATAATCTTATGATAAGGTGGTCTCAGTTAACCTTTTTCTATCTATCTATCTATGACCTACCTATCAAAATCTATCAAAAGTTACCAGAAAATGCCAGTTTGAACATTTAATTCATTTTCACTTCAGTTAATTCCTACCTCCTTATAACATGTTTGTCATGGACCTTTGGCTCAGTCCAGAATGAAGTTGTTTTTGAAGAAGCATGATCTAAATAAGAACTCCAATCTCACCCATGTTTCTGAAAAATACCATCTGAGATACGAGCACAACCCCAGAAAAATTCTCTCTCTCCTTTTCTCCCAACCTCTCCTTCTCAGGCCTGGGCCTTGCCACCACCCTCCCCTCCCCTCCCCTGGAACAATCTCTCCTTCCTCCACTTTTCCACACTGGTCCCCAGCCATGGCTGACACTTACTCTACCCAGCCTCAAGGTGAACCTAGTGCCTCTTTCTTGATAACAGCCTTTAGGCAAGAACCTTCTCAGAGGCTTGGGTTCCTTCTACTAGTAACTCTTCTTTTTTCCTCTCTCGTTCACTTCCTCCTCACAAAGGTCCCTAAAACCAAACTGACCCAGGACGCTCTTCAGAAGAGTAAGGAGGAGTAGCTATGCAGGCAACCCAAGAATTCTCCATCTTTGGGAAACGGTATGGGAAAAGTAGATATTAAAAGGCTGCGACCTTCCTAATCCCTCATGTGAATGTTCTTTGCCCATCACATGGTATGCTGGTTTCTTATTGCTGCTCTAACAATTACCACCCAGTGAGTGGTTTACAACAAGATGTATCATCTTACCGCTCTGGAGGTCAGAAGTCCCACATGGATTTTACTGGGCTGAAATCAAAGTGTCAAGAGGCCACAGTCCTTTGGGGAGGCCACAGAGGAGGATTTATTTCCTGGCTTATTTGTGTTATGGGCAGAACACAGAAATGGGGACTCAAAAATAAGCACCATTTTCTTGCTGGCGGTCAGTGGAGTTTCGTTCCCAACTTCTGAGCCCACCCATATTTCTTGGCTTGTGGCCCCTTTCTTCCATCTTCAAAGTTAGCAGCTTATAAGTTGAGTCCCTCTGCTACAAATCCTTCCTTCTTCTTACATCTCATCCCTTCAACCCATCCAGCAAAGTTTCCTTGCTCTTAAGGACCCCTGGGATTAGATTGGGCCACCAAATAATCCAGGTGCAAACCCTTAATCACACCTACAAAGTCCCTTTGGTCACTCAAGTTAATGTATCCGCTGGTTCCTGGGATTAGGGCATGAACATTTTTAGGGGATGGTATCCTATCTTACATGTGTAATGAGTTTCATTGTTATTCTTTAGGTGGAAAAGCTGAGCTCACAAGGCATCGTATTGACTGGAGGCCCCACTGTAATATAAGCTGAACCAAGGTTTGTTGAACTGGATCATATACCTCTTGACCTTGTCTATATCCTTAACCCATACATGATCCTTGTAGGGAGATTAAATAATCACCTTTGAAAGTCATATAACTGCTTTTGTTGACCTGTCCCCCAAATGTTTTTATTAAGCTGCATGTATTTATAATTTTTTTCAGTTGTAGTGTAAGGAAAGATATACATTAGAAAGTGGATAGTCTTAGAAAAAACAACTTAAAGTATCTGTGGTCAAACAAAAAGAAAGCTTACTTACTATTTTTATGAGGCCACCTTGCTGTATGATTTGGTCATGTTTTTGCTAAGAGTTCTCCACACAATGGTATTCCAAGAAAAAATCACATTTTCCCTGCAACATCCTCGCTGTATGTCCTGAGTTGTCTAGGTCAGGAGAATTCAGAATCCCCCAGTCACCATCACTCCAAACATCAGAGTTTTGCTTTATCTCCTCTGCTGAAGCTGCCGCAGACAAGATGTCTTCAAATATGCAGCTAAATGGGAGGCTTTTCAAGAGGAAGTGGGGTAGGGCACATCCGAGTTTATTCTTACCCTTCAGAGTAGCTACTGCTGATGCTTTATGCTCTCTAGGAAAATCAGAAGCCCAGATTACATCATCATTGCAACATGCAGAAAGCAAGTAGGATACACACACAGAGGCTGCCAGAAACAACTATGATTAAATGATCAGCAATGAACAAATCAGAATTAAAAACAGAAAGCAAACTGGGACACCAGAGCTGAATGAGAGCTCGTTACATCAAAAGCTAATAAGCAGGAGAGCACATGGGGATGAGAGAGGTTGTCTGAAGATAAGACAAGGAGCTTTGCACGTTGTGGGATAGTCTGGATATCAATACAGATGGTGTCTCCGAAGGCTTGGAGGTAGATAGAATGGATGGAGGGCTGCAATGCATGCTGGGTTATAGGGACGCACACAGGAGAGAGCTTTGTGTGTGTCCTTTGCTGTGCATCTTTATCCCACCTGCAGGAGCATTCTATTTATGCTTCCTCTTTTGATTTCAGCAAAGAGCAGGACAGTCGTGATGGGCAGTTGATAAAAATGCGGGGCTGAATTTACATAGTCTTTCAGGGACTGTCATGCTCCTGATGCCTGTGGGGTATAATTAAGAGAACCTCTAATTTGGTTAGAAATCTGTTCTTTTAGTTTTGTGTCATCTACGATCTCACTACGAGCTCATCAACATAGCCTATTATAATGCATACTTTTATACCACGATAGCCCTCGTCTAATCAGTCCTCTCCGAGCTAATCAACTCAAAGTCTGTCACAAGTGGCATAATGCATGCAATTATCCTTAATTCAACTTCCAAACAGGGAGGTGAAAGATCACGTTTCTGACAAACAGGCTTCTCAGGAATGCATGAATTGATAATCATGATTAATGGGAAATCACGGTGCAAAACTTGTTTTAATTTACCTGTTCATGTAACTTGTTTTCTAGAGAAACGTGAACCTTCATCCAGAGCAAACAAAGACCGTCTAGACCGTGGTCAGCAAACCGAGGCTCTTTGACCCCTTGAGTGTGGCTCTTCCACAAAATACCACGGCCTGGGCGAGTCTATTTTGAAGAAGTGGCGTTTAAAGAAGTTTAAGTTTAAAAAATTTGGCTCTCAAAAGGAATTTCAATTGTTGTACTGTTGATATTTGGCTCTGTGGATGAAGGAGTTTGCCAACCACTGGTCTAGACGGTCAAATGAATCGTGACCCCAGTGTGAGAAATGTGCAGTCACTCCTTCATGGATCATCTTAAATGACAGAGATCAGGGTGGCTAAGTCAGGATGACAGCTTTAACAATATCCTGACCTAGACTCACTGAAGAAAAAAGGAAAAAAAAAAAAAGAAATTACTTGGAAATGGAATCTCTAGGTATCACCAATATATGTTTGAAGGCGGGATTTACTTTAATGAAATGAATTGAACTGCTTGTCGCTGTAGATCCTCGGATTTCTACCGAGCTGTGCTATTTTGGGAAGGTAATCTTTGACAATAACTGCATGAGGGTTTGTGTTCCCCTCAATGTTGACATAAGGGGCTCAGAATACTGCCTCTCCCTCATTTATTGAAATAATATTTATTGAGCAAATATCATATGGCAGAACCTACGCTGAGTATTGGGGGTAAAAACGATGAGTAACAGAAGCCTCATCCTTGAGAAAAGTGCAGTCCAGGGCAGAAGATAACACGAGGAAGTGGAAATAACTGACGTCACAGGCTGAGGCATTGACCACAGTGCTGACGGCGTCTGATGTTGTAACTGTTGTGCTACAACAGGTTCACCAGGAAAGACTGACGTGTACATGAGCACACTGCCTGTGTGATGCCTCCGAATGGTCAGGATTTCCCTTCGGTCGGGGATTACACTCTTTCCTGTTCCTGGCCCCAAGCAAAGGGGTGACACCAGATGATGCCAGCGGTGGAAGAGTTGGGGCTGGGGCATGGCTTAACCCCAGGAGGCAGCTTCCCCAGAGCTAAAACAGGATGGTGGCCTGGAGTTCCTCAGGAGAGGCAGAGATGCCCCCTGCTTATGCATATATAGGTCCCTGGAGGGCGTGACAGTCTACAGGAGAGACGGCTGTGACATGCTTATGGAAACTGGAAATCTAAGGGCAGTGGCCAGGGTCTCGGTGTCTGAGTTTTTAGTCCATGGAGAGGGCTCCAAGAGGCACATCTCTGTCCAGCTCTCCCCACCCCCCACACACACTCACACATACACACACAGACACACACATGGGATGGCAGCAGGACACATAAGTAGCAGAGGACCGTTGCTGAGGAGGGCAACAATGACAATGTCGACCCCATTCTCTTCGAACCACCGCAGCGCAGAAATCCCATGCATTCCTGTGCATGTCTGAGCCTCCACAAACATGGCTGAGGTTGAATGTCTTGCCTGAGGAATCTACAGTTGGGGAGCAAATCCCTACCAGTGCTGCAAACTCAATGCCTCTAGGACAGTGGTTCTCAACCTTCCTAAGGCTGCGACCCTTTAAGACAGCTCCTCCTGTGGTGATGACCCCCAACCATAAAATGATTTCCGTTGCTACTTCATCACTGTCATTTTGCTACTGTGATGAACTGTAATGTAAATATCTGATATACAGGATGTATTTTCATTGTTACAGATTGAACATAATTAAAGCATAGTGATTAATCACAAAAACAACATGTAATTATATATTGTGAAATATTTATTTCTAATTACAAATAAATGAAATGTTGTCTTGAATCGTGGTGTAGCATGGGTAACAGTCTTCCTATAACAACAATAAACTACATTGCTACACTTTGCTACACCGAGGAGCGGTGTGTTGGTTCCTAAGACCATGGGAAATAGGTGTTTTCTGATGGTCTTAGGCGACCCCTGTGAAAGGGTCATTCGACCCCCAAAGGGGTCGTGACCCACATGTTGAGAACCGCTGCTCTAGAAGCTGCTGGTACGACAGGAAACAAGTGAGCCAGACTTGCTGCCTTATCACACGCACCTCGGCAGACACAGCCTTGGAATAGCAAGCAGAGTTGGGAAGTTCTCAACTCCCCTTCTCTTCGTTCTAAAATACCCAGATCAGACACAAAACCTGGTATTCTATCCCAGCAGGACTGGGAAACACGCTCCTTTAAAAACTAGCATCGATGGCAGTTACAGCTGCACCCCACCGTTCCCACCATTGCCACCCCCCAACAGACATGTGGGTGGTGCCGGTGGGCACAGCTGCCCGCTGGTGAGAAAGGACCGCCGTCCTGGACTTCCTCCTCTGCTCCCTGAAATCTCTCTCTCTCTCTCTCTTTTTAAAATATATCTTATTGATTTTTTACAGAGAGGAAGGGAGAGGGAAAGAGTTAGAAACATCAATCAGCTGCCTCCTTCACACCCCCTACTGGGGATGTGCCCGCAACCAAGGTACATGCCCTTGACCGGGATCGAACCCGGGACTCTTCAGTCCACAGGCCGATGCTCTATCCACTGAGCCAAGCCTGTCAGGGCTAGAAATGTCTCTTTAGTGAGAAAAACAAAGCAAGTTCTCCCCGCTCTGTTGACTCAGACGGTGGAGGACCCTCCCGCGCCGGCGCCTGGCTGCTCACAGCGGCCTGTGCAGCTGGGGGTTTGTTCCCGTTCTAAGCGTTCCCCTCCTCCCAGCATTCCTGCAGGTGCTTGGATTTCCTTCCAAAGTCACAGAGTATAATACGAGCTGAACATCTGGCTCATAAAAGTCCTTTTGAAGGCCGCGCCGAAGGCCTCTCTGGTCAAAGGAAGCCGGAGAAGAAAGCTCGACGGGAGGGAGGGTTCCGACCACAGGGCCGGAGGCTCAGGCTGTTCTTTGCGCTGGAAGGCCGCGGCCCTCCCTGGACACTCGCTGCCCGGTGTCACGCTCGGGAAGTCCTCACCGGCTGAGCTCTCACGTAAAAGAAAACAAGGACTCATGTCCCGGTGCCCTGAGCGTGCAGTGCAAGGAGACGTGGCAAGGACTGCATGCACGCTGGGGAGCTGGGTGTCCTTGAAGTTGCTGTTGACACAACCACCAACGATGGAAGTACTGCCCTAACCGATCTGGCTCACTGGATAGAGCGTCGGCCTGCAGACTGAAGGGTCCCGGGTTCAATTCGGTCAAGGGCATGTACTTTGGCTGTGTGCGCTCTTCTCAGGAGGGGGCATGCAGGAGGCAGCTGATCGGTGTTTCTCATCAATGTTTCTAACTCTTTATCCCTCTCCCTTCCTCTCTGGAAAAAAAAAATCAATATAAATACATTTAAAAAAATAAAATAAAAGATGAAAGTGCTTAATGACACAAAATATAAGGTTCAGGAAGCAAAAAGAGAAATGTGAAAGCCACTCATGCAGAAGAATGATGGCAACTTGACTGGAATCGAACCTGGGACCCTTCAGTCTGCAGGCTGACGCTCTATCCACTGAGCCAAACCGGTTTAGGTGACAATCTGTCTTGGATAAAGCCTATCTGGCCTGTTGAACTTGAGGCTGAGGCGCAATCAGTGTTTCTGCTGTGAGTTGGGGCAGTGGATTTGGGGTACCATCTGGGTGCCAGCAGCAGGGAAGCCCCCTGAGGGAGGACCCCTGTCTATCTTGATCCACACGGAGTCTCTGTGATCTGATTCAGGCCTTGTGCCAATTGGGCCCCAAATAATTTTTCAGTGCCTGACACGCCAAATTACCTAGCTTACGCCATTCCATAAAATGCTAAATTTATAGGATGCTCACCAAACACACGTATTTGAAATACGTTACCACTAAGAATTGAAACCTAAGTAAGTCGTTTTATCCAATGGATTTTCCCCCCCAGCTTCGTCCATATTTACTTCCAGATCTTCTGTCCCAACAGGAAATAAACCAAAATAATTTTCCCCGAAGTCAGATCTTCCAGAGGATGGACCACCTCCAGAATGACTCAGAAAGTAGCTAGTCTGGTGGGTTCAGACCCTGAACACCAGTTTAGTCAGGAGAGAAAAACTTCTGCCTCAATAACTAAAAGAACAAATAAACAAGCAAACCAAAAGGCCAGGCCCCCGTGGTCCAATAAACCTGCAAACAGCGTGACGAACGGTATCGAACACACACAGGACCTGAGAGGAATCCGATAGCTCCCGCCACCAGCAGCACGCCGGTCGCAGGGCGGACAGCCATCAGCTGGCCAGCACTGGCCTCTCCACCCTCTCGTGCCATCAAGTTCAAAGGCGCCTCTGAGACCCCTGCCGCGCCCTCTGCACCCCCAGAGCCTTCGGCTGTGGCCTCTGCAGTTGGCAGAGACACCGACATCCAGACAGCGCTCTCCCTGCTGCAAAAACCTCACAAAGACGCCGCAAAGCGCAGGCCTGATTCCTTCCTCCCTCCCTCCCTTCCTTCCTCCCTTCCTTCCTGCCTTCCTCTCTTCCTTTTTCCCTCCCTCCCTTCCTTCCTTTTTCTCTCCCTTCCTTCCTTCCATTTTTCCTTCCTTCCTTCCCTCCTTCCTTCCTTCCTTCCCTCCTTCCTTCCTTCCTTCCTTCCTTCCTCCCTTCCTCCCTTCCTTTTTCCCTCCCTTTCTTCCTTCCATTTTTCCTTCCTTCCTTCCTTCCTTCTTCCTTCCTTCCTTCCTCCCTCCC
>JAAGEH010000022.1:2203592-2267557 GCA_011751065.1 Lasiurus cinereus
TCCTTCCCTCCTTCCTTCCTTCTCTCCCTCCCTCTCTTCCTTCCTTTCTTCCTTCCTTCCTTCCCTCCTTCCTTCCTTCTCTCCCTCCCTCTCTTCCTTCCTTTCTTCCTTCCTTCCTTCCCTCCTTCCTTCCTTCTCTCTTTCCCTCCTTCCCTCCTTCCCTCCTTCCCTCTTTCCTTCCTTCCTTCCTTCCTTCCTTCCTTCCTTCCTTCCTTCCTTCCCTCCTTCCCTCCTTCCCTCCTTTCTTCCTTCCTTCCTTCCTTCCTTCCTTCCTTCCTTCCTTCCTTCCCTCCTTCCTTCCCTCCTTCCTCCTTCCTTCCTTCCTTCCTCCCTCTCTACCTCCCTCTCCCCTCCTTCCTTCTTTCCCTTCATTTCGTGGTTCAAGGGCCCAAACAATGCAGGGTGCAGAAGAGCTATAAGGGGGGGCAAGAGGAGAATTTGCAAAGAATTTAATAAAGTGGTTGGCAGCAGGAGTAGCCGAAGCACAAGAAGGAGGCCTCCCGCCCCCTGGGCCTGTGTGGACGGGACGGAGGGAGGAATCAGTGAGAAGGATGGTCTGTGTGGAGGGGGCCTCCTGCCAGGCGCTCAGGCCTCCCATCCATGTTCCGGGACCCCCGCAAGGAGGGAGCCAGCTGCACACACCCCTGCACCCTCCAGAGGCCTCCCAGCCCTGCCTGCTGAGCCAGCCTAGCTGGGAGCCAGAGGGCCACGGACAGGCCACACTCCGAGGCGCTGAGGATGGAGGCGAGCGAAGGGCAGACAGACATTTCAGACGCCTAGAGTGTGCTTACACACACACACACACACACACACACACACACACATGCACCCATTGGCTGGAGCCTCCACTAAAAGAGTGGAGACTGAAATCCAGGGTCAGAAGCCAGACGGCAATGTTCCCTCTCTTAGCCGTCACCCCCAGAATCCACGCTGTGCTAACGTCACCCTCCTTATGTAACAGGGCTTGGATCTGGGACGGTGCGTGGAATCCAAACTCCTAAACCATAAAGAGCATTTCGCTTGCAGTTTTTTAAATTTTTTTGCACTGGCCGCCTCTCTTCCTGCTCCGATTCCACCACGTGGGCAGCGCCCTGGCCCCCGCCGCTCGCCCGCCTCTGGCCGCAGTGAAATTCCGCCCCGTTCTGCTTTCCCGGGAAAACCACCCACCGATGCTCCCGGCCAGAGGTAACCCCAAGAAGTGGCTCTGAGCACAGAACGACGTCCAGTCACACAGGGCTCACTTTTTGTTTCGTTTCCTCAAGCGTGCATCGCTTAGGCGAGTGGATGTTCCATCAGAACCCCACGGCCCACAGGCTGGCTGTGGGGAGTCCCTGTCGGCCGAGTGGAACAGTGATCAGGGTTGCTCGAGCACCGCCCAGCGCCCCGTGGCCAAAGCAGCCCCCGCCTGAAGGCCGACGCCCCGATGCCTCCAGACAAGGAACATAAATGTGCAGAGATACTGGAAGAGCAGACAGATGCTTGGCATGATCTTCATGCGTTCCACACATCTGGACTTGAACCACAGCTTCTTCCAAGTCATTTAAGAGCTGTCTGGTCCACAATAACACCAAGGAAGATGAGTTTCTGGCTCTTCAACACAAATATCTATCTATCTATCTATCTATCTATCTATCTATCTATCTATCTAACTATCTATCTATCATCTATCTATCTATCATCTATCTCTGACTATCATCTATCTATCTGCCTATTTATCTCTCTATATCTATCTGACTATTAATATATCTATTTCTCTCTATATCTATCTATCAATCTATCTCTATATCTACCTATCTATTTCTATCTGCCTAGCTATATAGCTATCTATCTATCATCTATGTATCTATCATCTATCTATCTCTGACTATCTATCATCTATCTATCTGCCTATCTACTGCTCTATATCTATCTATTAGTATATCTATTTCTCTCTATATCTATCTATACCTAGCTAGCTAGCTATCTCTATTTCCCTATATCTATCTGCCTATCTCTATTTATCTATCTCTATATCTCTATATCTATCTATCAATCTATTTCTATATCTACCTATTTTTATTGCCTATCTATCTGTCTATCATCTATCCATCCTACTGCAGACTCCAGTTACTTGGAGTTAAAGTGGTTTATTTCATTTTATCTTTATTGTTGGCAGGAAGCTTTGTAAATATTTTATTTTTTTTATTGATTAAGGTATTACCTATGTGTCCTTACTCCCCCATTGCCCTTCTCACCCCCCACGTATGTCCTCACCCCCCTGGTATCTGTGTCATTGGTTAGGCTTACTAGAATATGCATGCAGACAATCCTAACCAATGGAGAAAGCTAGTTTATTTTTTATTGTATTTTATTTTATTTTTAAATATATTTTATTGATTTTTACAGAGAGGAAAGGAGAGGGATAGAGAGTCAGAAACATCGATGAGAGAGAGAGACATCGATCAGCCGCCTCCTGCACACCCCCTACTGGGGATGTGCCCGCAACCAGGATACATGCCCTTGACTGGAATCGAACCTGGAACCCTTCAGTCCACAAGCCGATGCTCTATCCACTGAGCCACACCGGTTTTGGCAAAGCTAGTTTAGACATCTCCATGTTTGGCCAAGAACACCTCTATGGTGATGATTCTAAGTATCTCCCGCGACTACATTTTGCTGTTGAATTATAGATGTTCAATACTCCTTGGCATCTACTCTTGCTCGTGGCCAAAAGCAGTGTGATTCCGACCCGCTAATACACTGGCTTAATTGTCCCTGTGTTTTTTTCTTCACCTGTTCATTGGGTCCTCGGGAAGGGGTGCCTGACAGGACCCCCTTGGTCCAGAGAGGCAGCCAGCCGTGGAGACCTCACCTGGAGGCAGCAAATGAAATAACTGCTGACCTCACTTTCCGCCCTCCCTCTACTTGGCTTGAATCCCATTTTCTCACCGATCAGTTATGCGGTCTTAGGCAAATTCATTAGCCTCTCTTAACCTTCAATTTTCTTTGATTTTATTCTATTTTGCAAATTTGGCCAAGTGATAAAAAACCTATTCCCCTGGGTTGCTGTGGTAATTAAATGAAAATGTAAATCTCTCGGGATGCCACCTGCAATACTTATGAAATAAACAATAGCTCCCCTGCCTCCTCCTGCCCTCCCCCACCTCCTGGAGCGAGGTCATAGCAGCCCTTGCTTGTGACACGCTGGGAGTCACAGCGTGTCCTCCTTCCGAAGGGCCAGCGAGGACACATCTTCTCTCTCCCAGCCAGGGAACTCTCTTCCCATTGGCCCACCGTGGCTTGTCAGACACAGAACTCATTTTTAAAATACAGTGGTACCTCGAGATACGAGTTTCATTCGTTCCGTAACCTTGAGGCGTGGGAAACTATGAGATGCTCGAGTCGCGGTAAACTGGTGGGTCGTGTGCAGCGCGATGACTCCTATCTCAACTGTTGCTCGTATTTCAAAGCAAAAATCGCTTGCTCACTAGACGGCTCATATCTCAAAAATCTCGTATCTCGAGGTACCTCTGTATCTCCAGTATCTTCTTACTCACACCGCTGACATTAGAGTCACTTATGTACACCTTGTCCTCCCTACCAGACTGCAGGCTCTTTGAGAGCAAGGGTGCATCTAACTCTACTTTGATGCGTCTAGAAAAGAGCACACGGGAGGTGCTAACTAACATTATGAATATTCATAATGAATGAGCTACGTGACTTGGCTACATGTGTGATGAGGTTTTTTACTCAAAATGGACGCCAGGCAAGGCGGCATTGTAAGTTCGGTTTGCGGCCTTCCCCCTCTACTCCAGGCATACAGCAATGGGAGGTAATATATCAGGAGAATATTTAAAAGATGTCGCTTGAAACCAAAAACAAAAATTTTCTTGATTCAAAAAAAAAATGAAACAATAATTCAAAGCAGAAGCCAAGAGCCAAAGGGTGGGTGCACAACCAGCCAGAGGCAGCCAGAGACAGCTAGGGCTCTTTTCAGGCATTGCGGCATAAAAAGGCACCCCAAAACTGAGGGGTGTACAGCCACAACCATTTGATCACGCCCCTGGGTTCTGCGGGCTGGGCACCAGGAAGGGCTGAGGTAGCTCTTCTTTGCTCCTCAGCATCATCGGGGGCCTCGGCCGGGACAACTCATGAGACAGGAAATGGCTGTGGAGGATCTCTTTCCAAAGTGACTGCTTGACTCGCATATCCGGAGCCCAGCCCTCCGTGGCTGTAAGACAGGCTCAGCTGGGACTTTACACGTCGCTATAAAAAGGAGGGCAACCAAAAGAAATAAGAAAAGGCCTGCAAAATAAAAGTATGAGTAAGGACATGGGAAAATGGAATACACCACGGACAAAAGAGTCCATTTTTGTCCAAACCCTTGGAATTTAGGAATTTGGGAATATCTAGTGCAATTGCAAACGTGCATCCCTTGGAACCCAGCAATTTCATTTTTTAGGTAAAAGCCTTAGATGTTTTCTTTTCTTGACGAGGATCTTGATGGTGTTATCAGATGTTGTTGCATAACAGACTCCACATCTCAGTGGCATTCCAGAAGAAACCTTTGCTGAGTTCCTGCATCTCTAGGGTGGCTGGGGGTAGGTGGCTCTATTGATGGCAGTGGGGGTAGTTCACCCCCACCTGGCAGCCAGGTGGCCCAGCTCTGACCTGTGTGGGTTACCCACCTCCTAGGGTAGTGAGTAGCCCGGGCGTGCTCTTCTCACAGTCATGGCAGAAACACAAGAGCACCAAACCAATTAGACCGACACCTTCCAAGTCTTTGGCGAGCTTGTGCCTGCTCAACATCCCACTGGGCAAAGCAAGTCACGTGGCCAAACAGAAAACTATACTCCAACGGGAGTAACTGCAAAGTCATCCAACGAGGGAGAGGATCACAGGGGCCTGAAGTGTTGGGCCTATGAATGCCATTGACCGCAATCCCATTGTTAATGCAATATCTGTTAATGGGAGGAGAGACCTATCTATCTCTGACTGTCTATAAACTAACTATCTGCCTATCTATCTGCCATCCCATTTTTTAAATCAAGGAGGAGAAAAGTATGAAAACAGCCAGAGGGAAAGCAGCCAGAAATTGCAAAATTGTTTGTAGTGAGACAAAGAACCCAAATGTTTATCGAAAAGGAGCCTGGGTAAATACACCGGGGTGTTTCCTCCTTCAGAGCTCTGCTTAGCGATGAAAATGAATCGGCGAGGGCTACCTGCATCAACATGTGTAAACATCAAATACAGCAACTGTTGATGAAAAAAAAAAAAAAAGCAAGTTGCAGAATGAAGTATGACAGCTCTTAAAAATGCTCCAGACTAGCCAAAACCAGTTTGGCTCAGTGGATAGAGCATCGACCTGCGGACTGAGAGGTCCCAGGTTTGATTCCGGTCAAGGGCATGTACCTTGATTGCGGGCACATCCCCAGTAGGAGGTGTGCAGGAGGCGGCTGATCGATGTCTCTCTCTCATGGATGTTTCTGACTCTCTATCCCTCTTCCTTCCTCTCTGTAAAAAAATCAATAGAATATATAAAATAAATAAGTAAATAAAATGTTCCAGGCTACCACACACATTTTTATGCACATGTCCATAGAGAGTGAAAGTGTGAAACATGGGGAAGGCACATGGGTCATCAAGCCCCAAGGGAGTGATGACCTCCGGGTGGGGGGGGAGGAGGAGGGGAGAGGAAATGGGGTCACAGAGGGAGAGAAAGTGGGCGTCGGCCGTATCTGTGACATGGTTTTCCTGATACAAAGGTTATAAAGCAAACAGGGGGAAATATTAGCATCTCTTAAATCTGAGTGTTGAATGATATGATGTTTCTTTCTCTTTTTTTAAGTGATTTTATTGGTTTTTTTTAGAGAGAAGAGGAGGGGAGAGGGATCGAGAGATATTAACGCCGCTGAGAAAGGACCATCACCATTGCTCGGTTGGCGATATGCCCCGATCGGGCCTCCACCTGGCGACCTCTTGGTTCCTGGGTCGACCCTCCACGGCCGAGCCACAGCGGCCGGGCTGTTAGGATGTCTCTTAGAGGCACCAGTCTGGAGGCCTGGCGAGGAAAGGGTTACCAAGAGCCCAGGCAAATGCTTGTTGGGTTCTGAAAGAGAAGCAGCGGCCTGCCGCACAGCACCAGGGGCTCTGCCTGTCTCCCTGCCGCCTCGCTCCTTGCCAATGTGGGGAAACCGCCCCAGATGCAGGAGGGACGCAGAGCAAATCAGACCAAAAAACGAGCAGATGAGCAAACCCCTTTCATCACATCCTGCTCTCCGGGGCGGGCTTTGGTTTGAAAACCCAGACACACACAGGCTGCTGCTTGTTTCTGCGACTTGTCTGGCTGCTCCGGCGGCCAGCCAATCTGGTGGCTGGGCCTCAGCATCCGGGTGCCTTTGTGGGGAGCACAGAGCTCAGAGGCCATGCTCTCCCCCTTCCTTTTCTTTTTTAGTCCAACTTTCATCAGAACGCCTCCGAGTCCCTTTCCCTCCCCAGGGGAAGGTCAAAGGTCTGTTCATCCCCAGGGGAAGGAAAAGGTCTGTTCTGGAAGGAAAACGGCACCCCCATTTTGTTAGCAAATCTGAGGAAAACTTTAAGTCACAGCAAAGCACTGCCCGATGACCTGGAAGGACAGAGGGGGTGGGAGTGGGGTGGGGAGGCAGGATCACAGACTGCAAAGCTCTTCACGTGAAACACGGGATCACGTAGGAGCCAGAGAAAGAGCATTTTAAGTGCCATCTGGTTCGATATGTTTTTCCCCCCAGCCGTGTTCAATTGTCCTCTCTTTTCGCTGGACGCTTCGCCCGGGAGACGGCGGTTTGGAATTGACATGGACATGCATATGAAAAAGCATATAAAACCCTACAAATCTGATGCCACGTTTCCGGCTGCTTTAGCACGAATCGTGTTGATGGTAAGTAAGCAGATGACAGGTCTTCAAAACAGCGGCTCTGCCGAAGAGAATAGGCCTGTCGGATGCAAGGCCACGGCGGGCTGGCCGGCACCTCCCCAGGGGCACTCAGCCCGGAGTGAAATGCATGTCCTTGGCAATTTGCGGCGTTCCAGTCAACAGGACTCTGAGTGGTTTCTCAGTGGAATAATTCCAGCGTTCGTAGCTGGGCTGTGGATGTTGCTTTCGGTGGTTTTTAATAAAGGGGGGAAAATCTCTGGTCCCTCCTCTGAGGCCCCTTTAGAGTGACTTGTCTGGTTATACTCTCAAAGCACACCTGGAGTTTTTCTACTTCTCTCCACCTGGACTGCCACCACCCTCCCGCCCTCAGCCAAGCCACCCCCCTCGCTCACGTGGCCGGCCATCTGGTCTCCCCGTGGCCACTGGGGCCTCCTGTTTCTATCTGCGCTCCTGACAGATAGAAAACAGCAAGAGGCAGCGGCCCCAGATGTGAATCTGGTCTCACCCTTCCCCCTTTGAAAAGTCTTCCCTGCCCGTGCTTCCTCCCATTGCCTTTAAAATTCTTCTTGTGGCCAAGACTGGTTTGGCTCAGTGGATAGAGCGTTGGCTTGCGGACTGAAAGGTCCCAGGTTCGATTCCGGTCGGGGGCATGTACCTTGGTTGCGGGCACATCTCCACTGTGGGGCGTGCAGGAGGCAGCTGATTGATGTCTCTCTCTCATCGATGTTTCTGACTTTCTATCTCTCTCCCTTCTTCTCTGTAAAAAATCAATAAAATATATTTTTTAAAATTCTTCTTGTGGTCGCCCACCTCCCTGCTGGTGACTCCAGACCCTACTCACACCACTCCCTGCTCCCTCCCGATACACCTGCCACTGCTCAGTGTGTATTTCCCATCCGGGTTATACAACCCTTAGAAAGGGAAGTCAAAAATTCCCTTATATATATGTGCCAAAACCGGTTTGGCTCAGTGGGTAGAGCATTGGCCTGCAGACTGAAGGGTCCCAAGTTTGATTCCAGTCAAAGGCATGTACCTTGGTTGCAGGCACATCCTCAGTGGGGTGGTGAGCAGGAAGCAGCTGATCGATGTCTCTCTCCCATCCATGTTTCTAACTCTCTATCCCTCTTCCTTCCTCTCTGTAAAATAAAAAAACAATAATATATATATATTTTTTTAAAAATTCCCTTATATCCCCAATAAGGAAATGTCACATCCCACCCACTCACCCAACCCATGCACTTCCATTTCCCCAAGGGCAATCGCTTGCAACTATTTCAGTTGATTCTTTGGGATTTTGCCTCCCACCTCTCTAGACACCATGCTGTTCAGCGTCTTTTTATTTTTGTTCTAAGCACATTCTATGGAGGGCTCCCTAGGGAAGATGAGAATGAGCTGTTGTACACGGAGGGCCAGCCCCTCCTCGCACACCGCCCTGCCTACCCATCCCCTTGTCTTCCCAACATAGTTACCTGGTGACTGTGGTTAGATCAGTACGCTCCGGTGGAGTTTAGAAGTCACACAGTGTAACTTCTCTCCTATTACATGCCAGGGACAGGTTAGCCTCGTTTAAGGCGAGAGAAAGACCACAAGACGGACCCTGGGAACCACAAGCCATTGGTGGTGATCTTTCGGAGACAACCACCACAGGCCTTGATTTTAGCGTGTGAGTGAGTGGCCATGGGAAAAGATACTTGGTGAGACCAGCCAATAGTAAAACCCACCCACTCTGCTTACATATAGATTCATGTGTGTGACCATGTGTTCGATTCACTCTGGCAAGGTTGGGGGTGGGGTGGTAAACTTTTTCGGTGAAAGGGCAGATAGTGTATATTGGAGACTTTGCGATCCATGGGGGTTTCTGTCACATTGACTCAGCTCTACTCTTCCCGGGGGAAAGCAGCCAGAAATAGCAGGTGCTTGACCTGGGCTGGCTGTGCAAAGTAAAACTTCATTGACGCACGCCGAATTTGAATGTGTGATCATTTTCGTGTATCACATCGTATTGCACGTCTTTTGATTATTTTTCAAGCACTTACAGATATACATCCAACCTGAGCTTGGAGACAGAATGGAAGGAGGCTACCATTTGCCAACCCGGGTCCGGGCGAAGGCAAGGACTGGACGGTGTCTGCCTTAGCCACTCTTTTATAAGCCCAGTATTTCGTACATCGTAGCGGCGCTTAATACATTTATTGGGTGCATGCCTCGTTGATTTGGAAACAAATTGTATAACCCCGAAATAAAAATGACCCTGCAAAGCCTTTAGTGCTCACCTAGACATCAATCTGCTCCATTTAAAACCGAGGTTAAAAAAAAATTACATTTGCAGGTTTATTGACATTTTTCTGGAAATATAGCAGTATTACAACACCCAGGTCTCACTTTCCCATGCTAAATGAGCCCAGAGTCTCTTGAATAATCTGAGATTTCAATACAAAGAGTGATGGTGGCTCATTGCTTTCTCAGCTTCTCAGAGACGCAAGCACAGGCCATGAATCAGCGGCATCGTCGCTCCTGAGCCACCACACATTGCTACTCAAGGGCTGGCACCGTGACCGTAGTTGTCCTGGAGACTCTTGGTCATGTCCCCTCATTTCCAGCCGGCTGCCGGACCTCGCTGACTTGAATGCCCAACCACAAGACCTGGTGCCAAACCCAGGGTCCTCCCTCTCTGCATTCCACCCACCTCCTCCTCCTGACTTTCTGGTTTCTATTCAGGACACCAGCTATCCTCGGTTCCTGAGGCTTAAAACTTTGGAATTGCCTTTTCCCTCTCCCCTTTTCTCATTATTCTGTCTTCTCAGTGCTGCAGGCCTAGTTTAGATCCTATTAATTCTTGCTTGTTCCCTAAGTCTAACAGCAACCTCTTAATCATTCTCTCCTCACCACCACCTTTTTTCTCTCCCTCTTCCAACACAGCCTGTACACCGAGTGGCCAGAGTATTACGATCTCTGAATGCATAACGATCTGGCTACTCGGTGGAGATTCTAAACCAGGAGTAACTCTCAAATGACACTTCATAGCAATTGCTTTGTTGTATCATCCCTTGGGTGGCAAAGTGTTAAAGTAGAAATCTAACCGTATCCCTTGCCTGCTCCAAAACCTGGGCTGGTTGTCCATTGCCAACCAAATTGAACAACGACCTTGATATCAGTCATAATATTCAAGGGCTTTTAACCCTCACTCTCTGGTCTCATTTTGCACCTCCATTTTTGACAACATGGGAGCGGGAGAGACTGTTTGTGTCCCAGTATTTATGTTTGCATTTCTTTCTCAGACAGAGCACACTCGATTTTTACATGCACACGGGCCCGTTACATCTCCCAGCTTGCCTGGCAGTTCGGAATGTCCCTTTGGCCAAGCTCTGACAAATAAGATGCAAACAGAAATGGGTACCTCCTGTGGAAGTCTCTTGAAACAGTAGAGGGCTGCCCCTTCTTATTCCCTCCATCCAGTTAGGCAGAATGTAGAGATCATGGCTGGGACCTTGGACTTGGAAGTCGCACATTGAGGATGACCTCACGACGCAACAGAATGGGCCTGAGTCCTTGATGCTCAGAGTCATCCACCGACCCTGAACGCCCAACCTCAGGACACCCTAATGTGACAGAAAAATACACGTTTATCTTCCTAAAGCTACTTTTTAAAATGTTTCTTGTTCTTTTTTATGTTATCACCTCATAGTGAGTGATGCCAGGGGGTGGAGAGGGTGAGGGTAGAGGGGGATTATGCCTCATTTTCTCAGAACATAGCGCTCTTGCCCCAGGCTCTCTCTGTACGCAGTGTTCTCTCTGCCCACTGCACCACCCTTTTCGTCCCCATTCCCTTCTGTTATGCATATCTTGGCCGGCTACCCATTGTCAAGGCCCGTGTCAATGTCTTCTCTACAATGCCCTTTCTAATCCTCCCATCACTGGGTTCTCCCACTCCTTAGATGTCTCAGGCACTTTCATATCTTCTCTCACACTGGTCATCTCTGAACTAATGTTACCCCCAACGCCCTCTCTTCTCTGTGAGGGCAGATAGCCACGCAGTGGCTTATGGAGAGCAAGTCTTCCTTGAGACACATGGTGGGTGCTGTCGGGCTCCCAGAGACTCTGCTTTCTTTGGGAAGTGCCATTGCCACACACCCACTCCCACCACCACCACCACCATGTGTCACTGAATGACTGCCATGACCTGGGCTGGCGGGGCCACCTTTTGTCGGCTGACCTGGTCAGACGTGCTCCTCTGAGAAATGGCCGCAGGACTCTGAGGCAGGATGTAACCCGGGAGCTGGAGGCCTGGAGGAGTGGTGAAGTCCGTCTGTAGCAGGAGAACAAAGGGGAAGGGAAGCAGAGACGTCCTGTTGACTCCCAGCTTCTCAGCCCAGTTGGTCTGAAGGTCGGGATGTGGGCCTGCCCTTGGGTTCTACAAGACACCTCTGATTCTTCTCCTTACAAGTGGCCACTTTTAACCTCAGCTCATTCGAACGAGTGTTTGTGACTCAAACTCCAAAGGTCAACACGTGTCTGTGAACAACCTGAGGGTCGTGGGTTGTTCAACGGCAAAGGAAGGGAGTCTTTGGCTGGTTCCATGTGGGTGAAGAGCCGCATGGGTCAGGAATGTCACACCCTTCTTTTTCTTCCTCCTTTTAATTTATTGGACGTTTCACTCATCGTAGTTCTTCCTCTTTAGAGTCCAGGAGTAATCTGAAACAGAACGTTTTCCAGCCTGGCTTACATTTGCTTCGGGGACATTTGTCATGTGTGGCACTCATAAAGCATTTACCTGGTGTACCCCCTCATTTGGTTAGTGTGCACACTAACTCTTCAACCACAGGGGGCGTGTTTCCATCTCACCGGTCCTCTTGTCCCTCAAAGCTCAATAAACCTATCGGTATGTTAGTTTGTTCCTAACATATTAACATGGGGAGTAATCTAGACTATCACAGACCAATCCTGGTTCCTAATTAGATTAACTCAAGATGGAGTGTTTTTGTAACTCAATTTCTTAGAAAACTGAAGTCCACAGATGGAAAGAGAGAGAGAGAGAGTCGAATGCTGTATGTTCTTTACCACCTAAAATTCCAGACTGAAGAGAGAAGCAAAAGCCAGAAGTTGACACAGGCGAAGAAAAAATAAGTTTAACTAAGGGAATAGCTTAAGGCCTTAACGCGAAATTCACTCTGAAGTGTGTTGTTCAAGGGAACACGTAATCCTCTGTTCCCTGTGTTCAGCAGACAGCTGGAAACTCGCACAGGATGCCAAAACTATGTGACCTACATTCGCAGCTAGACGGCATTTGCTCAAATGAAACCTAAGATTCAGAATCCTTTCGTTCAAATTTCTTTGGGAGTATTATGTGGACTGGATAATGGGGTAACGGATGTATTCTTTTTCTGGCTTCCAAGTATTTAAAATCATGTTAACCTGACTCTCCAGTCTTTAAGAAAAAAATCGCAAAAACTCTCCCTTCAGAGTAGGGCTTTTGCCAGGTGTGAAATATTAATCTATTGAAAGTTTAATTAACCACATTTCTCCATCTTTGGTATTAAGGTAGAACCTGAAACAGAACTTTTTCGATCTGGCTCACCTTTGCTTCTTGCTAGTGTGGTTATAAGAAAAGAACTACATGGTTCACGTGCCATCGGATTCATTTTCTCTCCGTGCAGACAGCCTGAGTGCCCTCTCAGAAGGCAGAAGCAAATGTTTTCAGGGGGACTGCGCCTTCCCCCAGGAATTCCTGAACCAGACCTGGCAACTAGCTCCTTCAAGTGGTTCATTTGTTTTGGTGACTGTGGTAACCATGGTGGTGGGTGGGAAGGTGTCTTTCTCAGAGGCCTGGCCAGGGAGGGATTTCCCTGAAAAACCCAACTCTTTTCTGAACTGCAGTGTCCACACACACTGACCCTCAATCTCCAGACGGAGCAGAGGCAGCCTAAGCCTCAAGCGATGACACGACCTTGAGGTCAACTCACCGAAAGCCTTTTATTTCCCCAAATTTCCAGGGGAAATTAACGAGCCATCTCCACATTTCCGTGGCCTTCCCTTCCGTCTGGAAGGTTTCTCCTACTCTCCTTTAGTATCCTTCCCCGGCCCCTCCGTCCAACGCGGGGGAGGGGATGTCTCAGCAGTCATTTCTTTGGAAATCATCACCAACCCCCCAAAACGAAGCCTTCTCCCCTCGGTGCTACCCAGCTCTGCTGTCATATCTCAGCTCTTGCAAATCACACTGGTAAGTGATTCTCTCCCGTTTTCCAATGGACTGCCCTTCCCTACCCGCCTCTTCCAATATATGAACTCCCTTCGGGATGTGGCCCTATTTTACTGGTCCTTACCGCCTCAGCAGGTAGACCAGTCAGTTGAACAGAAATGCGGAGTAAAAGGGAGTTCGTTGCTTTGCTGCATCAATCATGTACTCTTCCTCCTGTAGCCCAACCGTCTCTCCCCCGCCTGTAAATGTGCTCAAGTACCTTTAAAAACGACCCACAGCAAATGGTTTTAGCTTTTTGAATGCATAAGAATCCATGCGTTCACAATGACATGAATGAAGAAACAATGAAATAAGTGGAGGAGGGAAAGCCCTTCCTTATACTGCGAAGCAAATGAATAACTAGGGAAAGAATAATGGATTTAGAAAATTACCATTTTGCAACCTATAAAGCTAAGGGACTCAGGCAAGAATCACCAACAGATGAAATAGCTAGGGTTGAAAATTTGAAGAGAAACGGCTCATTTACATAGTCTCAAAATACCTCTCATAAGATTCTTACTAGTTGCAATGAGAAAAATAGTACATTTACAGCGGTGAAATCTAGCAAATACTATCACATTGACCAAATTATTAAGACGAGTAGCACTGGGCCCCTGACCAGATGGCTCAGTTGGTTAGAGCGCTGTCCCAATACACCAAGGTTACAGGTTCGATCCCTAGTCAGAGCATATATCAAGAATCACCCAATGAAAGCATTAAAAAAATGCGACAAATCAATATTTCTCTCTTTCCCTTCCACTCTTTAAAATCAATTTTAAAAAAATGTTTAATGACTAGTACTGGAATAAATCAACATCATGTGCCTCCTGATATGATGTTTATGAAAGACACAACAGCCGAAACCGGTTTGGCTCAGTGGATAGAGCGTCTGCCTGCTGACTGAAAGGTCCCAGGTTCGATTCCAGTCAAGGGCATGCACCTTGGTTGCGGGCACATCCCTGGTAGGGGGCGTGCAGGAGGCAGCTGATCAATGTCTCTCTCTCATTGATGTTTCTAACTCTCTATCCCTCTCCCTGCCTCTCTGTAAAAAAAATCAATAAAATGTATTTTTTTTTTAAAAAAGGAAGAAAGAAAGACACAACATCACTTCTGTAGTATTCCCGCCATAAATGTATTGCCAGAATGTAATCAGGAGGAAACATCAGACTAACCAAAATCAAGGGATATCCTACAAAATAATTGGCCTATTCTCTTCCAGGATGCTAATACTTCATGAAGTAGGAGAGAAAAAAGACTGAACTATCCCAGATTCAAGGAGACTAGCTGATATGACAACTGAACGCGACACCTGACCTAGGATTTTCTTTGTAATACAGGACATTATTGGTGAAATCTAAATAAGATCTGTAGATTAGGCAGCAGTGCTGTGTCAGCATTAATTTTCTGATTTTGATCACCGGCTTCTAGATATCAGATAGTATCTTTGTTTTTTAGGAAATACACTGAAATGTGAAGTGTAAAGCAGTATCATATCTGTGACTTACACCCAACCAGTTCAGGGGAAAAAAAATAATGGTGGGGGAAGGAGGCTGTTGGAGAGAGAAAGAGAGAGATAAAGCAAATGCGGAAAATGTGATAAAATGTTAACATTTCGGAAACACGGGTAAGAGGTATGTAGGAATTATTTGCATTATTGGAGATTCTCTGAAGTCCAAAATCCTGTTAAAATGTAAAATTTTTTAAAAAACGGAACAAGTCCGTCCAACTTCCTTTGATTCCTCCTCCTCCGGCCACGGTGTCAGGAGACATCTGTCAGTCTCTGCACTTTCATGGACTCTCACCCACCGCCATCCCTTCCTTTCATCCTTTCCCAACCGCAGTGACCTCGGTTTAATCCCAGGGACCTCAGCACTGCCGAAGCCAGGAGGATGTTTCTGCTCTACGCTGCCGTTCGCCTCCATGGCATCTGGCACTGTCTTCACTCTGTTTCTGGAAGTTCAAATCCTGAAGCCTGAGCACAGCGCACGGCCTCTTGCTCTCCTCCTTTGCAGCTTCCCTCTCCAGCATGACGGACGGACGGACAGACGGCCCTCTTTACTGCTGTTGGCAGCAGAGTGCTAGTTATGCAGGACTCTTCTCAGGCACTCCCTTTCCTTCGGTCGCTCTAAAGCAGCGGTTCTCAACCTGTGGGTCACGACCCCTTTGGGAGTCGAATGACCCTTTCACAGGGGTCGCCTAGGACCATCGGAAAATGCAGATATTTACATCACGATGCATCACAGTAGCAACCTTTCATGGTTGGGGGTCACCACCCCATGAGGAACTGTATGCAAGGGTCGCGGCCTTAGAAAGGTTGAGAAGCACTCCTCTAAAGTCAAGCTCACCCACCAATGGGCAGCTTGTATATCCCCTCCTTTGAGAAGCTTCTCGGAATGGCATGCCAATGTTTTGGTGTGGGCTTTTGTCTTTCGCCATTAAAATCACTTCATATTTCATATGTCCTCTTAGTTCAGAACATGAGCAGGTAGTTCCAAAGCTGCAGTGTTGAATGGGTCCCCTAAAGTCTGAGTTTTTACAAATGAAACAGACATTACTGAAAGTTTTTTTTGGGGGGGGTCACTTTTTTATTCCTTATTGATAAGCCTAGTTGTGCCTCGGGGGTGGCCACGTACCATACCCCTCCCGGGCTGGCCTCTGCTCCCTCACTCCACTGCCACTGCCATTGCCACTACCACTGCCCTATTACACTCCCCTCTCCCCAGAGGACTCTGCCTCCAAGTGCGGCTCTGTGTTCTGGGGGTGCGCACTGGTTCTCCACCAGGGACTGTCCCTGAGGTTCAGCAAAGCTGCCTGTCCCCTGGGCCCCTGTCCCAAGCTCCCTCTCCCAGCCCCGCCTCTCCAGCAAGACCTTCCTGTGCCTCCGCCCATCGGCGCTTCGAGGCTCTGCAGCTCCGCAAATGGCTGGCCATTCGATCCACCTGCCTGGGATGAGGCCTGCCAGGCCTTGCCCCGTCTTCTATCTCGATACGGAGTCTTTGTGATGGTAGGTGGCCCCTCTTTATTAAACGACTTTTACCTGAAAGGGCAACATTGATTTGATGGGACACAGAGAAGAAACTCGAGTCTTTCCAAATAAAGCAACTTTCTAAAGCACGGTTTTATTTAAAAAAAAAAAAATCTATGCAGCGCCTTAAGAAACAACTGTAGGGTGTTGTATATTATCAACCAGTGACATGCTATTAAATTATGTACAATGTGCTTATTTTTATGCTTCTTGAGGTGGTAATGAGAAAAAGTTTTGTGTTTTTTTTAAGTGTGCCTTGCTGTATTTCTTAAACCATTTATTAAAAAGCTGTTTTTATGGTAACATTAGGTAGGTTTGAAAGGAGGAAATAGCAAGGTTGCGATGTGTAAATAATTTCTGCATATATGTATAATCAAGTACAAACCTGGATGCATAATGACAGTATAAAAGCTGTCATGTGTGTGATGTCTAGTGGTGTGGAAAATAGAAGCCTTAAACCCATTAGATCACGTGGTAATTAAAATTGGCATAATAAACATAGGTTGCTAGGGGAAAAGGAAAATTCGTGATCTCTTCCACCTGCGTGTTTACCAAATTATTGCACCTGGTTATGGAAAAAATATTACACAAATCAGCTTCCAGAGACTCTATATTGCATAAGAGCATTGAAATAATTTCCATTAAAAACTCCACATGAAACCTTCACAGTTTCCAAAACCTTTCCAATCACCATAAAGATCTTGGAACCCATGCTGAAACCAGTTTGGCTCAGTGGATAGAGCATCAGCCTGCGGACTGAAAGATCCCAGGTTCGATTCTGGTCAAGGGCGTGTATCTTGGTTGTGGGCACATCCCCAGTAGGGGGTGTGCAGGAGGCAGCTGATCGATGTCTCTCTCTCATCGATGTTTCTAACTCTCTATCCCTCTCCCTTCCTCTCTGTAAAATATCAATAAAATATAGTTTTTAAAAAGAGGTCTTGGAACCCAAATGATTTACTGCCAGTTCCCCTAAACCAGTAAACTATATATCCAAGATTTTCTATTTCTACTTAACATTAACTAGAGGCCCGGTGCACAAAATTTATGCATAGATAGGGTACCGAGGCCTGGCCGGTGATCAGGACCAATTGGGGCCTTCTGGCTGCTGGCTGGGGCCTCCCTTCCCCAGCTGCCAGCTGCCAGCTGGGGCCTTCCTCCATTCCTTGCCATCCCCTGGTGGTCAGCACACATCATAGTGAGCGACTGAACTCCCAGTCTCCTGGTCAAACTCCTGAGGGAATACTTTGCATATTAGCCTTTTATATACATAGACAGTGTTAATATTGGATCTCAGGATACCTAAGGCACTTATACTTATGTTATCATTTTTATTGAACTTATTTGAGTGAGACATGTTAATAAAATTATGCAGGTTTCAGGCGTACAATTCAATCCTTCACCTGCATATTGCAAGGGGTATTGACTTACACCCTGTCATTCCTCTCCATAGCACTTAGCGCCATATCCTATAGTTGTTCTTTACTTATCTATCCTTCCCCCTATAAAATTCAGAGACCATTGCTTATTCATCTTCATCTTCTCAACACCTAACATAGTTCCTGACCCAAACGAGGTGCTCATGTGCAGGGGATGCGTAATCGATGGACAGGAGTGACATGTGAAATCTGAAGAGAGAAGCTGGCTTTTCCTATTCCTAGACCTCCAAGAACAAAATTCCCTTCACAAGCAGAAAGTTGCAGTTGAAAGAAGGCATTCACTGTGTTTTCCTTTAAGTGGGCGTATTTCACAGTTATGGCCATCTAGTGCCCCAGAGCTGTGACATCACTTGTGGCTGCCGGAATGACAGACCAGAATGAGAGAGTGACGCTGTGCACGCACTGGCTCCGATGTTCAGGTGCTCCTGAGCTCAGTGCCAGGGACAGTCCTCTTTGCAGTCATTTGCTCGTGGTTTCTGTTTTGCAGAGAATGTGAATTGTGGCATGGGGCATACATGTGTTCGTTAACCTTACAGCAGCTTCAAGGTGATGCTTAAATAATGGCTTCATTTTTCTGGAAAAAAAATATTTTGTCAAATTGATGAAACAAAATAAAATTCTGGAAGAATCTCAGGAGAAATTCTTTTTTGTCCCCATTATTTTTGTCCTCTATCAGGTCTCATCACAGAGACCAACATTCATAATATTTCCTCCCAAGTATAAAACCGAGATGCAGCTCACATCTAAAACCATCACGTTGAAGTGGAGATGACACATTGAGTCCTTGAAAGCAACTATTACTTTTTTGTTTCAGACAGTGATGAGGAAAGGCAAGTTCAGAGCTAACATCGGCCTGCAGCCTGGTCTCCCCGGTTGGAGTCAGTGCCCTTTGACCTCCTCTGTTACCCTAAGGAAAACACAGCTTACGCCCAGCTGGATTTTGCTGGATTTTGGATTTGGATAGGCATTCTGCACGGGCAATAAACTATGAAAACCCATAAAAACCTCAGCAAACTAGGAGAGAGGAGAATTGCTAAGAATGTGAGGGTTTTTCTCAAACACTCCTTTTTCACACATCCAGAATTTAAACTCAGATGTCGCTCTTGTGGGAGGCGCTGCACACAGATTCAATATTTAATGACAGTGATGATTTAGAGTAGACACAGATCCCAGGATATAAAACAGGAAATGTAGCAGAGTAATCTTCCTTGTGCCACAAGAGGACAAGCAAAAAAAAAAAGAACAGGTGAGAACAGAACCATGTGGGAAATTAAGTATTTGAAAACTAACTTTCAAAAGAGAGTACAAAAACATGGGAGAAGATCTTTGTGTCCGTGGAGCAGGCAACGTTTCTTAACCAGGACACAAAAGTAGTGCTGAGCGTAGAAGAAAGACGTGTAAATTAGACTACATTAAAGTTCAGAATGTCTTTTTATAAATAGAAGATATCATCCATGCAATGAAAATGTACCCCCTAAAAGTGGAAGGTAATATTATTAAGATGAAGGACTTGAATCTAGAACATTTAAACAAGAAAAAAATTTTTAAAAAGAAAACTGAATAGAAAAACTCGCTATTGATTTGACACTTTACAAAGATGTCCAAATGGCCAATAAACATACGAAATAATGTTTAACCTCATCAATCATCAGAGAGTTAAAAAAATGAGTTCAAATGCAAAGAAAAGTGAGTGTTTTGAGGTTTGCTTGTGTGTATAACCAAGTCTTTGAAGATGCGGTAGAAACTTCTTTTACTATTTTTGTTTTACTTCATTCTGAATTTCATAGAGAAGGGGAAAAAATGGGTTCCAAGGTGCAAAGGCTCTGACATAAAACCAAAGAATAAGTCCTGAGAACAGAGCCCAGACATCATCAACAGACCTGGCTTTCACAGAAAAGTAGACCTTCATGGGTGGCCTCTCTTTGACATGCGTTAGTTTTAAAATTGCTACATATCAACCACATCAAACATCTAGATGAACATATCTGTCTCAAGCCATTCTTTTTCAAGTGAAAAGCAAGAAATAAATAAAAGCATATCTCTGAAGTCTGAAATGAGAAATGATTTACCCAAATTCCAATAACAAATAAGAAACATTAGATTTTAATTATTCAACTTCTATTTGATCCTTGATTCAAATAAACAGTCATTTGACTATGCCAGGGATAAGGGATATAAACATGTGTGCAGGTATGGTATTTTCAAGTCATTAACTCCAATCAGCACAAATACAAGTTATTATTTACTAACTGGAATCAGCTTTGTCTGCCTAATCCAGAGTCCTTAATTTAGTCATTTCCAAATAAAAATCAGGTGTTTCAAGATCCACTTTCAGGTTTTTCCTTTCCCTCCTTTTTTTTCTCCAGATTATGCAGTGCTGAGTTCTGTGGGTAGTGGAGCTGGCTAGCTAGTGTGTCTCAATGGTTGAGCATCAACGTATGAACTAAGAGGTCATGGTTCGATTCCCAGTCAGGGCACATGCCTGGATTGTGGGCTCAGTCCCCAGTGTGCAGGAGGCATGCAGGAGGCAGCCCATCAATGATTCTCTCTCATCATTGATATTTCTAGCTCTCGCTTTCTCTCTCTCTCTCTCCCTTGCTCTTAAGTTTTTAAAAGAAACTTAAGAAATAAACAAAAGTATTTCTTCGCCTTTTAAAATTTATTTTGGATGCAATGGTGTGAGAAATCTGCCATCAACAAAGCTCTGATGGACAGTCAACAAATAAATAACTAAAAGAGAGAGGTTTTGAAATCGCCTCGTACAGGTTTTATTAAGTTCTCCTTGCCTTCCCACTAGATTTTGCTTTATCTGTTTATTTATAGGTTGCTTGGTGCATATGAGTTTATAGGTATTACAGCTTCTTCATAGATTAGTCTTTTTATCATTGCTTCTTTGTCCTAGCACTTTTAATCTTAAATTCCAGTTTGTCTAATAGTAATATTATTCTTCTGCTTTTTTTTTTAATCTTTTCTGGGTTTTTTGTTTGTTTGGTTGGTTTGGTTTGGTTTGGTTTTGCAATTGCCCAGTATCTCTTTCCTCTATTCCTTTGGTTTTCTCTTCATTTTAAGTGATTCTCCTTTAATCAGTATATTATTGAGTTTTGTTTTGTTTTTAATTCTAATTTGATAGTCTCTGTTTTTTTTTAAGGGAAGAATTTGGTTTGCTCCTGTGTAATTGATTTTATTACTTCTGTCTTTATTTTACACAGCTATTCTCTCCCCAAAAAATGTACATAAAGTCCAATGGGTTGAATCTGAAAAGAAAGAAACATTGAAATGAATAATTATTCAAGTGTGTATACATTTTGGGGGGACACCCTATGTTTTCATTTCTTTTTGCTCCTGTTTTTTATTGATGTGATAAAAATCGCTTTTCATTCCATTCTTCCCCTGGTGAGGTCACAATATTTTTTTGTTCTATTAAACTACTAGTCTCTTTACTCTCTCTGGTCATCACTTACTTCTCCTTTACTATTTGAAAAAAAAATACTATTTTACCAATAGGATGCACTGTTTTTCGTTGTTAGACTCTTTTCTCTCTGTGTCTCTCCTGCCTCGGTAAAACGTGGCCTTCAGAATACATGTACTTCCCTCCATTCCCTCCCATCCCTAGCTCCGAGGTATTTGCCAGACAACCTAGCACTTTCAATCTGGAATTGCTTGGGAATTTCACCTGAAGAGTGTCCTCCAAGAGTTTTAAACATGAGATTGATATCGTGGCATGTGTATTTTACAAGAGCACCGTCGCCTCAGTGAGAAACTCAGAGACAGATACCCTTCACAGCTCACATATTCAGATCATCGTACGCAGAGTAAACAAACACTACACGATGCAAGCATGCATGCATTATGCACAAAAGTGTGTCTATCGTTACCAGTGACAGGCAGTTTCTTACGTTTTTGTTGAACAAATATTCTCTCATAAACCCCATAAAGAAGTAAGGATAAACTGGAAGCAGCTGCTAGGAATTCAGATGGCGATAGATCATAAGCTGAGGAACTTAATTTTCTGATGTTTATCTTGAACTCGAGAATGCCATCAGCTTAACTCTGCAGTAAAGGTAAATAAGAGAAGTCGGGGGCAAGGGAAGAGAAGCATTAGTCTATAGGTTAAAAATACCAAAGAGATTTAAATGAAATGCTTGATTGCTTGATTCTACTTCTGTTTCCTGTGATTTTTGCTTGTTTTTATGTGATCTATTATATATATATATATGTATATGTGTGTATGTGGGTATATATATATATATATATATACATATATATATATATAATGCTATACTTAAGGGAAACATAGAATTGTTTTTATAGAAAAATGTGGTATTCCTTTAACATGGTATAACTCAAGAAGAAGAGATGAGATGATTCCTTCAGAGAATTTTCTTACAATCTATGATGAGCATGTTTACTGAGGTGCCTGGCATGATATTAGGTACCGTGGATGGGGTGTAGTGATTGAAATTGGGAACTACTGAGGAATCCCCTCACGGCTAGGCTTAATACTTCCTCCCCTAAAGCCAGGCCTGCAAACTATTAAAGAAGGGGGAGAGGAAGGCTCAGAATCAGGGTTAAAAGTGTGAACCTGCCTCTGATTAACTATCTTCAGCCAGACCACAACACCTGAACCACGGCTTCCTGGGTCTGTTAGGCTAACTAGGTCAAGCAGCCTCGCTAGGAACCCCCTGGGTTAGCTGGTCCCTTGCTGCCTGAGAACCAATTAGAGATTGCCGAGTCAGCTTCTATGAGCCAATAGGGGAAGGCAGAATGGGTATAAAAAGAGGGACTGCCCCTTTGTCGGTGCTCTTACCAGGCGAGCCCCTAGCAGCCTGGTGGCCAGGCCCTGCCTGACATGACATTGTCTTTAAACCCTGCGTGGCAGTCCCTGACGCACCGCCGTGATGCCCAGGGAAGACAGGGCGACCTGGAAGTATACAACTGGAAGAACCAGAACCCTCCTTTCTTGCTCGCTTCGTCCAGAGAAGTAAGTTCTACCAGAGGAGCCAACATGTGATACTGTATGTGCGAACTTTGGAACATGAAGTCATCGCTTCTATTAAATTGTCACTCTGAGGGTGAGGGCTCTCAGTTGGTTTGAAAAACACCAGCTGATGCTGGTTCTCTGCTCTGTGGGCCCAGGAGAGACTGCCCGGGACCGGGCCAGTAGTGAGTGATGTTGGCTAATTCTGGTGAGCTGGCTTTGCTGTGCTGGAAGTACCCATCAACCCAGCTGGGACGATTGCCAACAGCTGGTGAACTGTGTGGATTGCAAAGAGGGCATCATCGTGAGCGGCTCCAGGAACAGAATGGCTAAGGTATGGTCTTTGGCCTTAAGACCTCAACAGTGGGCACTGATGATGCACTTGGGCAGTGGCTTTCCCCAGGGGCTGGGGTGCTGGACCTCATGTCCCCTTTCACGCTCCTGTCCTGTGGCTATGACACCTATGTTCGATACTGGGACCTCCAAGCCAGCGTCAGGAACCACTTGCTGGCCACAGGTTCCTCCTACTACGGGGTTGTACGACTATGGGATGGGTGCCAAAGGGCCTGCTTAAATCGAGATGTGGTATTCCTGTTTTGTTATACTCAGTGTCTGTTAATCGCACATCACAAACCAGGTTCTGGAAGTGATAAAGGATGGGACTGTGGTGGCGATCCAAAGTTCGAGTCTTGCTGGCCAGCCTTGATGACACACCTTCCCGCTGACGTCGACACCCCTGAGCAATCCAGTGTATTGCCATCCCAGCTGTGGGCCAGGGAAGCCAACTACTCGGGGACCTCTCTTGCTTGGAGGGTGCAGTGATGCCCCACCTGCACCCACAGTACTTGTCTGCTGTAGTCACCCTAGACTTTGTCATCTGGGCAAGCCCTAGGACATGGGACCTCTGTCCAAAAGGCCGAGCTGATTGCCCTAACTCAGGCACTCTGATGGGGAAAAGGACCCAGCTGCTGCGACAGCTAAGGTTTGAGCCCAGATTCCAGTTAGGTGAGTCCAGATTCGAATCTGTAATAAATGAAGGTGAGCCCAGATTCGAGTCTGTAATAAACTTAGGCCTGCTTGAATTCGGTTGGTCTTTGTGGGCTGTCTTGTGGGGACTCGCTCCGTTACATGGGGCAACAGAGCAACTGGATCCCTGTTCGCCCAACAGTGAGCTTTGAATTTGCCCTTTCATTTTCAATCCATGTGGTTAAAAGAAAGAAATTTACTATATTGATTTGAAATTTTGCTCAATAATAAATTAGCTCTCTCTGGGCGGCAGCTTTAAGTTTGCCATCAGTGACTGTATTGAGTGACTATAAGGACCTAAAATTCAGTTACCTGTCATTAAGCATCTTCCTTCTGCAAAGTGGGGGAAAAACACGCATACATGGGGGCGAGTGAAATGCTCCTAAAATCTAATGAACTCTTCGGAAGCTTAATAATGAGGACAATAAATGATCGGGCTACCTGGAGAAGAATGACTAAAAGTGGGTAAAATGTTGGGGCTGAACCATAACCACCCTTTCCTTTTTATTTGGTATTTCTTTCCTTCCTAAGATCTCTCCAAGACCTCCAATTTCCATGCAATAAGTGAGATCCAATTAACCTTTTGTAAGTCATTTAAGTAACTTGTTCAAATACTATGACATTTCTTCAAGAAAATCTATTCAGCCGAAACCAGTTTGGCTCAGTGGATAGAGCATCGGCCTGGGGACTGAAGGGTCCCAGGTTCGATTCCGGTCAAGGGTATGTACCTTAGTTGCGGGCACATCCCCAGTGGGGGGCGTGCAGGAGGCGGCTGATTGATGTGTCTCTCTCATCAATGTTTGTAACTCTCTATCCCTCTTCCTTCTTCTCTGTAAAAACAACAAAACATATTTTTAAAAAAAAGAAAAAAGAAAAGAAAAATAATCTATTCATTTATTCAACAAACATGTATCCCTCACCTTCAGTGTCATATTCAAAGAGGTTATATACAAAGCACACATAGGCAGTTAACTACTCGATAAATGTTTATTAGGTGAAGACAGGCATCATGCTGACGATACTTCCTTAGCACTGTGCTCACTGCAAACATACATTTACAAACAAAAAAAGATATGGTCCCTGCCTCTTTCCGCCTGGGCAAGATAGAAAATACACCACAAACACTCAAATAGTAATGGCATGATAAGTGCTATGAAGGAAACTGGGTGTTTCGATATAAAAACAGGGAAAGTAATATTTACAGAATGGAGTCTTGTGTAAAGATTGAACCAATGGGTCTAGGATTACTCCCTCTGGTTAAAATTCCCTGCCTTTAAAAGAAAGTATTGTTTGAAATGAAATCTCATCACTTAAGACACTTATTTACAGCCCTTAAGACTATCAGGTTCTATCCCTTTCTTCTTTCCCATTGGCTACCTCTGGTTGGCTCTCTCTTCACTCATTTTATTTACCAGAAGCAGACTGTAGAAATCTATAGAATGACGTGTTAGGAGGGAAGGGGACAGAATCACTCTCCCCCCGTGAAGAAACGCAGATGCCAGACATCACAAACTTTAACTCCAATCCGTCCTTCTTCAAATCAGTCATTGGATTCATCCTCCCCCCCCCCTTTTTTATTTCCCTGAGAGTAATCCAATTACTAAATGGTTTAGAAGCAATCTTAATGAAGTAAGCGCTCCGGCTAAAGGGGAAGGAAAATTAGACTTTGAAGTACAACCCCAAAGCCCGGTTCCGTGTGTGTGCCGCTCTGCCAGCATGATGTTTCTACGTGACTTAATTGGCTCATTCCTCATTTTCTGTCATCTCTCTCTTGTTTGCTGGCCCAAGGGTGGGCCACTGTGCTGTATACCATTGTTTTAACCTCTATCAAAGGCCTTATTATGCATACCCCATCAGCGGCGCGATCAAAATCCATAAGCCTTCCCTTCAACCGAGTTCAAGGTAATTGGACTTAAAACAACCAATTATGTCCTCCAGGCAGCTGGTGTGCAAGGTGAGGAAGGCAATTTCCCTGAGGAAACGGGAACGCCCTCCCGCTGCAGAACATTCTACAGGAATTTGATCACGGTTCCTGTTCTCTGCCAGGCCTGGGTGCAGATTCCCCTCGGGCACCTGCCCCCCTGTCCCCCGAAGCACCCCACCTTCTCCCTGCCCCTGCCGTGCCCTTGTTCCTCCCTCTGTAGGGAAGGCCTTCTCCCCTCCCTGCAGTCCCCGGCCTACGTCCCACTCACCCTCTGAGCCACCTCAGATGTCACCTCCTTCTTCAAACCGCCCTCATCCCCAGAATTATCCCTACCACCCCACCTCACTCCCCTGTTCTTGTGCCTGCACCATCTAATATCTCTCCTGACTTTATAGATTTGTGTGTGGTCTCTTTGGCTTCACTTTCTCATTTGTAAATTCTTTAAGGCCAGGAATTTAGAAGCTTCTGTTCATATCCCGTTAGCCCCGCCCATGTGGCCTTTGACCTAGGAGGCATTCGACAGTTGTATTTTGAGGATGAACAAACAATCAGGCCACATGTTACATCCAAAACAGCGCTCTGACATTCAGCATCCTTGGCGAGTGGGATATGGTTTTTCTATTAAGATGTTTTCCTGCTCACATTTATAGAAAGTTATAAAGCCTGATACAGCGGGAGGGGGGGGGGCAAATGCTGGCACTTTTTTTTTTTAATATATTTTATTGACTTTTTTTACAGAGAGGAAGGGAGAAGAATAGAGAGGAAGGGAGAGGGATAGAGAGTTAGAAACATCGATGAGAGAGAGACATCGATCAGCTACCTCCTGCATGCCCCCACTGGGGATGTGCCCGTAACCAAGGTACATGCCCTTGACCGGAATCGAACCTGGGACCCCTCAGTCCGCAGCCCAACACTCTATCCACTGAGCCAAACTGGTTTCGTCAAATGCTGGCACTTTGGTTCCTGCAGACATCGCATGTCTGGAAACCATCTCGTCTCAGCGTTGCAGTGAATGTAGACTCAGCTCTAGACACAGCGTCTGCGGGGAACCTTTCCGGGCCGTATGGGCATGTGCTGGGCCAAGGGGTCCGAGTCTCTGACCAGCGCATGTGAGCTGGTTTCAGAGCTGCAGTACGGTCCACCTCTTAATGAGTCCATGTGAAGGTAGCCTCTATGCTGAGGTTATTTATTTTATTTTATTAAAGTATTTTATTGATATTTTACAGAGAGGAAGGGAGAGGGATAGAGAGTTAGAAACATCAATGAGAGAGAAACTTCGATCAGCTGCCTTCTGCACGCCCCCCCACTGGGGCTCTGCCCGCAACCAAGGTCCATGCCCTTGCCCGGAATCGAACCTGGGGCCTTTCAGTTCGCAGGCCGACGCTCTATCCACTGAGCCAAACCGGTTTTGGCGGATTGGCAATTTCTTTAAATTCACTCCCCCTTCCAGTGGGAGGCTCTCAGGGGATGCCCTCCCCCCATGGACTCACAGTCTCCGAAATGAGAATGCTGTGGCCCTTTGAGTCATTAAATCAGAGAATGCTCCTCTCCTTTCCTGATGCTGGGAGGAAGCTTTTAGTGTGTACACACACACACACACACACACACACACACATGCATTGATGTGCAGACCCTTTCATCAGTTGAGTTCACCCAAACCCAGAGCAGAACGGTTGGTGTTTGCATGTCTTGGGCTGATCAACTCTACAGCAAAAGGCATGTTTCTCTGGGAGCTGGTGTCTGGAGATGTCCCGTTACACACATGTGCCAGAGGCTCTGAGCTGTGCCTGTCCGTGCCGACCCCTCCGACTTGCCCTGTGGCTGGGTGACCTCCAACTTGAGCTCTGCAAGTTTCAACCGAGCTCCAGGTCATGCGCTCAAGGATGGATCCACTGACCATTCCGGTTCTTCCCAGGCCCCGCCGGCTCCAGCTCCCTCCGAAGAGGCCCGTCTCTGGGCTGTGTCCCCCCTTGGCCGGGGACCCCGCAGAGCGAGGCAGACTCTTCCTGAGAGCCTGGCATGGCGCTGGGTCCAAGAACAACTAGCCAGGCTGAGCTCAGACACGCATTGATTCGTGCAAACGCTGCTCTGCAATTTCCTGCAGAGGCCTCTGCTTCGGGGAGGGTTCCATTTACACACAAAGAATCCCATTGCTGGAAGAGTTAGGTGGGTGCCGTCCTTCAGCTCGGGGTGACTTCTGGAAAAGTCCCCTTGGCCAGCAGATTCAGAAGCTCCTCTGATTCCGCAGCAGCCTCCCCTCGAAGCGGCACGGAGACTACAAAGAGCAAGTACCACGAGGCCCACCTCAGAGGATGCTTCACTGATAAGAGCTACCCCCCACCCCCAGAAAGTAGGGGTGCATTTTGGTCTGTGTTGTGCTGCCCTATATTGAAACATGCAAAAACGGCAGGGGATCGTTTTGATCTCATTTTCTGCTTCGCAGTGCTGAGTACTGGTGTGTGGTCATTATGGGGCTTAAAGACATACGCTGTAAGTCTGAGAGACTTCGAATTCCCTGAAAAACCTTGCAAAATGCTTAATTCTCATTAAATGTCCCAACATTACTCTAGATCAGTGGTTCTCAACCTTCCTAATGCCGCGACCCTTTAAGACAGCTCCTCATGGGGTGGTGACCCCCAACCATAAAATGATTTCCGTGGCTACTTCATCACTGTCATTTTGCTACTGTGATGAACTGTCATGTAAATATCTGATAGGCAGGATGTATTTTCATTGTTACAAATGGAACATCATTAAAGCATAGTGATTAATCACAAAAACAATATGTAATTATATATTGTGAAATATTTATTTCTAATGACAAATAAACGAAATGTTGTCTTGAACCGTGGTGTAGCATGGGTAACAGTCTTCATGACAACAGTAAACTACATGGCTACACTTTGCTACACCGAGGAGCGGTGTGTTGGTTCCTAAGACCATGGGAAATAGGTGTTTTCGGCTGGTCTTAGGCGACCCCTATGAAAGGGTCGTTTGACCCCCAAAGGGGTCGCGACCCACAGGTTGAGAACCACTGCTCTAGATACTCAACAAAATGGGCACCATACATACCACCTGCTACCCTCCACCGGCAGGAGCCAGTCACAGGGGCTTCCTCCAGGAGCTAGGAGGGCTAGTTTCTGGGTACACAGCACGACCTCATGAGATGGAAGGGGAGCTTTCATTTTGACGACAGTTGCTTTGCAGTCTCTGCCACAGTCATTTGCACAGCAAACCGATGAAGGGTAGCACAGCTAGAGGGCATCTCTGTCAGCATTTCTCACCCTGTTTGACCGTGACCCCCAGAATTAATTTCACATCCTAACCCAGGACACTGCACATGTGTGCGAAACCAGTTACGCAAAATACTCTTTCTTTTCCTCTGGTGCCTGATGCACAGGTATTTTCACTCTTTGATCCCATTCTATCTCATCCGTTATTTTCATGGCTAGTTGTGACTCACTAGGTATAGCGCATCACATTAGACATGGTACATACCAGGTGCCAAAGACATACCTGAGGCCACGAATCATGGGCACCAGCTTCGGACCCACACCTCTGAGCACAGCCAGAAGCCAAGAACGAGTTTTTTAAAAACAATATATGTACATCTTCTGGTTTAAACTTTAGAAACAATATACATCTGGTTTAAACTTTAGAAACAAGTATCTTTGCTGAAAAATTGTAAATGTACTTGATGTAGGCAAACGCTGACCTACTGATGATGACTGAATAATTGATTATTCTCTAAATCTATGTATTTTTGAAATTTAAAGAGATATACCAAGTGCAAGCTATACCTATGTAGGGCGTTTGAATCTTGAGTACATCGAAAGACAAAGATTCAGATTCTCCCCATCGCCCCATCTAATTGTCTTGATACTACACTCAACATTCTACTTTAAAAGATTTAAGTCCTATGCACTTCTTGCCTCAGACTTTACTTTTACATCTTTACCCTTAAAGAAAACGTTCTACACACACACACACACACACACACACACACACACACACAACTTTACAAGGATCTGCGGGCTCCTTTCCTTTCTCGCAGTGTTATTGGGGAATCAGAGAGCAACGTGAGCATCACGTGGAAATAGAATGTAAGCACCATTCTCATCAGAAACATGGCCATCTGGCCGTGAAGGAAGACCGATCATTAAGAAGAAGAAGAAAAAAAAAATCTCCACAGTGAACACATCCCCTTTCCCTGCCATTGTATTTTTCTCTTTCTTGCATTCTCTGCGAGGCTCATGATGGCCTTGTGATCTCGCGCCAACTCTTTTGATTAGCAAGATTGTGAGGGAGAAAAATGCCTTTTGGAGCACACATCAGACGCTTTCGTGAGAGAACCGTGCCGCACGGGGTAATTAACGTTATAAATAGTGAGTGTTTATTTCTGCGAGGAAGCGGCTGGGTGCGGGTTCCAGCTGGCTAGGTGAGTGTTTATTCAGCCGAGAAATCCACACGGCAGGCACAATAGCATCATTATGCGCCCTGGGTGGCACGGGGGAGGCGAGGAGGGAAACTCCTCTAGGAGGAAGCATTCCCATTATTTTCTCTCTCCGTGGCCAGGAATTGGCTCCGGATCCTGGAATGCGACCTCACCTTCTGGTAGCTTCCGTGTGGGATCCAGGAGCGGGACTGGGAGCTTTTGGCTCAAACTGGCTTCAAGTCCCTGACTCTCCCTCTTCCTGAGGCAGGTGAGTCTGGGCAATTTGCTCAGCCTCTCCACCTTCTCCCTGAATTCTGTGAACCAGGAGCGACCCCGGTACAGGATCCTCTGAGGAGGATTACATGGGAGAGAACGCATGTAAAGCACTTGGGGAGATGTCTGGCCTACGGAACACGTGCCAGGGATGCTGTGATTAAATTAAATGTGAAGACTCAGCAAGGAGCTTCATAACTAGGAGGCTTAATTTTTTTTTAAAAAAATCACTCAGAAGCAGAGCCCTTTGGATTAGGCAAGTATTATTAATTGCTCTGAAAACCCAGGTTTATGCAGAAAGGCTGCTCTAAGCTGAATTTGCTTCTGCCTAAAATTTGTTGGAAAGGCCCTTATGTGGCCAAATAATACGGCAGATTAATACGGAGAGAGAGAAAGATATATCATCAATCCGATGGAGCCAGGTGTAAGTCCCATTCCAGAGGGCCATTCTCTTAAAGGAGCCGCCTGCAGCTCTCCATTAATCACTTGCTTGCCCAGAATCCATCAGGAGAAATGCTCTATGTGGTTTAACCAGATATCAGAACCACGCACTTCAACAGACGCACAGTCCCTGGGTTGGTGATTTGCTACCCTTAAAGATAAACCTCTCTACCTTGCTGAAGAGTCCAGAGACGTAAACAGCATTTCCTAAGTTTCAGGTATGGTAGCTTACCTCTCTCGGGTCCTCTTTAATCCCTAATTGAGACCAGTATCCAGATAATTTACCATCACGCTGTCTCCAGGAAGAAATCATGGCTTTTCTCGGCACGATGTCCTTGTCGTTGCCTGGCAGGTGAAATCTAGGTTCTTTTCCTGACTTTTCGGCCATTTACGCCCTAAAGACACAGGAATTTATGAAATTCAGAAACCATTGTCTACTTCAATGCATTACTTGTTTTGAGAGATTTCATCTTTTGCACACCTGTCATCAGTTGTGATCCTTCTGCCTTTGGGGGAACTTTTGTTTTCTAGTGTGACTGAAACATAATTGACATACATTACTGCGTACGTTTAAGGTACACACGATGGTACATTTACACAATGGAATACTACGCAGCAATAACAAAAAGAAAGAACTCTTACCATTTGCAACAGCATGGATGGACCTGGAGAGCATTATGCTGAGCAAAACATGCCAGTCAGAGAAAGATAAGTACCACAGGATCTCACTCATCTGTGGAATCTAAGGAACCAAATAAACTGATGATCAAAAATAGGCCCAGGCTGCCGAGACTGGTGTGGCTCAGTGGATAGAGCGTCGGCCTGTGGACTGAAAGGTCCCGGGGTCAATTCCGTCAGGGGCATGTACCTTGCTTGTGAGCACATCTCCACTGTGGGGCGTGCAGGAGGCGGCTGATCGATGTCTCTCTCTCATCGATGTTTCTGACTTTCTATCCCTTTCCCTTCCTCTCTGTGAAAAATCAATAAAATATATTTTTTTAAAAAAATAGGCCCAGAGACATAGAAGCATAAACACACTGTGGAACCTCAGAGGGAAGGCAGGGCAGGGTGGGTGGGAAAAGATCAGCCCATGAACTTGTATGCATCTAGGCAAAAACTGTGGACACAGACCCTGGGGTGGTGAGGGCCTGTGGGCGGGGGGGAGGAGGATGGGAGCAGGTTGGAGGTGGATCTACGTAATGCTTTCAACAGTAAGGGTCTTTTTAAAAATATATATGCATGTGATCCTCGTCATGTAAGAAAAATATCCGCAGAATAAAATCTGCAAGAGCATGTACCAAAAAAAAGTTTAAGGCATACAGCATGATGGTTTGATTTACGTATGCAGTGACATGATTCCACAACAGGTTTAGCTACATGCATCTTCCCTTATGGGTACAATAAAAAGAAAGGGGGAAAAGGGGAAAGATACGCTTGTTTACTTGTTTATTTTGTTGCTTATGTTTTAGGTGTCACATCCAAAAAATCACTGCCAAGACCCATGTCCAGGAGCTTTATGCCTATGTTTTCTTCTAGGAGTTTCCTGGTTTCAGGTCAAACATTTAGGTATCTTATCCGTTTTGTGTTAAGTTTTTGGGTGGCATAGAGTTTCCCTTTTTTACATGTGAATAGCCAATGACATTAAAGCATTGCCTAGCTGCACCATTTATTGATGAGACTGTCTTTTCTCCACTGGGGATGCTTGGCTCTCTGGTCATATATTAATTGACGGGATATGCTTGGGTTTGGATTCTGAGGACAAAATAATAGCAATTCTGTATCTGTTGATAACTTTCAGTTTCCGCATCATATCACATTGCATTGCCCCCCTGAAAATACTTTACTTCAAAGGCAATATCACAGGAAATGCTAGTTTATCTCCGGGAATTATTACTCGACAGCTTTAATAATTCTGTTGATTGCTGAAGCCCTTCACCTAGAACCGTGCCTGGCACGTACGGGGTACAAAATAAATATGAGTTGAATATAAAAATTCGTTTCAATCAATATCAGCTACATCATTGTATCAAAAACTACAGTTTTAAAATAAAACTTCCTACAAGATCGTCTGAAGTGAACATAGCAATATTAATGGCCACTCATAAAAATGATACTCTGAGAACTCTCTTCATTGTCTCACATTTTTCCAGCGTCAGGAGGCTACAGCCAAACAGAATCATCAGCCATATTCCTTTACCCACATAAACCTTTGATTCTCCCAGTTCAAAGTAAAAGCCATCAGGCACTCCACACTCTTTTGATCAGCTGGAACTGCTCCTCTGGCTCCAGGAACTGCTCCAGTGAGCAGAATTTTCTTGTTTGCAATTTTCAACTGGCAGACGAGAAACGCATGAAGCTTTATCCAAATGGAAAACTCAGTCATTCTTGGGAGAGGGGGGGGAGAAAAAAACCTGTCAGCTCCAAGAATGTGTCCGTGGGAAGTATATTAAGGAGATGCAACTTATTTCTTTGAGCAGGAGCGGCCATAGACTGAGTAACTTCTCATTCTCACATGTAGCTGGACTCTCATCCCAATGATGCTCCCTGCCCATCTAGGCCGCTCTCTGCCCCTACCACACACATATACACTCACATATGGGTATATGCTCATGGAAAAGGATGGGGATATGAACTCTTGGTGGGATGATAAGGGTAGCAAAAGGGAGACAGAGTCTCCCCGACCCCACACTATAGCAAGTCCTCTGGGCCTAGGATCCAGGAGGAGAGAGGAGGCAAAAGTGGCTCTGGTTTGGCTCCTCCTGGGCCCTCTCCCCTCCCCCGCCCCTTCATGGGAAAGTGCATATCGCTAATGACTGCAGAGGCCCTCCTGGGAGGAAAAGCCATGTTTACACAGTGATTGCTGAGCTGCATTCCCAAGGCTTTGTGGTCTGAGTTGTCTGCTTTCAATCACGGAGAATGGGCAGGAAGTACTTGGAGGACCAGCTGACAAAGGGGACTGAGTGGCATGGTTTCCTGGGCCAGCAAGATGGTGAAACTAAGGTGGGGAACGCAGAGACACTTAACTAGCTTTTATTTTGTCCAGTCAGGCTTTAAAGCCACAGTACCGAGTCCTATTTATTGTTCCCTATCACCAGATCTTCCTAACAGGAGCAACCTGGAAATACGAATTAAAGCGGGAAGAACATACCCTTGGCGTGAAGGACTGTTTTTCCAGAGAAAGGAGGGCTGGCAACCCTAAAGAGAGGGAGAGAATGAAGAATGCTTTGCTAATAAGGACAGGAAGAGACATGTTTATGGGTGTTTTTTCTTTTCCCGTATTTATCAGGACAGATGTATTATGAAAAAGTAATGCGTGACATAAATTCTTGTTATATTAGCATAAAAATGAAAATTAACCACAGGAAATGATTACAGTAGAAGCATGCTGATAAATTTAATATTTTCTCTGTAAAAGATGAAAGGCATGCTTTTTTTAGTGGGGGAAAAAACATGTTTATTTTATGTCTGAAAGTGGGCCTTTTTAGTATTAAAAAAAGGACAAAATGTCATATCTGAAAATAGACAATTTTGGCGGGGGGGATATAAAAAGGAAAAATACACCCAGGACACTCAATGTGATTAAGAGAATTACAATTAGTCACAACAACTGTCCCCACTGCTCTGAAGCACTCCCCAAAACGTAACAGAAAGGCCACCTCTGATGGCTGTACATAAGAACAGCCCCGCCCATCAACAGGGTTGTTCTGGGACAGTGGTTCTCAACCTTCCTAATGCCACGACCCTTTAATACAGTTCCTCATGTTGTGGTGACCCCCAACCATACTTCATAACTGTAATTTTGCTATTGTTATGAATTATAATGTAAATACCTGTGTTTTCTGATGGTCTTAGGCGACCCCTGTGAAAGTGTCATTCGACCCCCAAAGCGGTCACGACTCACAGGTTGAGAACCACTGTTCTGGGAGATAAAATGAGCCAGTCGCAGGTGCAACAGAGGTCGCGCCTGCACCCGCTCAGGGCTTTTCTCTCCATCGATCCCAGCCCTCTGGCTGTCAAGGCCCAATACCAATCCCACCTGTCTGTAGGATGAGGGGGACCAGGGTCTTGGGCCATTGAAAAGGATGGGCATACACATCAGAGTTTGGATGGAGGTTGGCTGACTCTTGGAGATGCGCCAGCTTTCTGCCAACGGGCCCATCCAGGGCACTGTGCAGGCAACTGTGGACGAGAGAAAGATAGCCCACAAGAAGATGAATCCATTTGTACCCTGTTTCCCCGAAAGTAACATCCCCCGAAAATAAGACCTCCCTGATCATAAGGCCTCCCCGGAATATAAGGCCCCCGAAGCTACCGTAAGGCGTCTGACTCCTGATGTAAAGAGACCTCGCCCTGCCTGAACAGCTCCGGCTGCGCTGCGGCCCATCAGGGAGCTGGTTGGTGATGACAATGACTACCATCCCGCAGACAGGTCATACATTTCCTTTTTTTGTTCAACAATAAATGTGTACCATATGCATATTGAGTCATGCACATATCCATGACTCAAATGTTATTCTTCATGGAAAAATAAGACATCCCTTGAAAATAAGACCTAACGCATCTTTGGGAGCAAAAATTAACATAAGACACTGTCTTATTTTCGGGGAAACAGGGTAAAAAGAAAGAAACAGCCCAAGGGCTTGAGGCAACAGCTCCATGGCCCCTACCCCTGGATGACAGGACGGGAAATGTCAGAGGAGGTGGAGAGGAGAACTGCAGGCCGGACCCAGGGGGGCTGGGCCTTGGAGAAGAGAGCTGGTGAGAAGGCGAGGAGGAAGAGTTGAGAGAAAGACTTTCTCAAAGACTTGGTGCTGCGGAAGCTAGGGAGGAAGAGAGGCCTGAGGAGGTTCCTAAGGGCTGTAGACTGGATCGGAAAGTAAAATCATACCATCACCAGAAGGAAACGTTCTCTCAGAAGCACAATTAAAGATGCCCGTGGCTCTTGAACTACCTGTGGGTGCTAAACTGAGCTTTTTGGGTGATCTATTGAGTAATATGGGAGCTGTGGTGTTTATTCAGGTGCTTATCCAGGTGCTTACTCTAGCCATCATACCTCTTGATGGCATATACAGTGGTACCTCGAGATACGAGTTTAATTCGTTCTGTAACCTTGAGGCGTGGGAAACTATGAGACGCTTGAGTCGCGGTAAACTGGTGGGTAGTGTGCAGCCGGCCGATCCGAGCAATTACTTGTATCTCAAATGTTGCTCGTATTTCAAAGCAATAATCGCTTGCTCGATGGCTCATATCTCAAAAATCTGGTATGTTAGGGCACTCATATCTCGAGGCACCACTGTATATTGTCCGCATAATAACATATCACTGACAAAATTCAGGTGATAGATCTAGTGAGACTTTAGTAAGGAGATCTACCTCATGTGCCGAAAAAAATTCTTGAAACAACAACTAGAAACTCTTTTGGGTTCACACCACGAGGTGGAAAGCAAGCGGTTCTGTCTTCCACCTGAGGTGAGTCTTTCTCAGGAGGCGATATGTTCTAGTAGAAATGCATGTGAGTTGTGAGTCTGTCTATCTAGTTCCAGTGAAACCGTAGACTTTTTTTTTTTTTTTTACTTTGGCTAAGTCATCCTCTCTGACTCTTTATAACTTCCCCCCAAAAAAATGTAGTCAAGAGAATAAATCAGATTATCATTTGTATCTCTGTCATTTGTGTCATGTTGAATATTTCAACAAAATGAACAATATAATCACAAGACTGGTATCTTAGTCAAGGTTCTGGGCACCTCATAGCCCAGTCAGGTTGGCAAAACGGGTTTTTAAAATTCTAAATAAAGCCACGTGTTCAGGGGAAAGAGGACATCCGTAATACTTTCCAACAATGAAGATTAAATGGAACCATGCCTCCATCTGATAGAATGTAGTGTGAGGTTGTCTCTACTTCTTTGCCTGAGAAGGAGCCAGGGATTCATTGTTTTGGCCAAGGGCCCGTCTGACGTTAAGGGATTCCCATCACAGATGTTTTCCTACTTGGAGCATCGCTCCGGAAGGGCCAGCCTCCCCATGGGTTGAAGTGAATGGATGGCAAATGCAGAGTCAGCAGCAGGCTGGATGCAGGATGATCCAGGGGCCAGCTAGCTCCTAGAGGGGATCCCATATGACATTTCCAGACCTCACACCTCCACACCAGAGCTCTCAGAGCTGGACCACCCTTTAGGGGCAGACAGCTTAAGGAACACGAGTTCGCGCCAAGAAAAAACAAAGGGAGTTCTTGGCTGGTTGTTGAACTCATGTGTCAGCCCCTGAGAGCCCATTTTTCTGCTTTGCTTTGTCTCTGAGCTCATTTTGTTTTGCAACCAGTATTATATTTCAACTTAAAACCATATCTGAGCTGCTCCTCCTTCTCCTGGTCCCCCCTCAACGTACCTCCCCTGCAGGCCTGGATCCCCCCAACTGCCCTCCCCTGCCAGCCCGGTCACCCCTAACTGCCCTCCCCTGCAGGCCTGGTCCTCCCAACTCTCCCCAAGCCTTAATCAGGCAGCGGTGTGCCTTGCATCCAGATAAAGAATCCTCAGTGAGTATCATTCTGAAGTAATAGCTTCTTTGTAATAATGACTTACGACTAACTCATTACCTTCTCATCAGCCAAAACTGTGCACTTCTCCAGAGCATATCCACATGACAGTGAATAAATGTGGGAGGAAAGAATCAACCACTTTCCATGAGAATCTGTACTGATTTCTCTTCACGGAAATTGGTTTGACATACTGATAGTTCTGCCCTGACTCTTCAATAGATAAGTGTTCTCAGTTAATTCATTCTCATCCTATATAATAAAGAAGTAATATGCAAATTGGCCATCACTCCAACACACAAAATGGCCACCCCCATATGGTCAAAGATGGCTTTCCCATGTGAACACAAGATTGCTGTCACAGATGGCCAGCAGGGGAGGGCAGTTGGGGGGGACCAGGCCTGCAGGGGAGGACAGTTGGGAGAGACAAGGCCTGCAGGGGAGGGCAGTTGGGGGCAACCAGGCTGGCAAGGGAGTGGTTAGGGGCAATCAGGCAGGCGGGCAATTGGTTGGGAGCCAGAAGTCTTGGATTGTGAGAGGGATGTATGATTGCCCATCGAGGGATCCCAGATTGGAGAGGGTGCAGGCTGGGCTGAGGGACACCGCCCCCCACCATGTATGGATTTTGTGTACCGGGCCTCTAGTAACCAATAAGACCCTGGCATACTAGCTCGTTGGCCAGTCCTCAAGCTAGAATTAATTTCTCCTTTTTTTCCCTCAGCATATGTTTGCACATCTCTTTTGTGGTATAATTATTTAGATATACTTTTTGTCTTTCCTACTATGTTGTAAGCTCCTTAATCTTTCTGTGATCCACCTTTATACCTTGTACAACACTTAGCACAGTACTTTGCTTTGGGTATGTTCCCTATGAATGTAATCAACATAATGGGTATTTGCCAGTTATTACTTACTGAGCAGCTAGTAAGTAATCAGTATTGTGCTATTTTTATGAAAGGAGTGATCTCCAACACAGAGGAATTTAAAATCACAGTGGTGAAGCCCAGACGGCATGGCTCAGTAGTTGAACATCGAGTTGACCTATGAACCAGGAGGTCATAGTTCGATTCCCACTCAGGGCATATTGCTGCAGCTCATTCCCTAGTTCCTATTACCATTAATGGTGTATCCTCTAGGCATCACATGAAACGTCATAATCTTCTGTTGGATCTTCATGTTTACTTCACTAAGCTTTTTAATTGCTTCCTCCATTGTCTGTCTAACATGGCAGTCTGGGCATTTCAACTTTATAAAGACCATCACTTTTTCCACATTACTGGGAACCATATTAATAATAAGCTTGAACTGTCCCCAGAAGTCCCTTCCATCTTGTTAATTCTGTATCATGAGTGATCTCAAATCAATAAATTCTGCCCTATCTAATCTTTGTAAGTTATCAGGAAAGACCTCTGTTTTCCATACCTTCTTTTCAATTGCCGGTTCATCACTTACAGCTTTCCACAATCTTTTTTTAGGGTATAAACAGTATTTAGCCAAAACCATACAATCTCACTGCTCTTAGAATTTCTATATTCCTACCTCCTTTTTCAAATTCACCCGTAATCCTTTGTTGGACCTTCATGCTTATTTCACTAAGATTTTTAATTGCTTCCTCTCATCCCAGGTAAATGCTCCTTGCTCAGACTGGTACATGCTTGCTAGCTCTTGTAGCTCCTTTAGGGCATGTTCTAATTGTTTGCCTGATCAGTATCCTAAAGTTCTCTAGTTGGTTAATATTATGACTTCACCCCAATTATTTGCTGAGTGGTCATGAGAGAGGGTTAGGGACAGATCCTGAGGAGGTACATGTTGTCATGTCGGGGAGAGACACTAAATTGTCTCAAGGACAGGGGAGTGTATTAGTTCTTAATAGGGAGGAATAGGAACTTGAGAAAACTCAAAGGCTTCAGGAATCTTTGACTCAAATTTTAACAGGTGACTCATCCAGATACCTTCATGCCAAAAGTGAGACCCCACTTTTCTTCAAATCGGGCCTGACCTTGACATAGCATACCTGTCTTGGTTGGATGTTTAAGCTTCTCTGGGGCTTGGTCGCTTGATTAATTCTTGGGCCTGGGGCTAGTCTTCAGCTGTCTCTGCCCCTCTGCTATGGGAGAGGAGAGCCCCTTTGTAAGTTACCAGGGAAGACCTCTGTTTTCGTACCTCATTTTTCAATTGCCAGTTCATCACTTACACCTTTCCATAATCTTTTTTTAGGGCATAAACAGTATTTAGCAAAAGCCACACAATCTCACTACTCTTAGAATTTCTATTTTCCCACTCACTTCTCAACTGTCTATGTCACACCACTAATATTTCTGATGAGAATGTTAACCACTGGAGTGCCATCTTCAGTCATGAACTTCTCCTACTAACAGTGATGGGAGTCTCATCACCAAAAGGGAGGTATGTGCTCCAGTTCCAAACCTCATCTTTACCACCCATTTCCTCTCACTACTCCTTGTACTAATTGTCTCAGATTGGGTTACCTCTGCAGGGAAAATGGCGGTGACAAAGGAGAAGATCAAATAGATTTACGGAAATGACCAGCTAATGCTCCTGTTCTTGAGTTGGGTGGCAGACTTGTTGTTTAGTGTATTATCTGGTAATTTGCACATAATCTCTTGGCTATATATACTAATATTTTTAAATATTTGAAGGCAAAAAATAAGTTGTTTATTAATTGTTTATCTTGTACAACATCTTATGCTACAATAATTAGAAAATTATGAAAAAGCATTAATACATTTAAGTTTTTTCTTCTACGCTTATAAATACTTTTAAGCAATACATGTTATTTTGCTATTTAAAGTACTAAGTATAATCTGTTGGACTTAACTAACAGTAGTGATAGTTCATTATCTTTGTTACTTTTTGTTTTAATCTTGGAAATTATTTTGAATAGAAAAAATGGCTTACTTAACTTTTAGTGAATATAGTATGCTTTAGCTTTTAACTAAGGCTTTAAGTCTCCATTTTGAGGTATAGGTTATATATCTCTATAAGAAATCAGAGTTTTAACAAGGCTCTGAGATAACACTCTCAATGTAATAAAGGATATTCTCCTAGGTAAAGTTCTACTAAATTGTTTGCGTTGATCTTGACTCATTAAGTTTCATCTTTCAATTAACCTTGCTGCCATATTAATGTAATGATTCTCAATTCTATGCATGATAGAATCTTTAAATATTGACAAGATTTTGCATGGAGCAGAGTTATGAGTCATCAACAAAAATCTTGGATGACTGCTTTTTGTTTTTTAAGCAAGATAGTAAATGATCATATCTGTGTGTTTTAAAAAATGTATCTTGAAGTTCTTAGACTAGTGAAGGGGAGAGAAAAGTATAGAAAAGGCAGGAGAGTGACCACTGAGGACCCTTACCAAAGTCCAGGTGACAAAGAGTAAGGATCTGAATCAATGGAAGTGATGATGGAGAGGAAGAATAGAACCACCAGAGACTTTGGGATATATCCCAGGGAAGAACTTGGTGCTCCATCTGATATAAAGATAAAGGGTAAGAGCTAGTCAAGTGCCACTCCAGTTTCTAACTGGGTGGACTGGGTGGAGATCATGCCATCAGCATAGATCGGTAATCAATGCAGAATTGACAGATTTGGCAAGGGAAGGATTAAAACCCAAGTTTTAGCCATATTGATCTGAGAGGCCTATGGGACGTCGTGGTAGAGCCCTCAGGGATGAACAGGCAGGTACAACTGCCAAAGAAATACTTTGTAAGATTTTTAAAAATCTTTTAAAAACTTCTTCTCTGCTATTTACCTCAGTCTTTTTTTTTTTCAAATTTAATTTATGGAGGTGACATTGGTTCTCAAAACCATACAGGTTTCAGGTGCTCAGCTCAATCAAACATCATCCGCACACTGCATTATGCGCCCATCACTCCCAGCAAAATCTCTTCCAGTCCCCTTTTCCCCCACCTCGGCCTGCCTCCACCTCCCCTGAGTCCCCTTGTGCCTCAGGCCAACACCACACTGTTGCCTGGGCCTCTGTGTTATGTAGACACGTCTTCAGCTGCCAGTCACGCCTTCCTGTTTTCCTGGAGGAAACCAGATGCCGCTGCTGAGCCTGTGGGAAGGAAGAAAAGACAGCCACAGAGAAGCAGCCCTAGGCCAATCCCAGCACCCAGGGCCAGAGAGGCCTCATATGGAGCCGAGTGTTTCTCCACAGTACTTCAGATTTTATTCTTCTTCAAACCGCAGTACCAACATTCTTGAAACTGTGTAAAGTTCAATTCTCTATCAGTTTGGAACATACGGCCCCTGTTAAAAATGAATGATAGAAAAAAATAGGTTGGAAAAAAGAAAAAAAAGAATGACGATACACTGACAACCACAGGATCCACAATTCCCAGGGAGAATAACACAGAAATAATCGACATCCAACAACAGGCTTACCAAATATCAATATGCAGCAGTAAGCCAACCGGTTGTTTTTTTTATATATATATAAATGGGATATAGAAAGCTTTAGCAGCAGGCCCACTTTGGGCTTTTATTTTTAATTCGGCATAGCTGACCTTTAAGTAGATTTGCATTGGGAGAAATGTAAAATCTCCTCAAATATCATACTGCTTAATTCAACATAAACTGTGGGGTGAGGGTGGAGGGTTCCGTCTCTGGAGAGACCTTTTCTATCCCAGTAACTGTAAAATAAAGGTTAAACACTGAGCTATTTCTCTGGATTTTTCATAGTTTAGTGAATTTTTTAAGTAGGTCTTCGGGCTTAATCCCAGTGCCACCGAGCGGTGTGACCTCCCTCATCTCTGGGACTGGATGGTTGGCATCTACCCTCAGGATGGTTGTTGTCTCACGCTGAGAGCTATTTCTTCAATTTGGTTAGGATGCCACCAGAGGGTGATAAAAAAAATATACTGAGATCAAACTGCACCCCAACTATGCAAAATGGGCGGGCAACTAAAGGGTTAATAGACACCTCTTTTCCCCCCACGGTTTCAGTTTTGTAGTCACAGTAGTACAAATACATTGTTGTGAGCAAGTCTTAAAACAACGAATTTGTTTTCTGAAACCTCAGCTTCTCTTCCAGCCCTTTCCCCGACCAGGTATTTCTTTCACCTTCTTGCCCAGTGTCAGTACCTGTCTCTGCTTTCACTGGCAACCCCAAGATCTGTCTATTTATGAGGTGTCAAGTTCTTCAAATACCATGTCAGTTATTCCTCCTATCAATCTGTGAGTAGAAATAACGATTACTCTTCCACTGAGGATAGTCAGACCAGGGGAAACTACGGATCTAAGCCATTAAATAATTTGCCTGAGGTAACCCCACAAATTGAAAATGTTATTAAACACGGAAAATTTTTAAATCAGGCCTAACTTTAAAACCTCAGAAATTATGCCAGCTGACCTCAGCTGTAATCTGTCCGGAATCTTCCAAGGTCTTTAGCCGAAGGGAATCCTTTTTGGTGAGGAAAAGGAATTTCCGGTCTGAAATAGTTTTAGGAGAACGAGAAGATCTCCGAGGATGGAGATTTTTCTTAGCTGTTTTCCTACTGAGCCCCAGATGACATCTTGGCCTACTTGATTCAATTCAACCAAAATGGATCGAAGGCCTCTGTGTGCTAGTAAGTGCTCCGTGTTAATAGCAGAAACAAAGATAAATGGAGCCCAGTGCTATTTCCCAGGAAGCTTCTATTTCTCTCCATCTTTGTCTACCAAGCGTCACTGGATGGCATGCTAGCCACCCAGAGTTTGTCTTCATCCAGGCAGCACACAACCTGAGGTTTATCAGGTGAGATTAGTGTGTAGCCCAGGACTTATCCCAAGTCCATACCTTCCACCTAGTATCAAGAAACACATTGAGTAACCGAGGAAGAGTATGAATGGAGAGGAGAAGCTGCTGTTAATCTCCTACTTATGTTTAACATCATAAAAATTTTATGGGCCATTTATATGTTTAGCATCATCCCTTCCTTGCAAAAATCTACCCCTCCTGTGCATGTTAGATTCTGACAGAGCGATTAATCACACAGCCCTGCCTCCATTGACCATAGGAGTGGGCACACGACTCCTCAGATTATTCAATGGTGTCCCTTAAGGCATGGTGATTGGTCCAGAGGTGTACCTGTGCTTCAAGTAGAGCCGATCAGAATTCTCTTTGGAGATTTATCCATGGACACCAGAAGAAGCTCTTTTTTCCACTGTGATTTCTAACCAGGACAGTGTAAAACGCTCCCACCACGTGGAAAGAGACTGCAGCTGGAACAAAGCCAAGAGATGGAGAGAGTCACAGGCTCCTGATGATGTCATTTGAACTCTTGGGTGCATTTCTTAGACTTTCAGTTGTATAAAACACATGCACACACACGCAAAACATTTTGTCTGTGTCCATTTGGGAGGGGGGTGTTCGTTTGTTGGATGTAACTGGATGTTTAAGAAGCAGTAGGAGGCCCTGTCTAGTTTGGCTCAGTGGATAGAGCGTCAGCCTGCGGACTGAAGGGTCCCAGGTTCGATTCTGGGCAAGGGCATGTATCTTGGTTGCAAGCACATCCCCAGTGGGAGATACGCAGGAGGTGGCTGATCGATGTCTCTCTCTCTCTCATTGATATTTCTAACTTTCTATCCCTTTCCATTCCTCTCTGTAAAAAATCAATAAAATATATTTAAAAAAAAAAGAAGCAGTATGAGAAGTTAGGTTGAGAGTATAAGAAGTTCGATTGCGTACCTGTTGCCTAGAACCAGGAATCCTGGCTTTAAAAAGAGAAAAACATAATTCATAATTCCCTTAAGCCTGGCATTAGTGGAGCTCATCCGTACCTCTCTGAGGGCAATGAGGCGTGAAGTCAAGAGCCTGCAGACGCCTGCTCTTCACCGGCTGCGCCCCACACACAGCTCTCTGGGGCTCGCGGGAGTTCACTGTGTTCCCGAGGTCTCCTCTAGAAGGCTTTGGAGCCATCTGTCACTGCCAACAGTATCAAGGATGTCGCCGAAAGCAGCATCCTGAATCCTCAGCATCCAAGGCAGCCTTCACCCTACATCAGCAAGGTGAGCAGCCCGTCCTCAGGTCGTGGTCCTGACCCTCCTTTGCGCTGACGCTACAGACGCTCTGACTCTGACCTGAGACCCCTGATCGAAGGCCTGGACCTCCACAGAGAGAACGAGTTCAGCTCATTCCTCCTTGCGATGAACAAATGGGCTTCCAACTCTGAGTAATCTGGAAGCTGGTGCTTCGCGGGCCCTTGGTGGCCACTGCTGAATGGGCAAGTCATTCATCAATTTCCGCTCCCTGGCACGATGGAAGGATGAGGTCTGGAAAGGGATACTGGGACTAGAGTGCCCCGGACTGGAATTTGGCTCCTGAGAAACCATAACATGCCAGAAGCAGCTGAGGGTTCAGCCTCGCAGGCCCTGATCATTCGCCACTGCAAAACCAACGTGCTCCAGAGACGACCACCATGTAAACAGGCACGGAAACGTTTTCTCAGCATCTGCCTGCAGAAGCTGCCGTCCAAGACCCGGGGACACCGAGGGCACTGCTCACAAAGAACGCGTTCTCTTTGGGGGAGCCGGCCTCTGCTGAGCATGCGGGGAAGGCAGGGAAACCGAACGTGATGCATTGTCTGCCGTAAGCTGTTGATGATGGGCTGAATATTAGAGTTTGCCTTTCATTACACACACAGCGCCTGTCCTCGGCCTTGGTGTTGAGCAACCAAATACCTACTGGGAAACTGAGAGGCCAATCTGCCTTGTTCTCACTGGGTACCCTGCGGTGTGGCCAGCGTGCTGCCTGGCACTTAGTAGGCGCTTCCTGATTTGTATTCCTTGCCCACCTCTCCAGTAATGCCTACTTTAGGCAAATACGATTTGTAAAGCTCAGGTCTATAAGGCAGCTAAACTGGACACAAAAAACTGTAAAATGAAAAGATTCCTTTACCTCACAGTGATTTTAACCTGAAAGTCCCCTCACTCAGGGTGCATTTAAAATGCATAATTCCCATGTGACATTTCAGGGACACTTTTAATGCGCGAGAAAGCGGGGCACACATTTGTGCCTGCCGGCTGGCCTCCATCAGGGTTTGCAGAGGAAAGGCCAGCGGAAGAATTGGCCCAAAGAACAGCTGTTTCAGGAGGCAGCCATGTGACATTTTCGAAGCTTTTACATTGAAATTAGGTCTGGGGATTATCGGAGTCCTTTAAATATGCACACGATTTGTATTCTTCCTTCTCCCCCCGGTTAGAGAGGCTGTGCAGGGCCTGGGAATGCACTGCCCGGCCCTTTGGCAGGAAAGGCCGCCATCACTAACGCACGCATTTCTGGGCTTTGCATGTGAGTTTTGGCAGCGGATCGCACCTGCCTCGTGATGGGGACTGACTTGCTGTGGACAAGCTGAGGGGGAGGCAGAAAACGCTGCCAGGGTGAGGAGGGTGGGGAGCAACACCTGGATGGGAAGGAGCTACCTCCTCCTCGATGTGCTGCTTCCTCAGCTTTTCTGCACGTCTGAACGCTGCACCTGCCCCAGCACAGATCAGTCTTCCTGTAACACACTAGCCCCCTCGCTGAGCCTAGTTCCTGCCAGCCCCCCGTCACACACCCCCATCCCCCCGAACCCTCACCCCAGACCCCCTGCAGTGGGGAATCACATCTGCACTGGACTTGGTAGTGAAACACTAGCTCCATCTAAGCTTGAGGGTCAACCAGATGTCTCTACGGTTATGCCGGTTTAGTTTCTTTTCTCTCATTTCGAGTGTGCTTCTGATTTTGTGGTTTTTCTATAGCTACGAGTACATATAATGTTATCTAGGGAGGATTGAGGTTCTCCACGATTCCTGGCGACTGGGAGACTGACGCTCGCTTTCAGCATTTGCTGAGTGATGGCTGACATTTCTGACTGCCAGCCAGCTCTTTTCCATTCTTGCTCCTCGCGTTAGAATTTATAAACACACATCACCAGATTCCAGTGCTCAGTCATCGCTCACGGGGACTCCAGATCGGAAGCCCAGAATTGTAGAAACAACCCAGTGAGTAATGATGGACTCTATGGGCTCGAACAAGTTCCAGACCCCGGTGATGATCAATTTTATGCGTCCCCTCGGCTGAGTCACAGTGCCCAGATATGGGGTCAGGTGTCATTCTGGATGTTTTCTCTGAGGGTGCTTTTGGATCATTGAACGTTGTGTAAAGCAGATTGTCCTCCAGAGTGAGGATGGGCCTCCTTCTCTCAGAAAAAGGCTTTCAAAGAGCAAAAAGGTCAGTCATTTCAATAATATTCTTTTGGTTTCGAATTTCTGCCAGTGATCTAAACGTTGTTAAACAAGCCCTTCTGATTTGGTTTTAAACTAGAGGCCCAATGCACGAAATCCATGCAAGCAGAGGCCCTCACAGCCCTGGCTGCCTCACGGCTCTGCCCCCTGCCCATGGGTCATTCCGGAAGGTCGTTCCATCATCCCGTCTAATTAGCATATTAGCTCTTTAGTATATAGGATAGGAATTCCTTTTCACTTGATTACCTGTGGCCCCTGGCTTTGATCTGAATTGAATACTGTGTGAATTTGTAATGCCTGGAAATAGTAGTTAAAAATATAGGCATAACAACATACATGCAATTATGATCAAGTTAAAATGCTTGCTATTTATGCATGTGATTATGTAATATTTTAAGCACATAAGCCCTCACCTGTGTGGCTCAGTGGGTTTGGTGTCCCACTCTGCACTGAAGGTCACTGATTCAATTCCCAGATAGGGGGCGTTCATCTTTCTCTCTCCCTTCCCCTCTCTCAAAAAATCAATTTAAAATAATAATACTAATAAATATTTTAAGCACTGAAATTTTTTTTGTCTTCATATAGCTCTAATTTCCCCTGGAGTTTTAATTTCATTTTCAAGCATATTTACACACTGTTTTAAAAATGGCTTTAAAGAATCCTACATAAATATGTGACTGGAAATTTAATATCTCCTTAAGTTTATGATACAACAGGGAAAGAAAGGAAACTAACATTTGTTATGTGCATATGTGCTAATTCCTGTGCTAGATTCTCTCCTATATATATTCCCTCTCATTTAATTATAGACAAAAAGCTTATAGTAAAACAAAGGAAAAGTGTAAATGAACTTTAAGGATTTTGCAGAAATATGATGATTTTGCTGAATTCATGAGGATTTTTTTCAATGTCTACCTTAAGTTCAAGATGAATAATGACTATTTGAACTTCCTAAGAATATCATCTCTAGTGTATAATTAAAATGAAACCTTCTGGGCTCGCTCACCTTGATAACTAAAAACGTGTTCAGCAATTTGACCCTTCTATTTCTCCTACTCTGTCATGTTAGTGTAATATTAAAATTACATTTTACTTAGTCCCTCTTTGTTCAGCTTATTTTCTAAGAAGTCTGAGAACAGATTTGCGTGAGGTGTTATAGGGTCTTCATGGGGATTTCCTTTGTACCTAAGAGACTTGGTTAACATAAATTAAAGTAAGACATTTTTAGGTTACCTCTGCTTCAAGTTTTGGATTGTTCATGAGTCCTTAGCAAAAATAGCAATTAAAAAAAATAGCACTTAAATAGACCCATTTGTACCTCTAACATATACTGAAATTGTCCTAACATGTTATTGTGAAGTAGAAATTATTGGAGAGGCAAACCTTCTTTTATCCTGATTAGCAATGAATAGTTCCTGAGATCGGAGTTTTGCAAAATTCACCCTTAGTGCGAAATGTATGTGTTCCAAGAGGAGTGGGAGGAGAAGAGGCAAAGAGGAGAGACACGGTATTTTTTTTTTTTTGACCATTGAGTTTCTGGAATTTCCCAGATCTGGAAATATTATTGTAGCCTCTCTAGTCAAGCTGATTTGGGGTCAGAGAATTAGCTAAGGAGAAAATCTGAGATCACCTTGGAATAGACTGTGTCCCCCTCCACATTCCTATGTTGAAACCTAACTCCCAAAGCGATGGTGGTCGAAGGTGGGACCTTCGGGAGGTGTCTCAGTCGTGAGGATGGAGCCCTGGTCAGGAAATCAGAAGAAACCAGAAAGAACAGGGCAGAAGGATGGCCCGCTCTGAACCAGAAAGCAGGCTCTCACCAGACGCCAGTTCTGCTTGCACTTTGAGCTTGGACTTCCAGTCTGAGAACTGTGAGAAGCACATTTCCGTTGTTTGTAAGCCACCCCAGTCTATGGTGTTCTGTTACAGCAGTCCACACACAGTAAGACACGCAGGATCTGGGGGGGGGGAATTGAAGTTCATGTAGTACCATGTGGGATCCAGAGAACATGGGCGTCAACTAGGTGAGGAGATCACCCAGCCCATTTCTGCCCAGCACACTCATGACTTTGTTGGCACAGACCTCTAACGCTTTGGGAGACCGTCTGAAGGCGCCATCACCAAGGACACCAGCAGCAGAGGCCCTGAAAAGCTGCCTCCTCCAAGGCGTTGGCAAATACCTGCTTTTCTCACAACCTCAGAAAGGCAAGATCCTAAGAACAGAGCCACCTTGAGATACCACCTGGGGACTTCCCACAGAGGAGGTGGGGGGAGAAGAAAAGTCAGGGCAATTTCAATGGGGAGCAGGGCTGAAATCTGGGAGCAGGATAGGTGGGAATATAAATCTTGCCAAACGTTATTAATAAACAGAACCTCTTGCTGCTCACGGGCTGGTGAGTTCTGAGGGCGTTCAACGGAAAGACATTTGTAGAATGGCAGCAATCTTGAGAATACAGATTGCAAGCACTCCATCTTGCGCCGGGAATATCTTTGATGTGTTACTATCAGTCACACACCATGAGGAATTCTAATTGATCTCAGCTGCTTGCAAACGGCCACTTCAACCGACCGGTGTTCCCAGGGGTGGACCTCCGATGGAACCCACAGCTCTGGGGTGTGAGCGGCAGGGGAGCAGGCTTTGCTGAGCTCAGGTTCACTGAGTTGCAGGGACCATTTTCCCTCCTCCAAGCACCTCCTCCTCGGCCCATAAGGTCCACCTCTTTGGTAGTAATGGGGAGAGTCTGTCCTCCTTCCACTTCACCCCTCTTCCTCAAGAAGTGGTGTCTATAACTGATGAACTTGGGGGAAGGAACCGAATTGTTTCTAGCTTAGTTCTTTCTGCTGCTTTTTCTTTTTTTTACTTCAGAGAGGAAGGAAGAAGGGAGAGAAAGAGATATCAATGATGAGAGAGAATCATTGATCAGCTGCCTCCTGTATGCCCCCAACTGAGGAGTGAACCTGCAACCCGGCATGTGCCCTTGACTGGAATGGAACTCAGGACCCCTCAGTCCACAGGTTGACGCTCAGTTCATTGAGCCAAACCAGCCAGGGCAGTTCTTTCTGCTTGTGATACGGCCAGTCCTCAGGAAAAAAAAAATTCTCCTCTGCTAAGAAGGGGTTTGCCCTCCCCAGGGAATATGTTGTATGGGTAGTAGTTGGGTGCGTAACAGAGTTCAAACCCATTTACTAGTAGCTGCTGCTCCAAAACACATTATCCCATCAGGCTCCCAATGAAACAGACTGATATTAGGGTCATTTGAGGAGGGTGTATTTACTAAGGAACAGTTTACATAAATGGGAGCAGAGTATAGCAAAAGCTCAAGATATTGAACCACGACAGAGCTCCCCAATGGGGAAGGCCACCATCCAGTCCAGCGCGGTCCTCCATGGAACAAAAAGACAAGGAAGCTTGAACTTGCTCTCTGCCTGGCTGCGTGGGCTGAGCCATGAGCCTCGGGGGCTTTTAGCCAGGAGTTCCTGTAACTCTTGGCCTCATGGATTTCTCAGGCCAATAGGATCTACCCGACCTGCACACAGAACAGCTGAGAGTGCCAGACAGTTGCTTCTGAGAGCACCACTCACCCATAAATGGTAGGAGTGGGAGGATAGCTACCTTAGCCCCTTGTTCAACAATTTCCAGGTACAGTGGTACCTCGAGATACGAGTTTCATTTGTTCTGTAACCTTGAGGCGTGGGAAACTATGAGACGCTCGAGTGTCGGTAAACTGGTGGGTCGTGTGCAGCCGGCCGATCCGCGAGATTACTCCTATCTCAAATGTTGCTCGTATTTCAAAGCAAAAATTGCTCATATCTCAAAAATCTCGTATGTTAGGTCACTCGTATCTCAAGGTACCACTGTATGTCCTGCACTATCTTCCAGAGTTTACCAGGAGGGTCAAAGCCAAGGGTACAGTGGCCATATGCTTGATACCATACCCTCTGCTGGGCTTCCTGCCCTTTCCTGTCTCACTTCCCCATGCCCTACCTATGCTTCTAAGGATTATCTCCTAAATAAACTATTTTACTCACATCCTTCATCCAGAGTATATTCTGGGCACACCCAAACTTCAACAGTAGTGCACCCAGCTGCAAGAAAATGAGATAAGTATCCCAGAAAGCATTTAAATAGATGGAGCTCCAAATAACTCTACAGATCTCGACCAGACCGCTCAAGTCTAGATACAGTTAAAAGAACTGAACTGAGATTTAAACCGCCATCTAAGAACCGGAGTTTGAAATCTGAGTGTAACCAAGTCCATTGCACACTGTCTCAGGTACATAGGAGACCCCCTTCTGAGAGGGCTCAGAGTGACATCCATACTGACAGGCTACTGCTGGACATGTCCCTACCCCCTCGTCACCATGCTTTTTTATCACTCCGTCTTAGCATCGGCCAGGGTGGAGGGGACCGTGCACAGCTTTGTCTGTTTTCCAGTGACTGAGAGAGACTTTGGAATTGTAACTGTCTGACCAAACCCAAACTTGAACGTGAGAGATGGTAGAAGAGAGTCGGGTAACTGGCAGCAACTGGAGCAGAAAGCACCTAACACGCCAATAGAGGAGAGCACTCGAATAGGGTTAGATACCAATTTCTGAGGCAATTTTAAAAATTGGGGTTTTTGAAAGCTCAATTTGAACCAATTTTCAGGGGACTCGGGGAGGCTTTGTACTATATCCTCATAACACCGAGGAAACCTGAACAGACCTCCGTTCCTCCCAGCCTTCAAATACCCCGTCGCATCTTTCTTCCAGTTAAGTGACAGGCATGAAAGGGAGAGGAAACTCATCGCCCCACACAATTGAACAGTCTTGAAGCGTCAAGGGAAGTTGATCTCGCGGTTCAGTTCATCAGCAAGGACGTACTTTCTCACTGACCAGCCCTTCTGCCATCTACAGCGTTGGCTTCATTTCCAGGTTTCAGATAGAAGCGTTCTTCTCCCGGTGGCAGCCATTTCAGCCCTAACAATTTTTTAACCCAGCGCTTGGAGAAGAAACTCCTGGTGGTTCCTCCCCACGTCTAAAGATTCACTCTCACGGAATCAACAACTCATGTCAGATTCCCATGCTTGAACCAATCTCAAGGGTCGGGGGCAGCGAGAGCTGATTTGTCCTTGTTCCATACCTGAAGCTAGAGGTGGGCTCAGCTTTGAGGAAACTACATGACTTCCCAAAGATTGGAGAGGCTGTGGAGAATGGGATGGAAGAAAATGGATGCTTGGAAGCAACATATACAGTGGTACCTCGAGATACGAGTGCCCTAACATATGAGATTTTTGAGATACGAGCCGTCGAGCAAGCGATGTTGGCTTTGAAATACGAGCAACATTTGAGATAGGAGTCATCGCGCGGATCGGCCGGCTGCACACGACCCACCAGTTTACCGCGACTCGAGTGTCTCATCGTTTCCCACGCCTCAAGGTTATGGAACGAATTAAACTCATATCTCGAGGTACCACTGTATCTACATCTGTCTACTCCCTAGCCTAAAATGGCCCTCAAAGACAGCCATTGACTTCTTGAGCCCTGACATTCCACTCTGATAAGGTTTTTTTGGTTAATCCTTGGTCTTCCCCTCCTGGGCAAGTTTCCCTGTTAATACATTCAGACATATTCATCAATCTTAGGCAGATTTAGATGTGAGGAAGGGAAAGAGCAATTGAAACTTAAGAGCCTTGGATACTTAGAAAGGAAAAGAAACTACCAGAAGAAGAATTGGAGAAAAGAGAGTTAAGATGCTATTACACATTGTGCCTCATTTTAAAAGTGGATACTTTTCTAATGGTTAAAAAGAGAGAATACGCCCTAACTGGTTTGGCTCAGTGGATAGAGCATCAGCCTGTGGACTCAAGGGTCTCAGGTTTGATTCCGGTCAAGGGCATGTACCTTCGTTGCAGGCACATACCCAGTAGGCACATACTATAGGACGCAGCTGATCGATGTTTCTCTCTCATCGATGTTTCTAGCTCTCTATCCCTCTCCCTTCCTTCCTGTAAAAAATCAATAAAATATATTTTAAAAAGAGAGAGAGAGAGAGAATACTTCCCAATACCCAGAGTAAGATGCCTCTCAGCTACACTGAGCAGGCTGAGAACGCCCAGGTCTCACCTCAGACCTAAGAATGGCTTTAGGACTTCACAGGCCACTGCAGACATTTGAGGCATTTTTTTTTTTTATCAAACTCTGGTGGGCCACTCCAACAGGAGAAGATGGGACTTTTTAAAACACGTCTCCCAAGGATAAAGGGAGGACAGGACACTAGGACGCCAACATTTAAGTGGCAGGAGAAGGAAGACACTCCAGTGTGAGACTGAAAAGAGGCAATCCAAGAGTTAGGATGAGAACTCAGAGGGTAACATGGAGGAACAGAGCATTTTCAAAAGGACGACAGAGTCCAGTAACTCAAGGAGGCCATGGAAGACAGGAGTGAATAGTGCCCACTGAATGTGACACATAAGAGGTCTCTGGTGACTTTGGGAGAGCAGTTTGCATGTCATCGTAGAGAGGAAGCCAGACACCAATGTGTTCAGATTCTTGCCTTGCACTTTCGTTATTGTAAAGAAAGCAGAAAGGAAGCAGTTGGGCATTTGAATCATTCCTTCTCAGACAAGACGCACACTGAAACAATCAAAACATGGCATTTGTGTATGGAGACTTCTAGCTCCCACTTATCTGCTCCCCTCCTAATATTGATCAGAATCATGGCACTCATCACTTACTAGAAAGCCTCTCGACCCTTATTTCTTTCTAGCCCCATCCCTCTCCTTCAAGCCGCTGGAAATAGCAGTCCATGCCCATCCTCTCCACTTCTTCACACCCCCTCCTCTCTGCCATGTTTAGGCACCATAATCCAGTCCTGACATGAGGAGGGTTTGTAATGCTGGATAAAGGGGAGAGTCTGACCACCAGACTGCAAGACGCCAGATGAGAACCATTCTGACCTATCTGAAACCTTCAGTCTCAGGGCTGTTCACTCTTCAGTGCAATGACTGTCTGGTCCCTACTCTGAGGTGGCTCTTTCCTGCCCCAGCTCTTGGCTGCTGTCTGTAGACAATCCGCTATCCTTCCTGTGGCTTAGCGGCAAAGGGAATGTTTGTTGGGAGGCTTGGGTTTGGATTTAAGTTGTTCTTTCTTTCAGAATAGTGTTGCTGGTTTGGCTTGTAGCTGATGTCCTAGTCTTATTCGCTATTCTTCTTCCCTTTCCTCCTTCCTTGTCCTGGAATTCTTGGAACACAATCCCCTTCTCCGTTTCCTATCCCTTAGCACCTGGCTTGTTAGTTGGTGATACCAGATGAGAATTTCAGTTGGTACCGAAGCAGGGAATAACAGAGGCTTCAGCAAGATAAAAGCTTAATGTTCTCTCCTAGAGAAACATCCAGAGGTAGACCGTCCATGACTGCTGTGATGGTTCCTCTCTGGTGAGGGACCCAGATTCTGGCTTTCTTTCTGGAAGTTTCCTTAGCACTCTATTTTCAAAGTTGTCACTTGGCCCACATGGTCGGTTGAAACCGGCCAGCATGGCTGTCTTTGAAGGGAAAAGCTGGAGACCAAGGGAACCTGGTGGGTTTGGGGTAGACGACGAGCAGTCTCTGAGCTAACTGCTCAGCTTAGAAATGTTTGCCATTCGCATTCCATCCTCCCCCTCCCCCTGGACCGGCGCCCCAACTCATCTCTCTGGCCCTCATATCTGCTGATGGAATCCAACTGCCTACTGATTCCCCACCTGAGTCTCCACGCACTGCCTGCTTCTACAGTTTCTATTCATCTGCTGTGTCCACATTCCGGTTGAAATTCACCCCAAAGTGTCTTCCATGCTATTGACACTAAGCTCAGACTTCTCTATAAATTCCTGGTGAAGGGTGCTTTCCAACATTGCCCAACATGCTTGGAGGTGCGTAGGGAGGAAGGATGAGCACATTGCACAAGGGGCAAGGGTTCCCAAGGATCGTGTGGGGGAGAGGCACATCGGGTCTGAGGCCAGCTGCTCGCCGCTGTGAACGGCACTGTCTCCCCCCCTCTCCTTCCTCTCCTCCTCTAATCAGCCATCATCTCTGGGAGATGCCCCTGCATCCAAGGCTCCCATTCCCGGTTAGTAACTAGATGGCTTCCTTCTGAGATGTTGCCTCTCTGTGTCTTCCTGGGCTCAGAATCACTTTCCTGGCTGTACATCTTCAGTCTTCAGACTTCATCTTAGAAATTACGTTCCCCTTCCCCTGTGCAGGCTGACACTCATTCTCACTAACAGCATCTCTAGGCTCTCCCCCGAGACTGCAGGCAAACAGTTTGTTGGTTTATTGCCAGGAGTTTGCTGGAGCAGGCTCACTCTGGCTTGAAAGAGACAATTGTTAAATATAAAAATATATTAAAAGCAAAATAAATACCAATGCAGAACCTCTTGTTGAACTGTTGGTAACTCGAAACTGGGCACGGTAGGTGTATTTATGGCATGGAAATTGGCAGATGCTACAAATCAGGAACTTTTTTTTTTCCCTGAAAGGTGGTTTACTAGCACCTTAATTTTCCCCCATAATTGCCTTCTGTGCACATGTCTGCATGTACACACACACGATCACACATGCACAACACATGCCCAGTACAATCCCAACACCAAATCCTCCTCCCTCCATCCACCTTCGCTTCTGGCTGCAGATAACCCTCGCACACTCACCTGTGTCCAGTGACTTGACACGTTGGCTCCTACCTTAAAATATTCATTTTTCACATTTGATCATTTGGAAATACATTCTGGACCCTAAATAGATGGACCCCAAAAACTGCTGACCACACGTTCTGAAAACTGCTAATTAGCCCCTTGCACCTCCGTGAGTTTAATATTTGGAGGAAGAGAGCCAATTAATTACTACAGATATTTCAGAAAACCTGGTGCAAACTGCAGTGATACATCCGCATGAGCCACCAAAATTATCAAGTTGCTTTGCCTTTGACAAAACTCATTCCAATGCAGATCATGCTGTTACCTTATGTCGATGGGGAGCTCTGTTATATATGTCTTTGATTAAGAAAAATGAAAAATGAATTATTGCTTATTGCTGCATTTTAGCAAATAAGATCATTCCACACATGAAAGGAAAACATAAAAGACTAGAGGCCCAGTGCACAGGTAGGGTCCCTAGGCTTGGCTGGCAATCAGGACTGCTCTGTGAGGCAACCAGTGAGGCAATCGGGTGGTGCGGGGAAGGGGTTAGTGGCACCCACCTTGGCTGGCCTAGGGCCTGTGGGCTGGGAGCAGTTCCTGCATTGACTGTCTGCTCCCTGGTGGTCAGTGCGTGTCATAGTGACTGGTCGTTTCGCCGTTCGGTCAATTTGCATATTAGGCTTTTATTATACAGTGGTACCTCAAGATACGAGTTTAATTTGTTCCGTCACCTTGAGGTGTGGAAAACTATGAGACGCTCGAGTCGAGGTAAACTGGTGGGTCGTGTGCAGCCAGCCGATCCGAGCGATTACTCGTATCTCAAATGTTGCTTATATTTCAAAGCAAAAATCGCTCGCTCGACGGTTCATATCTCAAAAATCTCGTATGTTAGGGCACTCGTATCTCAAGGTACCACTGTACAGGATAATGAAAGGCTAAGAATCACCAGTCTATGAGTTTCTAAAGAACATGCCAATTTCTTTTATTTTAAAGAGTTAATGTTTAGAAACATGTAGAGGTTGATATAGTGACTAGAAGCACAGACTGTGGAGACAGACTGCGTGGGTTTGTGCGAGAACTTTGCCCTCAAGTTACTCACTGCCCCTCTGCCTCAGTTTTGGCACCTGTGAAATGGAAATAAAAGCCTCTATCTTACATGATTGCCGTGAAACCAAAATAAAATAGCACAGGAAGTGCTTAGAACGGTGTCAGGCATGTAGCAGGTAATAAAGAGATATTTGCCATCATTTTCATGATTACAGCGGTACCTCGAGATACGAGTTTAATTCGTTCCGTAACCTTGAGGCGTGGGAAACTATGAGACGCTCAAGTCGCGGTAAACTGGTGGGTCGTGTGCAGCTGGCCGATCCACGCGATTACTCCTATCTCAAATGTTGCTCGTATTTCAAAGCAAAAATCGCTCGCTTCATGGCTCGTATCTCAAAAATCTCGTATGTTAGGGCACTCGTATCTCGAGGTACCACTGTAATGCTCTTTTTGCAGTGCATATGTAACAGGCCAGGAACTGTGCTTCAGGCTTCTCTTTCAGCCTCCTGTAGCCCTCGGAGGTAAAAATTAAGCCTTTATGGGTGAGGAAAGAACCCCTCCCCGAAATGACGCAACTTTTCCAAGGCCTGGTGGCTGGGAAGTGGGAGAGCTTGGGAGTTTTCATTTCACTGAGAGAAAGATGCAAGGCCACGACTTGTCCCGGAATCCAAGCCGCCCCGATATTTGGTATTCCCCTGGGACATCCTTCCTTCACAGCCAGCCGGGCCCTTGCATGCTGCAGCATAAGCTGCCCTTGTTCTGTCTCCAGCAACGACAGGAAAGCTCATCAACATGCCTGCGTTTCCACTTGAAGACTCTTATTACATTGCCCTTCTGACGTGTCTTCCCCGGGTTTTAAACACGCACACAACTCCCACAGGTCTTCTCAAGAACTCTCCTTATTAACCAAAGAATGAGCTCCACAGATGGGTTTCCACTTTGTCGAACTCCACCTTTTAAATTAGACTCTGACTCTAAGGCTGGTGACTCATGTAAGGAGGGCACAAGACCCTTTGGCTGAACTGGCTTCATTGGTGAGGCAGCTGAAGGTCAGGGTGCTTTTCCCGCTTGTACTTTTCTTCCTCCACCTTCCCATGGAGAAGCTGCTGCCCAAGAGGTGCCACGATCAACCCAACAAGGGCTGCTCCGGTTTCAGATGTGCTTTTCATTTTGTGTGCAGGGGCGAATCTAGGTTCCCTCCTACTTGGTGGTGCAATCGGGAAGACAAATGGCAGTGTGGACCGACATCCTTTCAAAGGTGAACCTTGTATCGTTGTCCATCAACCATCCGTTCCCCTTGTCTGGACCAGGCACCGTATTAGGCGTCAGAACAAAGGACGCTGTCCCCACTCACAGGGAGTGCAGAAGTCTCCTGGGGAGATAAGTGCACAATGACCTAATCACGGTGATAGGACAGGAACAGGAACATTTGGGAATCACAGGAACATAGGAGAGGGGGTCAGGGAAAGCACCCTGGAATGAGGGTCTGATAAAAAAAAAATCCTGGGTAGCCAGCCAGAGACCCAGGCTCTAACCTCACTTTTATTGTTATGAACATCGTCATTATGGTTGAACTGTGTCCCCTCCAAAAATATATGTTGGAACCCTAACATCCTCAGACCTCAGAATATGGCCTTATCCTATCTAAGAAAGAGGGAATATGCAAATTAACTGTCACACTATCACAAAGATGGCAGCGCCCATAGCCACAAGATGGCAGCACCCAGTCCCCTCAGGCCCGCTGGGGGGGTGGGCAGGCTCATGGTTCGGCCAGACATGCCCTCAGCCCCCAAGCTAGCTGCCCAGGGCTGCCCGAGGCTCAGGTAACCAGGAGCAGCCAAGGCTTGCACTGTCAGCAGTGGCAGCAGCAGAGGTGTGATGGGGGCGTTGCCTTCCCTTGATCGCCAGGTCACCTCTGGCTCCTGAGGGCTCCCAGACTGCGAGAGGGGGCAGGCCAGGCTGAGGGACCTCCCTCCAGCGCATGAATTTGCATGCACCGGGCCTCTAGTTTTACCATAAGATCAGTAAAGTGAACTCACTAGGGTGGACCCTAATCCAATGCGATTGGTGTCCTTATAAAAAGGAGAAATTTGGCCGAAACCGGTTTGGCTCAGTGGATAGAGCGTTGGCCTGCAGACTGAAAGGTCCCAGGTTCGATTCCAGTCAAGGGCACGTACATTGGTTTCGGGCACATCCCCAGTAGGGGGCGTGCAGGAGGCGACCGATCGATGTCTCTCTCTCATCGATGTTTCTGACTTTCTATCCCTCTCTTCCTCTCTGTGAAAAATCAATAAAATATATTTTTTTCTCTTTTAAAAAAAAGGAGAAATGTGGACATGAAGAAGGATGCATGCAAAGGGAAGACACGGTGAAGAGACACAGGGAGGAGGCAACCGTCTGCAAAGCCAGGGGAGAGGCTGGGCCAGATCCTCCCCTCACAGCCTCTGGAGGAGCCAACCCGTTTGACCCCTGACCCCTAGGTCTCCGACGTCTAGCCCCAGGACAGTGATACAATACATTCCTCCTGGGCCAGATCCTCCAACTCAGCCTGCCTGACCGTTTGCCAGGACAACCGGGACAAACACATGCTTTGTTCCACTGTCATAAGCGTATCTGCCATCTCTGGTCCCACCCCAGGCAAGATCCCGCCCACAGCTGGGAAAACGTGGGCAAAAGCACTCAGGGCACAACCACTGAGAAAAAAAAAAAGCGCTTGGATCTGCCTTTGACTCACTCATGGGCCGTGACCCCAAGGATTCTTCAGGTTTGTTTTTTTTTAAATAGTGAGTTTGGGTGCAGAACAAGATTCCTTTATCCTCTCCAGCGTGGCATCCAAAAGCCACACAGGACGCCTTTATTTCAAAGGTAAATAATACTCCATAGCATGGGAGTTTTTAGAGTACCAGCTAGACCCAACAGATAAAACAAAGCTCCCTGTTAAGTATCCGATCCGCGCGACACTACTTAAAACACATGGTTAATAAACGCATGAGACGCTGTTCTATCTCAGGAGAAATCAGACCTGCGATGAACAGAAGATGTTAGTACACCACCAGCCAGCCGCGGAGCACACGCATCCTGAATGCACGATGGCCTATTCACCTCGAGCGCACACGCCGGCCATTTGTCTTCCTGTTGGCACCACTGAGGTTGAATGAACCTGGAATTATCTTCCTGGAACACACAGGGACATGTAATCTTTAAAACAAAAACACAAAAAAACAAACAGAGCCAAAAAAAAAAAAATCACCCACAAACTTCCACGAGGTACACAGATCCTTGCAGGCACCCCATTCGGAGAAGAGGAGGTTGTAACCTAGAACAATCAGAGGCAGTCATATTTAGTTCCTGCAGAGACCGTGCAAGTTCAGCCAAAGGACATGGTCATCCTATCTCTTCTCCCCCCGAGCCTTCCTCTCTTTTCTGGAACGTGTCCAAGCAGAGCCCTGGTCCCGGTTCAGGACAACGGGCCCGGCTGCCGCTGGAACAGAGACGGTGACTCACTCCTGTGGACGCGTCTCAGCGAGTCCTCCCTCGTCTTTGTTCCTCTGCCCATTCGTGCCTCGACCCCCAGTGTTGGCCACCGTCCACCATGGGCTCTTCTTCCCGTCTCTCTTCACGTCTGTCCTCTTCTGTTTTGTTTTCAAAGTATAATGATAAAGATGATGTCCAAACAGGGAAAAGTGTCCCCAGTTAAAAATGGAAAAGTCCCTCAGCCCAAGGTCATGTTAACAAAAAACAAACCAACCTGTAAAGCATTTTGGTGAGTTTATTGGAGCCACACTGTCGACGTAGGCCGGGAAGCAGAACCTCCATGAATTGAGATAATGCTCTGGAGAATGGCGGGTTACATCTGTACACCCTTAACAGCATATATTCTTTGAGAATTACCTCTTCAATGTATTTATCCATCGCCATCGAAGGCAAGGGACGTAGGCGGGTTACAGGAAATCCATTGGTGGTAGATCAGGGAGGTGGGAGAAAGCAAAGCGGGGAGACCTCTGGGTTAGGGTAAAAAAAGTGAAATGATGGACATGGGCTTCTTTTACAGAGATGCATACAGGAGACTTGAACGTAATTAACAGTGGACCGTTAACTTGATGACAATAACCATGAGGGAACGTCCCGGTGCCATTCGGTGTGCCCTGAGGGGTCCCCGGTTAAAAAGGAAGTTACAGGTTCCCCAGATGTCTCACAGATATGGTATCTCAGAGGCCAAAAGGCAAACAGGCTCAGTAAAAATCTGAGTTGGTCTTTGTCAGGGAAAATAGCGGCCTAAGACAGGACTGCCCACCATCACCTGTTTGTAGTTAAATATTTAATTTTCAGAGCGCCTTTGATGGTTATTTTAGGTCTGAGTTTACAAGATGGCCACGCAGGCCTCCCCTGAGCTTGTCAGCTAGCATGTGGCTCCTTTCGCCCACAGTTTATCCCTGTCGATGGTGTACATTCCCTCAAGACACACCGACTTCTGCCTCCTATCGCACCCTCCTTTAGAGCACATGCTGTATATATTATTCTCACTTGCTCTTAGCCCTGAAAAAATATATCCTTAACACTCTTCCAGGCCAACAAGTACATCTCTCTCTCATTTTTAAACAGCTATTAGTATTTATGGAATGTATTTAACCATTTCTCTCTTCGTAACTGTTGAACTGCGGTCCAATTTTTGGGGGGCGGGCTCATACAAATAACGCTACAATTGACAGACATGTAAATATATTTTGGCACACTTCGTCTTTCCGTTGGATAGATGACTTACAGTGGAAATGCACGGTCAGCGTATACATGCATTCTTAATATTTACAGACACTGCACATCGCTTTCCTGAAGTGTTTATCAGTTCTCACTCCAGTCGGTTCAGTATGAAAGTTATTTTTTATACACAATCACAACTGGTTGATACTAAAACATTTTTTTTCAATCCGATGAGTAAAGAATGCTCTCTTTTTTACTTAGACTCTGATCATTGGTGAGGTTGAGGGTGTTTTTATACGCTTCATAGCATATATTCTTTGAGAATTACCTCCTCCCAGCCTGTGTTCATTTTCTTATTTTACTGCTTCTCTCTCTCTCTCTCTCTTTTTTTTTTGTCTTCATTTCTAGAAGCTATTTGTTCTTTTGCATATTAACCCCTTCCTGTTGTATATGTATGTTGTATATATTTTTTCCCATTGTTTGTCATACACTTACTTCCCGGTATAGAAGTCTCTTGGATGGTGGTTTATTTGTTTGTTTGTTTTTCAGTTAAATATGTTTAATCTTTTCTGTGATAGTTTCTAGAGTTTTAATCGTGATATTTCTAACTAGCATTAGAATGATAACCACTATGATAATAGAATCTCATCTTTTCTTTTAGTCTTTTATAGTTTTCTTTGTTTAGATTGTTCATCCCTCTGGTTTTTTCCCCCCTGGAATATGGACTAAGATAGTGTATTAGTTATGCTTAGCTCAACAGTTTTTTGGTTTGTTTGTATTTTGACTAAGAAAACATTTCCGTGTGGGTGTTCAGCAAGAAACCACGGAGTGACTCAGAGATTCGGGCCCCTTCCATCCTCCTCTAGGTAAGGGGTCAACATCAGCACACAAACCCACTACCTGTGTTTATAAATAAAGTTTTATTAGAACACAACGATGTTCAAAATAAAGTCTTATCAGAACACAGCCTTTACAGTGTCTATGACTGCTTTCCTGTAAAACAGCATAGTTGAGTGGTTGTGATAGAGACCAATGACCCAGAAAGCCTAAAATATTTACCCTATCTATAGTCCTTTAAATAAAAACTTTGACGTCTCAGAGACCTCAATTTCCACACCACTGATGGAGAAGAGAGATCACACAGGAGGCTTTCCACAGGTGGGGACTGCAAGTGCAGGTCAAAGCTTTCATCCACATTTCATTGATCAGAATTGTCACTTGGCCTCACCTAATGACATTGGAAATGCGACTTCGTTGTGTACCCAGGAAAAAAGAGAAACACATCTGTAGAAGTATCAGCCATTCTCGGCCCCACTGTGCCCTGCAGTTCTTTCTTTCTTGCTTGTGGACTATTTTTAATTAGAATAGGCTAGAGCAGTGGTTCTCAACCTTCCTAAGGCCGCGACCCTTGCATACCGTTCCTCATGGGGTGGTGACCCCCAACCATGAAATGTTGCTACTGTGATGCATCGTGATGTAAATATCTGCATTTTCCGATGGTCTTAGGCAACCCCTGTGAAAAGGTCGTTCAACCCCCAAAAGGGTCGCGACCCACAGGTTGAGAACCGCTGGGCTAGAGTATGCTGCAGAAACAAACAACCCCTACCTCTCAGAAGGGGAGAGACACAAAGGGTCATTCCTCCTTCATTCTGCATGTCCCCAAGGGCCAGCAGGGGTGGCTTGCTCATTGTTGTCCTTGACCCCCCGTCCAGTGAGCAGCCACCACCAGGCGCACCTGGTGGGCTGCAGTTCCAGAGGGAAAAGAGAAGGGGGTGCGCTGCACCAGGGTGTAACTTCTCCCCACGTTTGGCAGGCCGAAGCGGGTCGCACACTGGGTGCATCCTGTGCTTCAAAGGAAGCAGGGCTGGGATACTCGGGCATAGTCCTGAGCAGTGGTTCTCAACCTTCCTAATGCCACGACCCTTCAATATAGTTCTTCATGTCGTAGTGACCCCCAACCATATTTTCATTGCTATTTCATAACTAATTTTGCTACTGTTATGAATCATAATGTAAATATCTAATATGCAGGATGTCTTAGGCGACCCCTGTGAAAGGGTTGTTTGACCCCCAAAGGGATCGTGACCCACAGGTTGAGAACTGCTGGTCCTGAGGAACACCGCTCTCACACCCAGAGACCACACATCTCTCCTCCCTCAGGGAGACCACCCAGATTCCACACCATCAAAGCCACGGGACTCTCCATGGGAGGCTCTCTGCAGGTCTGAACCGTGGTCTGGAGCCTAGCAAGTCACCTTCCGTCCCCACTGCGGATTCAGGTGCCAAAATCCTAATTCAGGTCGCGGCCTACCACAGGCTTCTGAGCTCTGAGTGACCCCCACGGATGTGAGCCCCGCTCTGAATGACCACACCCACAGAGCCGGAAGTGTGGCACCATCCAGGGGTGGAAAGGAGAGAGAGGGGCATTTTGCTGAGATTGGACGGCAGGGAAATAGCCTCATCGGAGGATACGTCATCGTTCCCAAGGCTCGCAATGAAGCACAATGAATGAAGGGTATTGGTGACCACAGAGAGGAAAGCAGCAGACACAGATTATAAAAACCTACAGGGAGACCCTGGCAGGGTAGCTCAGCTGGCTAAAGTGCCCTCCTGCTATGCCAAGGTTGTGAGTTGAATCCCTGGTCGGGGCACATAAAAGAATCAACCAACGAATGCATGAATAATTGGAACAATGAATCCATGTTTCTCTCCTTTGTCTCTCTAAATAAATAAATAAACAAACACATAAATAAATAAATACCTATTTAGATATATGAAAATATATAAATTAATATTTTTAATATTTTGTTTTCTTAAAAAGACCCTCCCTTTTCTATTTAGTCTTGAAAATAGTAAAAAGAGATTTGTGCATTTTACTAATAGAGAATTATTTTGAACAATAGAATCATACTAACCATGAAACAGATAACCTCCTGGTCAAAAATTTCAAGTAATGTAACTTTTCAAATAAATGTTCGACATCTGGTGCCAACAATAATACATGAGCATTTTGGATCCTCTCCCTCGGAAACAGAAATTTTCATTTTTTTCCAGAGTAAATTAAGCAGAGAAAGATTTGTTTGATTTGAAACTCACTGTCTATAAAACTTTCAAAAGTCTGGTTATTATTATTATT
>JAAGEH010000022.1:2272557-2290617 GCA_011751065.1 Lasiurus cinereus
TGAAAGTCCCGTCACGGGTTCCGTGCGCCCACGGGTTTTCCAGCGGCCACGGTGGGTAGAGGTGTCCCTGGGCCCGGAAGCTGCCCATTTGCCAATCTCCGTCAGGATCAGGGAGAGAACGTGCTGGAGCCACATCGTTTGCCGTCTCTGAAGCCCCTGCCAGTCAGGAGCCGCTCCTAGGGTCACTTTTGCTGCACAAGCAGAAACACTTTGCCAGAAGCTCCTCTTGAGAGATGGCTCATTTTCTGCTCCCTAAGTGTTACCAGCGTCTCTGTTTCTGAACATAGGATTGTGCTGCCACGAGCAATGAATATTCATTGATGGCTTTTGTGTGGCAGGTGCGTGGCTGGCCTTCAGGCTGCTACTACCTTGGCACAGTTTTAGCCAGCGTCTGGGGAGGTGAGCCGGGCCAGGAACTTCTGGTTTGGGTTTGGTGAAATGGGAGACGGCGGGATGGCTCACGGTAAGATCTGAGCCTCCACCACCTGTCTGGCCATGTAAGAACGGGGTGGGGGTTCTGTGTGCATTAAGCAGATGCCGGCCGCTCCCTGCCCCACTGTTCTGTCGGCCTGTGACTGTGCGTTGGCGGCGACACCTGCCTCAGAAGGCCGCTGTGATTTCTGCACACAGAGCAGCCGCTTTTATAATAAACATGCCACCGGACGTGAGGGCAGAAATAGAACGTGACAGAGTGATGGAGTCTGTTTACGGATCTCTCACGCGACGGTGCATCGTTCAGCTAATCGATTCGTGCCGTCGCTGTTCCGGCCGTGTCCTCGCACAATTAAGACGCGGTTTTCACGATGCGGACAGTTAAGGAGCCAGCACACATGAGGAGAGGAGAAAAACACACCTTTCTTTCTCTCCTCCCCTCTTTGCGAAGTCGTCCGCTGTGAAGGTGTTCGTTTTCCTCGACACATCAAAATGGCTCTTCTGGAGTAGCGATGCTTGTTATGTAAATAGGCCATATGTTGGGTTTCTAAGAGCTTCATGCGCTCCGTGTGGTGGCACTTGACGGGATCCACCAAGTACCACATCTGAGAAGAAGCGATTTCTCTCGATCATTCCCATGACCTTTGTTTCATAGTATTTCTAGTAAGAAATTCTTCATTGTGATGGTGCCCTCTGCCCTTGCATCATACACATCTTTGGCGCTGGCACAACTATCCGGATTCATTTCTGCGCCTGTTTAACAGACTTTCCCAAGAGGCCTTCTGCCTGATAACATACTTTCACGTTCTTTGCGGACCCTTTTCCTTGCACAGCGAACCCTTTTTCTTGTCTGTTATTGACAGGCTTAGCTTTTTCATCATCACCCAGACGGGAGACCTAGGAGCCACCCCGACTCCCCTTTCGGATCCCCTCAGTGAACCTGTGCATCGGGTCCTGTAAACTCTTCCTTTGTAATAACCTTCCTCACAGCCAGCCCCCCCTTTCCTCTGTGTTCCCACTCTCCCCTGAACGCCAGGCCCTCAGCATCGCTGTGCTCTGGGGTGATGGAGTCTGCCCCCTTCTGCTCACTTCCGTCACACGGACCTCCCTAACCACTTCTCCAAGAATTGTCCGACAGGAAGGCTGTAGAAGTCAGGTGCATCTGCTTCTAAAGTGCTCTTTCTATCCTTAAAGTCTCTCCATGCCCCCCCCCACCCCTGCTCAAGTTGCCTTTGACATCAAGTCTAACCCCTGAACCTATTTTAATGGACCTCCTGGTCTGGCCCAAATGTAACTTACTTCTCTCCAGCATGACCCTGTAGTCCTACTGACTGGATATCACTGGCCTTCAAAGATGACTTTGTCCCCTTTTGTTCATGATCTACATTTTTATTTATTTATTGGTTTGAGAGAGAGGAGGGAGGAAGGGAGAGAGAGAGACAGACAGACAGACTACCATATTTTCCGGCACTTGAGACCACTTTTTAACCCAGGAAAATCTTCTCAAAAGTTGGGGGTCTTCTTATACGCTCAGTTGTCTTATACACCGGACAATATGGTAGTTGTCCCACTTATTAATGCATTCCTTGGTTGATTCTTGTATGCGCCCTGATTGGAAATGGAACCTAAAACCGTGCTGCATTGGGATCACGCTCCAGCCAACTGGTCTACCTGGTCCAGTCCTTGATTTACCTTTTAGAATGCCTTTCCCTTTTCCTCTGACCTAACCGCAGTCTCTAAGTTCAAGTCCACTTGCCCATTCATGTTGCCGTCATCCGTTTCTTTCTCTCCTGCCCTTTGTCTGCATCATTCCTTTAGATTAGCGATTGGCAAACCGAGGCTCGAGAGCCACGTGCGGCTCTGTTGACTAATGAGTTTGCCGACCACTGCTTTAGACCAGGAGGTCCTCTCTTACACTCTTGTGTTCTTGATTTTTTCTTTTCTAACCAGACTGCAGGTTCCTTTGGGGCACTGATGTATCCTGTGTGCCATCTTTGAATCATTTACAGGCCCTCGGGCATAGCAAGCACTGGACAACCAGAAGGGCCTTTTTTTTATTTTCTGTGATGGGGTTTGATGTTGTGTGCTGCTCCCCATTGTGTGCCCAGAGCCTCGGCTGCCGCTTGACCCCTGTCCTGACCTCCATACATATTTGTGAACACAGAAATCAATGTTGACCTTGGGTCACAGGGACAGGCAGGCATTTGTCAAGCAGTTTTTCCCATTTTTCTTCCGTGGTTCTAGGCAGCCTCTGCTCGTCAGCTGTGGGTTCGGAGGCCTGGAATTTTCCGGAGCGGAGATAATGATGAGGCTGGCAGTGGTGAGCTAGAGTTAAGGAGGCTCTCATTATTTTAAGGAGCGTGATGGGTTGGTCTCCTTAGTGAGCAAAATAAAGGCAAGCAGGCTGTGCTAGGGTTTTATACATAAAGCAACTAGAGTTACCAATTGTATAAAGGTTCCGCTAATCGGCCCTCACATCCTAGACCAGGATTCTCAACCTGTGGGTCGCGACCCCTTTGGGGGTCAAACGACCCTTTCACAGGGGTCGCCTAAGACCATCGGAAAATGCAGATATTTACATCACGATGCATCACGGTAGCAAAATTTCATGGTTGGGGGTCACCACCCCATGAGGAACTGTATGCAAGGGTCGCGGCCTTAGACTTTTATCACTGGGTTACCCAATCTTTCCCTTTAAAAGCTTCATTGTAATGTTAAAAATAAATTTATCGGGGGGATCCATCTGGGGATGGAAGTTGAGGTGGGGAAGAGATGCCACACCCCTCCTATTGTGTTTGGGACAACACCCAGATCTTGAAACTTTGGATGGGACTCCCGCAGTACGTGGCGCTGTTTCTGCCAGGAAGGAGTTTGCAGTCCAGAAGGAGAAATAACATGTGAACCAGAAACAAGGGTCTAGGAGAGCTCCTAAGGGAAAATGTCCTTCTGGTGTGTGTGTTGGGGGGGGTAGGGGGAGGGGTGTGCGGCAGGGACCTGCTAAAGTGCGATCTTTGTTTGAGCTGATTATTAACAGGATCGGGATAAGACTTCAGGTGCGGTTACTGGAAATGCCAGGGCAGGGGGATGGGGGAGGGCGGGGGCAGGGCCGGGCAGGCCGGGCAGGGTTTCTGCCTCTTCCCGCGGTCGGATTCCAGGGCTCTCCTGGGCGTTGGTGGTCTGCAGGGTTCAATAATGAAACGTTAAGAATATATCGCCGAAACCGGTGTGGCTCAGTGGATAGAGCATCGGTCTGCGGACTGAAGGGTCCCAGGTTCGATTCCGGTCAAGGGCATGTACCTTGGTGGCGGGCACATCCCCAGTAGGGGGTGTGCAAGAGGCAGCTGATCAATGTCTCTCTCTCATTGATGTTTCTAACTCTCTATCCTTCTCCCTTCCTCTCTGTAAAAAATCAATAAAAAATATATAAAAACAAACAAACAAACAAAAAAGAATATAGAATATTCTTACAAAATTATTACACACCTGTAATAATTACTTTCGGTGCCAAGTGCTGAATGGACCGCAACATAAAGCGCAAACATAAGTCTTGAAGGCGGTGTGACCAGTGCTTTCCCGGGTAGCATCCAGCTTGCTGAGAACGCCCCGAAAGGCCTCCGGCATCATGGAAACCCCGCTGAAGGCTGAGCTCTCCCGGGGATGTACAGAGGGGATGTCTGCCCGATGGTGCTCCCGAGTGGACAGCCATCTGGACACTCCCCGGTGCACCTAGCAGAGCTCAGCAAGTGGGCAGGCATTACATGTAGAACCCTAGCTGTGAGTGGGCAGAACTGCCCCCCACGGGTTGTGAAACCAGGGCGGACGGGGGTACGTTTCAGAGAGGCAGATTGGGGTCAGCGGAAGGAAAGTGTCCTGTGATGGGCGGCACTGTCTCGTTAGATGACGGAAGGCATCCAAGCATAGGCCACCCCACAGGCACTGCCCCTTTAAATACACGCATTGTCTCCTGTCTTCCTCGGAGAGTGCTTTGAAGTGTGTGTGCTGATTACCTCAGGTTTACTGGGGAGCAATCCTGACGCCTAGGAGGCTGAGTAAGTTACAGAGCAGGGGCCAAGCCCAAGCAGTGTGAGGGCAGGGTCTGGACATGTCCTGGGTGAGGGAAGGATGCAAACATGGAATGGCCTCTAGGCTTTTCAAGGGCCCTTCCTAGCGGGATCCATTCCCAAGTTGTCCTTGTGGGTCCAGGTGCTGACTGTTGGAAAGCACACGCATTCATTATCAGCGCACCCAATTCCTGCAAATCAGAACACAGTGACTGCAATCATCATCATCGTCGTCATCATCATCATCATCATCATCATGATAGTTAACACGTAGGGGTCATCGCATTTCAACCTCACAGGATCTTGCAAGGTTGGGTGCGATTCTGTACCCTTTTAAGAAGGGGACACAGCCCTGACTGGTGTGGCTCAGTGGATAGAGCGTCAGCCTGCGGACTCGAGGGTCCCAGGTTCGATTCCCGTCGAGGGCATGTACCTTGGTGGCCGGCACATCCCCAGTGGGAAGTGTGCAGAAGGCAGCTGATCCATGTTTCTCATCGATGTTTCTAACTCTCTATCCCTCTCCCGTTCTCTCTGTAAAAAAACAATAAAATATATTTAAAAAAAAAAAAAAAGGAAGAAGAAGGGGACACAAGCTCAGGGGAGTCAGGTGACTTGATGGAATCCGCAGAGCTGAGAGGTGGCAGGTGAATCTGTCTGGTGTCTGACCCTCAACCCCAGCTCTTTTCTTACGCTACCCTGTGAGGTAATGCATGGTGACACTGAGAGTATTGACTCATCGGCTCAGCCATGGACACCAACCAATCAGAGAGGCCACTCGCCATAAACAACCACGTGGCTCTCTGGGGTGAGGACTGTCACGTGAGGTGACGTGTAGGTGAAGGCAGTCCAAAGGTGTGGAAAGGCTTGGCAGTATCCCACGCCTGCAGCTCTGGGGCTCCATGAAGCTATAACATCTGACTTTATCCGTGATGCATAGAACTATTAAAGGAAAACCATGCTTTCACGTATCCCTCTATTTCATGTACATCTCTCTGCCAGGAAAATCAGTTTTGCATCGTGAATGCTCTGTCTTCCTTACAAATGACCAGCTCTGCCCCGCTCCTCTCCTCGCCTGCACCTCCTTCCAACCTGAGGCTCCTCTCTCCGCCCGACACCCCCTCTTGCTTCCTCCTTTAAAGGGATCTTCTCCTTTAATCTTCCTGTTTCTTCATGGTCTCCACCAACCCTTTCTCTCAGCACGGGAGCATGTGTAAGTCCTTCTCATCTGTAGCAAATCAGAAGACAAGATGGACAAACCACGCTGGCTCCTCCTCTCTCCTGCTCCTCCTTCCATCTCCTGCCTGGCCTCAGAGGGCAGCCCCTTGAAAGCTGGCTCCTCATGCAGTCCCGGCTCCTCCCACCTCCTCCTTCCCTCCAACGCGCCACAACCCTGGCCTCTCCTCATGGCCACCTCTGCCCTTCAGACCGCCAGATCTCCTCTAATTCTCGACCCGTGTGGGTGTTACTGACTCTCTCTGCCCCTTCGAACCTTGCCCATCTGTCTTCTGAGATGCTCCTCTCTCTCTGTTCCCCCCGCTGCCCAGCGTTCTGTGTTCGTGCTCTGTTGGTGCCTTCCCTGCTCCCACACCTCAGCATCCTCCGCAGTTCTCTCTCCAGCCCTCCGCTCGCTCTTCACATTTGCTTTGGGGCAATTCGCTTGTTCTCTTCTGCGACCACCCGTATGTACGCCATTGATTCCTTAATCAACGGTGAATGCTTCTGACTTCTGCTCCAGGGAATCTTTTTTTTTAATACATTTTATTGATTTTTTTACAGGGAGGAAAGGAGAGAGATAGAGAGTTAGAAACATCGATGAGAGAGAAACATCGGTCAGCTGCCTCCTGCAAGCCCCCCACTGGGGATGTGCTTGCAACCAAGGCCCGTGCTCTTGACCGGAATCGAACCTGGGACCTTTCAGTCCACAGGCCGACGCTCCATCCACTGAGCCACACCGGTTTCGGCTGCTCCAGGAATCTGAAACTCAGCGAGTTCAAAACTCCCACCTCTACAAGCAGCATATCTTTTGTGTCCTCTTAACTAATGGAACCTGCTTCACCAAGTGTGAGATCTGGGAGTTGAGATTCCTTGCTCTTCCTCATTCCCTACATTTTATTGATCACCAAACCCTGTGGAAACCGCCTTCTCTAACTGTCTAGCACCTGCCCTCACCTCTCTAGACCAGTGGCTTTGGCAAACTCACCAGTGAACAGAGCGGCAAACCGCGGCGGCTCGCGGGCCACAGTTTGCCAACCACTGCTCTAGACCATTGCCACCATCACTGCCGTGGCTGGTGCCCTCGTCACTCCTCTTTGGGACCGCTCAGTGGCCCGCGAGCTGGTCTCTCTGCCTTCTGCCTGGCCGGCCTCCAATCCGCTCCCCACACGGCTGCCTTTCCAAAAGGCAAATGTAGTCACGACTCCGCTGCCCCCAGCCCTCCAGTAGAGCCCCCGCCGCTCCGGGCTGGAAACCAGAGCTCTCTGGCCTGGCACAAAGGCTCCTTGTGATCCGGGCTTTCCCTTCGGGGGCGTACTGCCCGGTTCTCTCATGACCCTGCTCACCACTGCCGGCCCCTGCCTGTATCGTTCCCACTAAAGAGCCGGAGTCCCCACAGGGGAGAAACGAGAGAAGAGGGATAGGAAGGAGCAGGGGACTGACCAGCACCATAGCCACCGGCTGGATCTGGCCCGTGAGCCCCGGACGTGAGTCTGGTCCACATGGAGACGCGCTGCAAATGTCAAGTGCACCGTAAGGCAGAGAGAGAGCAGCGTCATGTGAGAGCAGACTGTTCCAGTGCACCGAGGGTTCAAAGACTTCATAGGAAGAAGAGGATGGAGCATCTCCTTAACACATTCTAATGTAGATTACAGGTTCAGACAGCCCTATCTTGGGTAGAGCGAGTGAAATAAAACGTATCCTTAAAATTCATTTCATGTTTGTTTGTTTGTTTACTGTGACTGCGAGGATATTTGAAATTACCTGCGTGGCTCACATTCAGGTCCTGCCGGACAGCATTGTTATAGGACATCTCCCCACTCCCAGCAGATGCTTCCTGGGGGGCCACGCCCAGGGGCTCTGTGAGTGATGGAGTCAGCCATCAGGGAATGGAGAGGCCGCGGTCCCCGCCTCTTCAATCCTGAGATGCCAAGCGCTTCAGGTCAGACTCAGACCCGGAGAGACGCAGTGTGCGGCGCCAGGCAGGAGAGCCGCATGCAGTGCTCACGGTGCCGAGGCCAGGATGAAAGCACATCTGTCTCCCCGTCACCGTGCTGAAGCCAGGATGAGAGCACATCTGTCTCCCCGTCACCGCCAGGCCCGGGAGGGGAGCAGGGAGGCCAGGGAGGGGAGCAGGGATGCTCGTGTGCTAAAGGGGGGACCTCAGACCTACAGGAGGAGCAAGGCAGGGCATGTGGAGTCGCAGCCCGTGGGTGCCCCTGACGGTGAGGCACCAGGCGAGGCACCAGGCGGGCTGCTGAGAGCGACACCTGTGTCTCTGTGCCCTCCACCACCGGGCCATTGATCCTCCCAGCGGCTCCGTCCCGGCTCCCGCACTGTCTGGCTGCAGGATCCTGAGCAGGTCGATGAATCGATGCGTCTTGAGCTTCAATAATCTGCACAATCCGTTGGCCATTGGGTGTCAAGCAAAATGCCATGCCCAACAGCTGGTCCGTGCCCTGCAGAACGAGGCGTGCCTCTGGGCCTTGAGGGCGGGCGGGCAGCGATCTGTGCAGCCCTCAGCCCCCGAGGCTTTAACTAATCTTTTATTTTTTTTTTAATTTTATTGATTTTTTTACCAAGAGGAAGGGAAAGGGATAGAAAGTCAGAAACATCGATGAGAGAGAGACATCCGTCAACCGCCTCCTGCACGCCCCCACTGGGGACGAGCCCACAACCAAGTACATGCCCTTGACCAGAATCGAACCTGGGACCTTTCAGTCCGCTGGCCGACGCTCTATCCATAGAGCCACACTGGTTTCGGCTGCCCCCGAGGCTTGGAGGACAGCCGCGGGGCCGTCAGAAAGGCCCGGAAGATGGGCTGTGCCTCCGAGACCCGCAGAGCTCCGGGTCTTCCCAGTAGAAAAACCGTCGTCCGGTGACAGGGAAGCAGAGCCTGTGGTTTGGAGCAGGAGGCAGGGACGTGGCGGGGAGGGGACGCAGCTGGGACCATCACCAGCAGCTCAGGGGCCCGGGCTCCAGGGAAGGCTGGTGGCAGCGTGACTCGCACCGCTCAGCGCTCTCCCGGGGGTTGGCACGCGGGGTTCTGTGAGCCTCCACTGCTGAGCCGGGGTGTTTCTTCGCTTTGACCTTAGGCCAGTGGTTCTCCACCTTCCTCAGGCCGCGACCCTTGCATACAGTTCCCCATGTGGTGGTGACCCCCAACCATAACATGTTGCTACTGTGATGCATCGTGATGTAAATATCTGCATTTTCCGATGGTTTTAGGCGACCCCTGTGAAACGGTCGTTCGACCCCCAAAGGGGTCGCAACCCACAGGTTGAGAACCGCTGCCTTAGGCATGAGCATGAGCGTAAGATCCTGTGGAGGCAGTGATTCTGTGCTCCACATAACAAGTACGAAAGTCTCACCGTCTACAGGAACGGCCTGCGAAAGCGGAAATCGGGGGCCACCTGGTGGGATTACTCCCCCCACTTGCAGAATCTGGGCGCGGTCTAGGCCCCATGCAGGCGCCTCTTGGCTTCCTTAGTGCTGTCCGTCCTGCTGACCGTTTGGCTCGCCTCGCCAGACAATTGATCTGGACAGTGGTCGGCAAACTCATTGGTCCGCAGAGCCAAACATCAACGTACAACGATGGAAACGTCTTTGGAGAGCCACATTTTTTTAAACTGAAACTTCTAACGCCACTTCTTCAACATAAAGTCCCCCAGGCGGTGGTATTTTGTGGAAGAGCCACACTCCAGGGGCCAAAGAGCCGCATGTGGCTCTCGAGCCGCAATTTGCCAACCAGGGACTAGAAGCCATAGCAGCCTGGTACTTGGGTAACCAAGTCTTCACGCTGTCTCCCTCGTGCCCAGGTCCCTGCGTTGAGTTCTTGCACAGCAACCCCACGTGGCTTGGGGCGAGTGTGCCATCTCGGACCCCCCAGCCTTCCTGGGCAGGAAGGAGTCTTGCCCCTGAGCTGCAAGGCCTGCCACTCCCTGCCACTCCCTGCCACTCCCTGCCACTCCCTGCCACTCCCTGCCACTCGAGGCTCCTTCAGGCTCCAGCGACGGCAGGAGGCTCGTTAGTTTAATCCTTCGTGTACAGCTTGCCTGGGTGCTGGCTGGTGCCCAGCACCACACACAGCTCACTAATTGGCAGCTCCACAGGCCCGGAGGTCCCTCCTGTACTGTGGGTGCAGCTTGGGCAGAAGAGGGCAGGCACGGAGAGGGCTGAATTTTTCCGAATTGGGATCCAGCTGCTGCTTTGTCTCCTGTGGGAAGGCCAGGTTTACGGGTGCGTCGGAAGGCCGGCGGCCTCTACAACGTGATTTCGGAATGCGCACCACTCAGAAGGCGCTTCAAATGTCAGCGCTTCCCCTCCCCCGCTCTCTAACGTGGGGAAACGTTGATTATGGCGATGCCGGGCTGCTTCCTGAGACCAGGGCCGTTGAGAAGGAAAGGAGGACGCATTTGGTCCTCGAGTGCCCTGGTTTTGACTCGTGTAATTGGCTGGCCCTAGGAACTCCAGCAAATTATTTCATTAAGAAACCTCAGTTTTTTCACGGATGGCGTGGGACCGATACCTGTTTGTTTTGGTGTGATTTTATCAGAGGCCCGGTGCACAAAATTCATGCACAGGGGGGAGGGGGTCCCCTCAGCCCATCCTGTACCCTCTCTAGTCCGGGACATCCCTCTCACAATCCTGGATTACTGGCTTCTAATCGCTCACCTGCCTGCCTGCCTGGTTGCTCCTAACTGCCCCCTGCTGCTGGCCAGATCACCACCAACTGCCTCTTCCCTGCTGGCCTGGTAACTCCTAATTGCCCCCCGCCCCCTGCCAGCCTGGTTGCTCCTAACTTCCCCTCTGCTGGCCTGGCCACCCCCAACTGCCACTCTTGCTGGCCAAGTCACCCCTCACTGTCCCCCCTGCCAGCCTAATTGCCCCCAACTGCCCCCCCTGTCAGCCTGGCTGCCCCTAACTGCACCTCCTCCCACCGGCCTGATTGCCACAAATTGCCCCCCTACTGGCCTGATCATCCTAACTTGCCCCCTCTGCTGGCCTAGTTGCCCCTTACAGCCCCCCACCCCCATCGGCCAGGTCGTAGGCAGCCATCTTGTGAGGGTGTGATGGTCAATTTGCATATTGCCTCTTCATTCTATAGGATGACTAAAGAAAACAGGATAGAAAGTGCCCAGCAGCAGGGCCTAAACTGCAAACGCTATAGAAGCGGTGACTTAGGTCCTTAGGATGAATAACTGTGTAGACCCTTCCCTGCGACTGGGAAGGAAGAAAAGAAGGAATCTGGGTCGAGGGGCCCAGGTCTCCCCCATCCAAGGCCACAACAGGACGAGAAGGAAGTTGCCTTCCCGTGTTGCTGGAGGCCCGCCCGGCCTAGTGGTTTGCATTTGTGGAAACACCCGGGACTGTGGATGCCGCATGAAGCCACGGAAAGCAGGCGTGTTTGCATCGTCTGCCAGGAAAACGTGGGAGCAAACAAAGCAGTTTTCCAATCTCTGAATAGCCAGGTACGCCGGCCATCAAAATAAAGTTCTCTCTCCATTCTTCGCTGACAAACGACACATAAAGGACGCCACTCAAACCCCCTGAAAGGAGGGCTCAGACGCAAATTAGGGCCCAGGCACCGACTTCACGCTCATTTCTCGCCGTGGGTGTTCGGGAAGTTCTTTTGTTGTAGCTTTTGTCGCTTGCGGGAAGGGGGGGCGAGCCGGAGCGTACCGAGGAAGAATGGGTTTGATTGGAGGCAATATTGTTCTCCGTGTGGGCTGGCTTTCCGACAGCGCGGTGATTGCTAACACATCACTGAGAAAGCCCGTTTAGTGCAGCGCCATGCAGGGGAGAGGTGGCCGGATCTGCCACTCGACCACCGCTGATCCACGAGGGTTTTTTATGGAGACGTGGGCCGTCCCATCATCGGTAGAGGGGGGCGTGGAGGCTGTCGCGCTGGCTATGTGGCTGCCAGCGTCCTGGCCTGGAGGGTCTTTGTCCTTCCTTCCTCGGTCATCCCCCCTGGGAAGGGTGAGAGGTGGCCGGGATTCAGTACATGGGTGGACCCCCCACTGGAATACCATGGCCGGGGCGTAGTGCCATATGGACATGGTGGGCACGCGAGGAGAAAGGGTAAACCTCCCGCCTCCAAAATTCAGAATAAAAAAAAACACTGAAAAGCTGATTTAGTGCTGGTCTGTGGCATGGAATACGTAAACTCAATTATTGTTCTGGTAAGTCCCAGAGCAAAAACTCTTTCAGGCTGGAATGGATGAGAGCCGCTCAGGTTGCCATGACAACATGCATTTATCATTTCTAAACTTTGGTAGACCCGGACTCCCGGTCTCCTCCGGATGGCATTTTGATGTGGCTGTTCCTCCTCTCTGAAAGCCAGGCGTGTTTAGATATTGCTGACATAAAGGCTCGGGGGTCTCTTCAGGGAAGTTTCCGGTGGGAAGTTAGAGAAGCATAGGCTGTGGGCATTGCACAAGGGTTAGCGGATGCTGGGGTCTCAGATTCCCCCCAAATGCGGTGTCCACGTCAGCCCGCTGCCCTTTGCTTCGTGTTTGTGTGTGTTGCTCTTATTGCTGAGAATCTTAAAATGTCTCCCCCCCCACTTACCCTTTGCCCCCCAGCCAGGTTGCCCCTAACTTCCCCTCTGCTGGCCTGGTCACCCCCAACTGCCACTCTTGCTGGCCGAGTCACCCCTCACTGACCCCCCTGCCAGCCTAATTGCCCCCCAACTGCCCCCCCTGCCAGCCTGGCTGTCCCTAACTGCACCTCCTCCCACCGGCCTGATTGCCCCTAATTGCCACCCCCCACACACACTGGCCTGATCAGGCGCCCTTTGAACCCTGCCAGGGACGAGGAGTTCACGATCTTGCGATGCCGCGGAACGCTGCTGACAGAGCCTGCAGGCTCCTAAAATTCAGCCCCTTTATTTATTTTATTTTATTTTTATTTTTAAATATATTTTTATTGGGTTTTTTTTTTACAGAGAGGAAGGGAGAGGGATAGAGAGTTAGAAACATCGATGAGAGAGAGAGAGACATCAATCAGCTGCCTCTTGCATGCCCCTCCTCTGGGGATGTGCCTGCAACCAAGGTACATGCCCTTGACCGGAATGGAACCTGGGACCTTTCAGTCCGCAGGCTGACGCTCTGTCCACGGAGCCACCCCGGTTTCGGCGAATTCAGCCCCTTTAGATGGGATGTGGCTGGGCCAGTGCTCATTAACCAGCACAGGAAAGCAATCCTGTTGACACCTGCCTCCCCTCATCCTTTGGGGTGCCACCGAATAGACCTGTGCTCTTCACCTACTCGGTCACGGCTATGGTGTTTCCTACCCTCTGTGGCCCCAGCTCTGTCCACAGGCTCCCCAGCCCATTAACCTCCTCCGGGCACCCGCCATTGCGCCCGTGCCATTTACAAACCGGGCAGCCTGCCCAGCCGGCGTGGCTCAGTGGTGGAGCGTCCACCTGTGAACCGGGAGGTCACGGTTCAGTTCCTGGCCCCTGCCCACGCCTGGGTGGCAGGCTGGATCCTGGGCAGGAGGGGGGGCGTGCAGGAGGCAGCTGATCAGTGATTTGCTCTCATTATTGATGTTTCTCTCTCTCCCTCTCCCTTCCTGGCTGAAACCAATAAAAATATACGTAAAAAAATAAATGAAAGTGAGTTTCCCCGAGGGGTAGAAACGCAGAGCTGCTGCTGACTGCCCGGTTCAGGGCCCCCTTTGATTGATCCAGGCAGGTACTGTGTTGGCCTCCATTTACACCAGCGGCAGCCCATTGTTAGTTCATATCTAAAGTCAAATAAAACCTCCCCAGTGTTTTTCCTGCTGCAAAGCCAAGTGTTCCTTATCCCGTCCTTGTGCCGTTCCTGTGTGAACCCTCTCCTTGTTACATTTTGTCCCTTTTTGTGGAATTTTCGAATTCTAATCTTTAGAAATCCATTAAGGGTATTTCTTTCACCGATCACTGACACGTTTGAGAGTGGTACCTTCTCTGTCGTGGATAAAATGTTGGTCACAACACCAGCCAAAGACAGACAGCCCTTTGACCTTCTGGAGACACCTGGACATCCATCTGTGGATCTTGTTTAGTTTTTTTGAACTCCTGAGGGGACACTTTGCATATTAGGCTTTTATATACAGAGATCAAATGTCTGTCAGATATACATAGAGTGGTTTCTGTACTTATTCGTGTGCAAATTAGTCTTTTTTTTTTTTTTACTTTGGACTCAATGGAAAAAATAATTTAAAGGGATAGTCACACTGAGAAACTTGGTCATCTTTGATTTGACTTGCGCTTGTCCTCCCATCCCCAGGTTACCTAAGGGTCAGGAAAGCAAGGGTCAGATGCTTGTAAAGCTACCCTTGTTGATCCACTTACAGCCAATCGTTGACCCGCACCTAGGAAGTGAGAAATGAGATCCATTTGGAGCCACTGTTAGAAAGCACTAGTTTTTCTTTGGGCAAATTTACTACAAAGCTTACCCACACAACCTTATTGTCAGTGTACGGAAAAATAATCTGAGGAAATAAATTCATCCCCTGCCTGTCATGCCAGCTCCTCTGAACCTGTGTGATTGGAAGGAATTGCCTGTTGGGATCGTTCCGTTCTCTCGGCGGAGTCATTGCCGTGAAACGACTCGGTGGTGTGACAGGAGATCACTCCTCAGGTGTCACTCGGCACATCATTATCTTCCGACTCCTGGGAGCGACCGCCATCGAGCCGAGGCAGGTCCAGGCAGGGCGCAGGTCTCTGCCAGCAGCATGGCCACGTGGCCATGACGGAGCGTGAGCTGAGGGCGGTGTGCCCAGTGGTGCGCGCTTTCTCTACCTGGGGATTTCTGTGTTACTTGAGAAGGGTGATTTTCCCCCTTCACACAAACCCTTTGGCTTTTTATATTAATACTAGAGGCCCGGTGCATGAAATTCGCACATGGGTAGGGTCCCTAGAGGATGCCTGCTGGGGACTTCCATTGTTCCGAACCACCCACTGGTGATCAGTGAACATCATAGCAAGCGATCAAAATCCTGACGGTCGAACTCCTGAGGGGACACTTTGCATATTAGGCTTTTATATACAGAGATCAAACGTCTGTCAGATATACATAGAGTAGTTTCTGTACTTATTCGCGTACAAATTAGTCTTTTTTTTTTTTTTTACTTTGGACTCAATGGAAAAAATGATTTAAAGGAATAGTAGCACTGAGAAACCCAAATCTACAACAAATCAAAGGATAAACTGTCACAAATACCCTCTCACATTTCCTTTTTGGAAAAACATTTTTTCTGATGGTGAAAACAATGCACACTCATTGAATTCGGAAAATATACCGAAATGGGTAGAAACTGTTAAAAATTAGCTAAAATTTCACCACCGGGAGACTGTCATTGCTGGCCTCTGCCCATTCATTTCCTCCAGGTATGCATGTGTGTGTGTGGGTGCACCTTTGTGTGTGTGTAAACAGCCTCACGGGGGACCCAGATGTCTGTACGGAAGAGTCAGTGTCACGTAGCTGTTAAACACGCCCTGTAATCAGACACTGAGGTTTCAGTCCTGGCTGTGCCACTGACGCAGTGACTGTAAATCGCAGTGATGAAGACTTGCGTGTCTGTTTCTGTAAAATGGGGGTAATAATAGGCATCTAGTAAGTCTGTTGTAAGAATTAGCAAGGTAATGCATGCAGAGTGGATAGCATGCTGCATGGCTCGTAGTAATTGCTCAGTAAATGCGAGCCGTTACTATTGTAATGCTAGTAGCCCATCGTGCGATATCGCACGCAGTAGGCCGCCCACTGTTTCTGAGGAAGCCGGTGGGAACCTCAGCACGCCACCCAGAGCCAGGCTGCTTCCACGGGAACCCTGCAACTTCCTGGGGAGGGAGGCGGGCCCGCCATCTCCTCTCCGGGCCTGCGCTCAGCCCAGAGGCTGCGGGCTGGCCCTCTGTCTGTCCCCCAGAGTTCCTCCGCGGCCGAGCAATGATCCCGCCCCAGCCACTCTGCGCCCGCTTACCGAGGCCCTCCGTGGCCGCAGCGACAAAGCAAGCATTCCGCCAGGCCACTCATGCTGCCCACTCTCAGCGGCAGACACCCCCCTGCACCCCCCCAGGATGGGGTGACTCCGGTGAGGCTGAGCGGACGGGGCGCCGCCATCTTGTGGCCATGGGCGCTGCCATCTTTGTGACAGAGGAACAGTTAATTTGCATAGTACCCTTTTTATTAGCTGGTGGGGATTGGTTTTCTTGTCTGTTTTCCTCCCTTAAATTTCAGGGTAGCCATTTCCCTGGTCATAAAATAGGATTTGAAAAATATTTGGAACGACTGCATCTCTTTCAATATATGAATAGATCTTAATGTAAAATCATTTCTCTCTGCTTAGGCCATCTCCCATTCCTTGCGATCATCAAGAGCACCCCGGCTAATACCCTCCACATTCTCTGGCTGCATAGACAACAGCTTCAAAATGAAATACTAATGGCATGTCACAGGGAGGCAGGGAAAGAGTCACCATCCTATAGCGTCTACGAACGTGCCAGGGCAGGTGGCAGGTTGTTTGTTTTTTTTTACAGCAGAATTCTCACCGGACCCTCCCACGCCTCTGCGGAGGGGCACCGGCTACCCTCATGTATCAGATGCAAAGCCGTCGCCGGCCAAGGTCACGGCGATAACGGGGGTGGAAGCGGTGTTTGACCAGCTGTCTGGTTTCAAAGCTTACGCATGTCCCTGCTGGCAGGCCGACCGGGCCTATCTCTCTCCAGGCTGGAGGGATGAATGGTGCCCATTGTGCCCTTTACAGAGTGCCACTCGGTGCCACGTAGGAGATAGGACACTTGGCTGGGACTCCTGGCCGGCCCCGCCTCGGACCTTTTGTTTCGGGTGCATATGTTCTTATATGTTTTGGAACCGGGCCTCCTCGGTTGGCATCAGGTGTGAACCAAAGGCATTAAACACGATGAAAAAGCAAACCTCAGGGGAGACAATATTTAGGTAGTCAACCATATACAAAGTCATCTTTGTTTAGCTGGGCGGACCACGCCGGCATGACTGACCTCCCGAGGAACGGAGAATTGCACGTAGACCCGTCCAGGAATTAAACAGTAATAACCGCCAGAGTCCAGGAAGGCGGTCAGAAGGCGTGCCATGTGAGGGTTCAAAGGGAGACCCTTTAGCCCTGGCGATCAGAGGGTACGCCAGTGAAGAACTGGAGTCATTGCTAGGGGGTCTAGGTCTGGGTGAAGGGGGGACACGCAGTGGACTGGGAGGAACCCCGAAAGAATGAACCGGGGAACTGTCAGGGTGTCTTTAAAAAAGTCCGCCATTCGGGACAAGTTATCTTGGCGGCTCTCAAGGCTGACTTAGACGGGTAATGTGGCAATCCGTTTCGTAGGGGAAAATGCCTAATTAACCTGAAGCTGAGGGCAGAGGAATTGCCCATCGGTAGCTAACACGGTTTCTCAGGACAAAGGAACACTAGAAGGTGTGTTTTGATAGAGCAGTCCTGGTGTGTCACTCTGTAGGCCTCAGTTCTTAGTGAAAATGAAAGAGAATAAAAACCCTAATGAGTAATATTTTGTATCCGAGAGGTACTCTCTTGCATTTTCCCATCAACTGCTGTCTCATCAAGAAAGCTGTCTTTGGTGTTTGAGTTCTGGAATTTGCAGAGCCCTTCAGCTTAGCCGTTCTTGTCTTTGAATGATTCTTGCCAGGGAGGGACAGTGCCGTTCAAGCCTTCATTAGAAGGTGTGGGATCTTGCCAAAACCAGTGTGGCTCAGTGGGTAGAGCGTCGCTCTGTGGACTGAAAGGTCCCAGGTTCGATTCGGGTCAAGGGCACGTACCTTGGTTTCGGGCACATCCCCAGTAGGGGGCGTGCAAGAGGCAGCTGATCGATGTCTCTCTCTCATCGATGTTTCTAACTCTCTCTCCCTCTCCCTTCCTCTCTGTAAAAAATCAATAAAATATTAAAAAAAAAAAAAGGTGTGGGATCTTGATAGAACATGACCGCCACCTGGGCCTGCAGGTGGGGAGGGCACACCAAGTTCCACCCGGGCTGTGCGTGCCACTCGTGCGCGGCTGGACTTGTGAGCAGCGACCTGGATGTGACTCTGCAGACTGGATTCAGGACGTGGCTCCGGTGCTCAGTCTAACGCAGGGCAGTGCTCTGCTCTCTCGGACCCTGGCTCCCACAGCCCTCACCTGGAGATAGCCATGTCTGCAATCAAAGGTCATATGATGGGGGAGGGGGGTATAGGTAGTGAGCAAACCACTGGGCTAACTCAGACGAGCTCTTATGATTAGTTTCCCAGTTATTAATTAATGGTCACTGGGCATCCCTCTTGAGGAGAAGCGATTTACCATTTAAAATATTTTCAAATGAATAATGGGGATATTTGTAAAATAT